>CM041780.1:166222552-166797917 GCA_023374045.1 Limonium bicolor | reverse complement strand
GTGCGGCCGCTACTGGAGCCAAATAGAAGAGCAGCACTGAGAAGGTCGGAGCAGAAGGGGGGAGGGATATCTTGAATCGGCGGTATGAGACTCTCATTAGTTTTCTCTCGCTTTCAATTTGTTTTTCTAAAATTAGTAAGAAAAGTAAACCTTTCACATTAAGAAAAGTGAATCTTTTGTGTTTTTAAAAAGTGAAATTTTAGTTAAAAAATGTGAATCTTATGCGAGAGTAATATGAATCTTTCATTTATTGATAATTGAAGCTTAAGTTTAAGAATAGTGAATAAAGGTTGTTAAAAGTGAATCAGAGGTTTTGAAAAAAGTAAATCAAATGTTAGAAAAGAGAATTTCATAAACACAAATTATTTAACTAAAGTGAAAAAGAGTTTAAGAAAAGCGAACCAAAGCTTACTAAAATTGAACCTAAACCCTACACTACAAACCCTAAAATTTCATTCAACGTTTTTTAGCTTTTCTAGGGTGGTTTTTAGCGTGTGTGGTGTAAGGTAATCTTTTCTGAATTTGTTATATATCACATGTTTAAGTAAAGTGAATTTTTTATTTAGAAAAGTGAATCTTATGTTTAACAAAATGAATCTTACCACAAATTATGGGTGAACAACATGAATCGTTCATTATTAATTCATTTGAAGGATATAGAAACTTCAGGACCGGTAAACCCACATCTTCAATAGGTAAGGCTGGTAAGTTTGGTTTAAATATTACTGTGTCGTTATACATTGACTTTCCTTTGATTGCATCGAACTTAGTCAATCAGTGGCATTTGTAGACACCAAATATCTTACCACATTTGCATCATTTCTTTGATGCTGGTAAGTTTGGTTAATATTACGGTGTCGACGTACATTGACTTTCCCTTGATTGCATCAAACTCAGTCAATGGGTGGAATTGTAGACGCTAAATATTTCAACCCATTTTCATTTATTGTGTACACAAACTCTTGTAGTTAGATGGTAGTGAGGTCACAGTTCAAGGGACAAAGATTACACTTTTTTGCCTTTTTATATATATTTAGTTTTCATTTTATTTTCTTTATTCTCATTAGATTGTTGCGTTGATTATTTGGTTAGTTTAGTTTTTTTTACTTACTTTTTATTAAGGAACACAACTTTTGCATTTATATTATCATTTATCTTTTTTTTTGTTAGATAGTAGGGTTGTTATATCATTTTATTTTCTTTTTATCCCATTTTTCGTTATTATCATTTCAATATTTGTAGGCAACAAAAAAACGTTAAACATAGTAACTTTTTATATTCATGAATTAGGCGTTCATTTTACCATATTTATTTATTATTTCTTTTAGTTTTATTTGTACTAAATATTCACCCACTCTCAATGAAAAATTCAATGTTCATTTTTACTCTTACTAAATGATATAAATTAATTAAATTGGTAGAAAAGAAAAATTAAAAAACCTATTGTAAAAATTTGGTAATTAATTGGTATAAATTAGTTAAATTAGTAGAAAAGAAAATTAAAAAATGCATGGAAAAAAATATGGTAATTAATTGGTATAAATTATAGTACTATATTGGTCTAAATTTGTAGAAAAATTAGCATAATTATGTGTTAAAAACTCTATATTTTTTATGGGACTAAATAATTTTGAAAAAAAATCTATATTTACTTTTCCCAATGTTTTATGATATTTTAATATATTTTTATTTTTTTTAATTTTTCATAATATTTTAAATATATTCTTATAGTTTTCTATATTTTTATGATATTTTGATTTTTTTGTGAAATTTAAACACTTAGGGGCATATTGTGAACTTTAAAGTAACTTTGTTAATTAGTAAGGGTATTTTTGTCTTTTTGTTTCTAATCAATGACATACTAGCATTTCATGGACTTTTGTAAAAATATAGTGGCATTTTGTGACTTTCTTTTTTTAGTGGCATTTCATGAAATTTCCCTATATAAATTACTTAAACGGGTTAGCGGGTTACACAGGTTAAACCCAAACCCGACACATGGGTAAGTAGTGGTGGTAGCTCCCAGAGTTAGAACGATTGTCGTTATTTTCTGCTGCGAGTGTTTATTTAATTATTGTTGTGTTATGCAAAATTGTAGTGAAACTATCTTGCTAACTATGGGAAGTGAACCTAGTCATTGTAGTACAACAAGTGTCATATCCATAGGGACTTCGTAACTATCTAACCAATTATAAGTTTAGTAATTGTGCATGAATGTAAACAAAGGTGCATAAATTAAATTGGGGTTTTTGGGGTTTGGTTGCAATTGGAGAAATAAAGAAAAGAAATAAACACTAAACTAACTATTTAGGATAGATGTAGCCCGGGATGGATATTTCACCCATCCTCCCCTTACTATCAATTGTCGACCCTTGAACTTATAGCTAAACAATGGAACACTTAATTAATTAGCAACCTAAACTAGGCCTACTAATCCTAACCAATTTAACCGGAACTTCTCAATCAGCTAAGCCCTGGGTCAATCGATAGCACTAAGCTTAAGTTCCCCTAAGTTGCAATGTAGTCTAATCTCAAAATCATCAAAATTAGAGTACACCATTCTAGACCCCAACGGTTTAGGTTTCTATCTCAGAATAATATTTTGATAGAATCCCAAAATAATGCTAAACTAATTGGTAGGCCAAACCAACTAATTTGACACATAGATGATAATTTGGGCAAAACTCTAAACAAATCCCAAATCATGAGTAACAAGTTTAGAAGCCATAAACACTCAATACTCATCTTCATTAAGCACAAGGACTAAAATTAAGAATAAATACAAATTCAAGGTTCAACAATGGAGTTTTAGGGATTTTGGGAAAAAATCCCAACCCAAGCTATAAGGAGACTACACAACCATTAAAGCACAAAATGAGAGAAGGTAGAAGAATTAGCCATGGGAGGTCGAAGAAGAGCTTCAATGAAGGTGGGGTCTCTCTTCTCTTCTTCTTCTTCTTCTTCTTGTGTTGTATAGAATGCCCCCCTTTATCCTCTCTTTTTATCCTTATAAAAACAGAAATATGGGAAAATATTTGGCACGACCGACCCACTGGACCGACCCATGTGGGTGGGTTACCTCTGGGAGAAGACGTCGTCACGTGCGTGAATTTTTGCCTGACCGACCCACGTGGGTCGGTATGGGTCTGTTGGTTCAGTAGGTTACGACTGACCCACCTGGGGAGGTCGTCTGGGTCGGCCAAACCAGTAGATTCTGAAAAAAGTCGACCGACCCACCTGGGTCGGTCCTGTAGGTCAGTTTTGTGGGCAGGCTAGTCTTCAAAACGTTGTATCTTCTTCGTTTTAGCTCCATTTTGAATCCGTTTACGCCCACGCATTTGTATTTTCGTCTAATTTATTTCTAGATATGTTATTCCTCCTATTTCTGTAATAATTATGTAAATACCAATAAGACAAAAAAGTAGATGAAAGCTAGCTATAGTGAAGAAATGAGCATGAAAATTGTTGGTAAAACATATGGAATACACCCCTAAAACATGCTCAATGGAAACTCATCACACCCCGACACTTACCTTTTTGCTTGTCCTCAAGCAAAACCAAGCACCTAAGCAAGTAAGGAATGCTCAAGACTAACAAATACTAACAAGAATTGTAGGATAAGAGAAGAAGCAAAAAGTGTAAAACCTTTGAGGAGTGTGAATCATCTCTTAGTGGTGGCGTAGGTGTGCTTAGGGCAAAATAAAATTAGAGTTCCGGGGTATGATCCAGAGTGCTTCAAAGTTCTAAAGATTAGGTGACTTGGAGAGCTTTTACCATGGCCAACATCTCTCAAGAATGGGCATTGAGATGAAAACAAAAGGAAAATAGATTTATACCTTTGTTTCACTTTCGCATAAGAGATGAGAAGATAAAATTTTGGCATCAAGCCTTTACAATTAAGAACACTCAACTCTCATTGTTGGTTACCAATGGCGTCTCACAAGTACCTTAAAGGATTTTTACAGAGAAGCAGCCCTTAGAAATCCCTAAGAAAGAAGACAAAAAGAGCTCCAAAGCAATAAAAATTCAACAGTATAAGATCACTTGGCCACACCGCAGGTAAAATGCTCTTGAAAAGCAACCAAAAAGAAAAATTTAAACATTTATCCAATAATTCATAATAGTATTCTTAATGAGAACAACTCACAACACAAGGGTCCAAGTTTTTGATTTTGGACAAACGCAACAAAAGCAGAGGGATTAAACATTTAGCACAAAATTCACCAAAAAGGTCACTCCCCCACACTTAATTTGAACCATGTCCTCATTGTTCACCAAACAAACCAGGGAAGGTTCCAGAAGAACTTTTCAAGAAGCAACAGAGATAAAACGCATGGGACACAAGCAACATTATAGCACATAAGCTATACCCAATGGCAGAAACCAGCATATTCAAAATGAAAGAAGAGAAGTGAGAGTATCAAAAATAAGAAACTAGAACTGTACTCCTTTGAGATTGTTGTGCATGCATTGAAGGAACCCCACACTTGAGCTTAGCCTCAATTAGCGTAGCGTGGTTGCGGTGTGGACTTTAATTTGCACCTGCAAGAAACATTATAAGCAACCAAACTATACAGGATTAAGAGTTAGCAAAACAAAATCAAAGGAGAACTTGAAAAATTAAATGAAAGAAAGTCATCCGAATGGACTCCAGGAAGCTGTACATCTTTAAGGTATTTGGCTAGACAAAACTACATTGAAGTCCTCTAGGATCGAAAATGAATTTTGAAGTGGGCTTCAACGAGTGGGTTGGGCGGGCATTATTTTTCTTTGAAGAACGGCCCAAAAATTGAGGTTGATGATCCTTGGTGCGAGGATCATCTTGTGGGGGAGTCTCCTCTTAAAATTTAAGGATGAAGACATCATTATCTTCATTTAGCGGTGTAGGGAGAACTCCGGGGCGGAATTTGTCTTCTATCTCTGGTTCGGGATCAAAGGGGAAAGTGGCCTCCGTACTTAACGGGTGAACTTTGAGTTTCCACATTACATCATTGTTGCATAGGTGGGGAAGGCCTTGATCCTCTAGGTGAAGGTCAAAGTTAGATGGATCCTCCTCCTCAGTTTCGAGGATGTAGTAATCCTCATCTTTGGGATGAGGCTCATAGGAAGATCCATGATGGACATCAACTACAGATGGAGGTGGCTCCTTGAAGTTGATGGTGGCACTTTCCTTGATGAATCGAAGGGAAGCGGTGTCTCCTCCTTCTCAAAGTTGAGAATGTGAACATCCTCTTTGTCTTGATGAACAAAACAGGGGAGACAAATTGGTGGTAGACTTCAGAGGGAGGGAACTCCATGAGATCAAGTAGAAACTCTCTTATGACGAGTTGTCTTCATAATCAAGCTGGTGGTTGTTTGGCGGTGGACTCTTTGATTCAAACAAGGGATGACAGAGAGGGCAACTCAAGTCCTCGGAAGGTTGCTCCACCTCTTTAATTGTTTGCTCTCAAGTTGTTGCACAATTTGATCTAGCCAAGCTTGAACGTTCATGTTGAAGGTGCTTTGCTCAGCAAACTTTGACTCTACTGCTTGGTGCGCAAACTTGATGGTAGTGGTGAAATCCTCCATGAGACCCTCCAATCTTGACATTGCAACCAGACATTGAGAAGGCTCATGGTCTCCTCCACATTCTTAGCATACAATCCATGGGTTGGCGGCTTGTGTTTACTCATGATAGTTGTGAGCCTCGATTTTTGAACCTCTATCCTATGTTGATTAGATTGATTAGGATCTGATCAGGTTCTAGTTAGCAAGATTGTTTCTTCTACTCAGGTGAGTTCTTCTACTCGGGTGAGTTCTTACTCGGGTGAGTTCTTCTACTCAGGTGATTTCTTCTACTCGGGTGAGTTCTTCTACTTGGGTGAGTTCTTCTACTCGGGTGAGAATCTGTATCTCTGAAGAATCAGTATCTTCGGGCGAGAATCTGTATCTCTGACTATGAATCTGTATCTTTGGGGTGAGAATCTGTCTCTGATTTATGATGAGGAGTCTTGTATCGCATTGATGTTGATTTTATGCAATTGATTGTGATGTAAACCGATGGTGAAAATGCCAAACGTGACTACGTTCAAAGTGCTAGTAAGAATAAAAAATTGTCCAAAGAAAGAAATCATTGGAAAATGTGCCAAGCGTGGTTGTGCTGAGGTGTTATGCGAAAGTTGTAAAATGCAACTAAAGTGTTTGTTGAAGACTTGTCCAAAACAAGAAACTATTGAAAAAGGTGCCAAAGATGACATTGCTTGAGAAAAAAAAAACTCTACTGAAAAAGGAAAGTGAAATGATCATTTCATGACTAAGAATTTCATACCTGCAATTTGTTTCTTTGAAGATGAATATGCCGCTGATGGAAGTGGGTGGTGTTTGTTGTGGGATTCTGACACTTTTTGAGTGGTGGTCAGGTGTGATGACGTGCATGTGGTGTATGATGTGGAGGTAAGGGCTTATGTGTGCCTGTGAGGTGTATGATGTGGTGGTAGGGACTTATGTGTGCCTGTGAGGTGTAATGTTGTGGTGCTCAAGCTTCGGACAATCTGTGCTAGAGTTCATGGCAATCGATCAGAACGATCGATTGCCCCCAGTATTTTCATTGATTAAACGTGCGAACGAGTCTCGTCCTCACAGGTTCAAGGCTTATGTTTTGATGTGGTGCTTCCTACCCTACACTCTACGTGTTTGGTGTTTGCACTTGTTTCTCGCTTACGGTCACAACTGCTAGACCATTGAATTTGATATTTGATGGATTTACGCATTCGATATGTTAGTTTCACGTGATTAGATACACAACTACCAAGTCGAAAGTCTTTTAAGCTTATAACATGGCCATGGGGTGTGATGAAAGACACAGGACCATGAGGGATATTTGAGATATGTGATGCTATAAGGGTGACCAAAGCTGCAACTTGCACCTTCTCTCGGGCTTGCCTTCTTTGTCTTGAAGTCGTTTGGCTACTTCGCATTGACTTTGCTTTGGACGTTGGACTTGGAACATTGAAGCCATCATCTCCCTCTTCTTTTGGTTTTAGATTGGGATTCCATTCGGGCTTTTTAGATTTGCCCTGTATCCTTTTCCTTTTTCGGGGTTCTTGTGGTTCCCGTTTTGGAACTTCGAGAGCTGTTTTTGATGTAAACTCTTTGGATCCTGTGTCGCTTTGGGACCATTTACGGATCATCTCGTCGTCTTGGTAGCGGCGTTGCTTCCTTCGACATATGAAGTTGTTGCCCGGGAGTCGGGCTCCTTGCTTCCTTTGGTCACGGTCGGTTATTCATCATTGGCTGGCTTGTTTTTGGAGCTTTGTAATATCGAAAAGGGATATAAGAAAGGCTCAGCGGGGGTGCCTAGGGTTTAATTTCAGGGTTCACAAGCTTTTTGGCTATACGGTGTTGTACCTAGGTGCTTCGTCATTCCTGGTAGTTGTGTGTCTGTTCTTTGTTACTTTTCACAGGTCTAAGTGTAAATCCACAAATTATCTCCTTCGGTCGGAGTTATGCCGTTTACCTTACCTTTGAATGTGGTCTCATCGGAGTCGTGTAAAAATGACACACTCATTCGCTCATGGTTTTTCCACTCACGACACTCTCGTGAACTCTCACTCGAAGAGTTGTTCACACGTTTAAATGAAAGATTAAAGATGTCAAACCTAAACTCAGATTGCCCCTAGTATTGACTTAGGGTTTATGACATCAATTTGGCGTGTGTGCACTGTGAACCTCTTGTGGATTGTTTGGAAGTTTTAGGGTGAGTAGTGGTGTTTGGTTGGACATGTTCATCCTTATAGAAACAAAGACAACTCGTTTTGTTCAATTGCCAGAAAATGACTGTTTCATGAACAATAGTTTGAGAGATGTTTGCTGATGAGCAAGACGATTTGGTTGATAGTGCAAGATGATCAAACACATTTTTTTAATATTTTTGTGATTACAATCTGAAAAGACAAGAAACTGAAATTTGAACATCTAAACTCTATTGAAACAGAAATATCATAAACTCCTTACAACATTGAAAGGGAAATTAAAGCAACAAAACACTTCTAGACATTAGCCTATTCGACAAACTGGAGCCTTTGTTCGATGAGATCTTCAATCTTGTGCTTCAGCGTCCTACAATCATCTGTACTGTGCCTTGGTAGTTGATGGAACTGGCAAAACTAATCGAGATGCTCTCCGGATTGGGTGACCCCGAGAGAAGGCGTGAGAGGATGTAGTAGGTTCAAATCTTGTAGCTTCACGAGCGCTTGACTGAGAGGCGGACCAATGTCGGTAAACTGTCTCGGTGTAGGGAATCGCCTAGGTCAGGATGAGGCCTTGGTGCTCTGTTTTGAAACACTAAGTTGGCGCACATTATTCACCTGTCGTGAAACCGGGGCTAGTTTGGCTAGCCCGAATTTAAAGTTCTCGGCACCTACACCCTGAGCTTTGGGTTGCCCTAGCTTCAGCTCGCCTTTGTGAATATTTTCTTCCATGATTCTCACCTGCCCCATCAGCATGTCAAAATTGAGAAAGTACGTGCAGCTTAACTCATTGTTGTATTGCTTCTGCATATTGTCCACAATCATTCGAATTTGTTCTTGCTCATCCATCTTTATGGGCATAGCGGCGGCCGTCATCCTCCACCATTTGATGAAGTCGGACATTGATTCATTGTCTTTCTGCCGAGTACTGGCAAGGTCAGACCTGGTGACCTCGAGATTCTTTGCATATTCAAAATGGTGCAAGAAAGGTTCGTAAACCTCCTCATAGGTTTTGGTGTTCATCCTCTGGGTTAAGTACCAACGCGGAGGTGTTTCGTCGAGGTAACGGGCAAAAACCATGGCCTTCTGCATGTCATTCAGCTTGAGGATGGACATCTCTCTATCAAACATCGTCAAGTGAACCTGCGGATCTGAGGAACCCTTGTATAGAGCAAGTGTGTGCAGCTTCAACTTTAGAGAGAGATCAACCTCGGGGTGCGACGCCATAGAAGAGTAATCGAAACCAGCTCACTTGCTAGCTTTTTCCATGCACTCGATCCTTTTCAGAGCCTTCTTGAGTTCTGCAGTTAGTTGGTGGTCTGGGGCGGCTTCCCCTACAAATCTTTGCGCATCCTAGGCCCCAACGGAGTTAACTTCGATGTAGTCGCGCTCGTTCCCGGAGTCAGGAAATCTTCTCCGGAATGTTTTCTTGATGACCGACCTCAAGGGAATTGATTTTGCTTTTCAGCTCTTCGATGATGGTGACATACTTAGCCTCCATGTCATTAGTGGTGGACCTATGTTTCTGCTCCATGGCATCAAAGGCGGCCATGTACTTTTGCTCCAAGGCTGCAAACTGGGCCTCCATGCTGATTGGGTTTCCTCCCTCTGCCCATACTTGGGATTCGGTCTTATCTATTTCCAAAGTGTCGTCTGTTTAGAAAAAAAGAGGACTGAGCTAATATTCTGGGTCGTAAAGAAGTTTTAGGTTTAAACTCGTTTGGGTTGCAAGAAAAGCACATGAGCTGGAACGTTTTGAAGGTTGTGAGTAGGCGCTGAGGCCCGGATGAGTTGGGAGAGAGGCACATGGGCCGGAATGATTCATGAGTTGTGGACCGGAGCCAAGGCCGAAATGTTTGAAGAATGTGGATCTTGGGCCGGAATGTTCTAAGAATTTGGCACTTGGGCCAGAATGTATTTGGGCTAGAAGTAAGGCGCATGGGCCGAAGTGATTTCTAACCATGTTCTAGATGTGAATTGGAATTTGGGCCAAGTAATTCTGATTGGGCCTAAAAGATGCTACCTATATCTAGGATTTTGGGCCAAAGCCCGAGTGAAAAAGTCTTCCTAGACTAGAATGGGCCTTGAAATGGAAAGGCTTGATGGATTTTCATGTCTCATGGATTACTTTAGGTGGATTTGTTTTTCATGAGCCTAAAACTAAATTGATAATTCAAATTGGGCCGAAAGAGAGAAATCTCCTAAGTCTAAAATTTTGGGCCGAAGCCCAAATGACTCACATATTAAACCAAACAGGGCCTTTAGGCCGCAAACAATAAAACCGTGAATTCGGGTTGGGCTGAGCTGATATAGGAAAGATCCTATCAATTTCTAAGCTTGGTAGTGGGCCGATCATACAAGCAAACAAGACTCACAAGTTCAACATGTCCTTACTTGACGCTTATCCAATTTGGGTATGGATCGATCCGGAGAGGTGCATGGGGCATGGGCCATGGTCATCACAATGGTATAGGGCTTGCACACTATTCTCTTTGGGCTTCCCCATTTTTTCACATCACCTAAAGGTGTGTCTACGGTCAGGTCTTTGAATGAGCAAACAAGACTAGGTAAAGGCACTGCCAGGAAAATGCTTAGGGTTAAAGCCCAGGTATTAAGAGGATATGGTTAGACGACATCCTCCTCTTTTCCCCCACTTATTCACATCACCTAAAAGGCGTGAGTCCCTAATAGGGGACCCTAAGGCAGGTCCCGGGGTGAAATCGGTTGTGTGGACCCTCGCTCTCATATGATGCAAAGGTGGAGAAAATTAAATTGCGCACGAAACTAAACAAACAATGTAATAAAAGCCGTAATAAACAATTTCAAGTTAAGCCCTCTTTCTTAAAATTAAACAAGTTAAAATTAAGAATTTGTCCCCAGCAGAGTCACCATTCGATGAGCCTTGATTTTGAACCACTATCCTGATTAGATTGATTAGGATCTGATCAGGTTCTAGGTCCACTTATAATCTAAGATTAATAACTATGTCATATAACACTAATTATTAAATCCTAAGTTAGCTCACTGGAACCTATTATGAGTCGCCACCTAATTTTGACCTAGATTAAATTAGGAAAGGAGAGGTCGGGTACGGGGGCTTGGTATACGACTTATTTAGGGTTCAAATTACTTTCATTACCCCGCCTAGGTCGTTTTTCCTCTACTTAGGTTATTTACGGCTTTTTCCGAGTTTATTTTACCTAAGCGCGCATGTTTCTGATTTTTTAGTATTTTTGATATTTGTTTACTGAAAATTAAAGTGAAAATTGAAATTACCTATACTAGGGTTTCGGAGGCAGAATTAGGTCAAATTTTGTTTCCGTCCGTAGCCACGGACCTAATGTCCGAACCCATGGACCCTAGTTAACCTATGTGAAAATAAAAGTCAAATTAAACAGAAAACACAATTTTGAAAAGTCCGGGGCCACGGACAGGATGTTCGTGGGCCCAGACATTGTTTGGAAAACACTAAAACAATTGAAAATTTAATTCCCGCCGCAGTCCGGGGGTGTCCATGGCCTCGGACCACCCTCGGATGACGGCGTTCTGGTGGTTCCCGGTGGTGTTTTCGGCTAAAAAATTATGGGTGCGTAGCCTGAAAGATTTCCAATATGTTAGTGATCAAAGATTTTCAATTTGAAGTCGAATTAAATACAGAACTTAATGCACAAGTTGAACAGAAGCAAAGAAAAACAACAAATCAGAAACATAAAGGAATTGTTTTGAACTCAAATTTTAATATAAGGTTAGATTAACCGTGGGGAGTTAGAAAATCTTGGTTCCAACCTGTTTTACCTTCGGATTCGAGGTGTTTCTTCACGTCGGGATTCTTCAGAGGCCTCGTGGATGCCGGTTCCGGATTGAGATCGACCCGAGCTTCTGACTCCTTGTTGTTCTTGATGTTCTTCACGCTTTGATGGTGTTTTGGTGAAGGTTTTATGATTTGTTGATGTTGTGGAGTTGAAGAATGTGTTTAGATGAAACTTTTGGAAGGTTTTTGATGTGATTTCGATGATCGGGCTTTGAAAAACGTGAGGAGGTTGTGACGGCTAGGTTTCCTGGTTGCTTAGGGTTCTTGGAGTCCTGATTTGAGCAAGGGATAAGGTTCCTTATATAGGCTTCCTTAAAGATAGAAACAATCCGGTAAAAACCAAGATTTATTGACGTTTTAGCTCAAGGGTTTCTAAAAGGAATTTGACTATGAGATTTTAAACATGTGTGAAAGGAGGATATTTATGATTTTTCCAGGGTGGAATTGATTTTTTTTGTTATTGGAATATTTTTAAATTCAATTTCTGGTCAGATTCAATCAGAAATTACTAGAAAACTATTGGAATTCGAAAAATCAAATTTCAAACTCATTATGCTTAAAATGTTAACCTCTATCATGGGTTAAAATTTCAAAGCATTCTGAGTTGATTTGAGCCACTTTCGGAGGAGAGAGAGCCTATAGGAGGTCTTTTGAGCTTTTGAAAATTATGAAAATGTCCCTGAAGATGACTAAGTTGTCCCTGATGCTCGGAATGTGCGATCGAAGCGAGATTCCTCATTACTTGATCAAAGTGCCTCTCACAACACTAAAGCCTTACAAACCCTACACCGGGGGGTTAAAATTTTGGGTATAACAATAGTCCTTAATTGGTTGTTCTACTCCCATGTGGTTGGTATCTTGAGATAAAATCTATCATCATGTCCTCCGATCTAGAGATTCCAACCTGACATTGAGAACTGCCATGGTTTCCTCCGTATCTCTCACACACAACCATTGATTGTAGTTTTCTTGGCCATAAGAGTAGCCATTCCAACCTCCAGCTGGATCATAATAACCATCCATCAACTTAAAGTTCCTACAAAGAAAAAAAATATACACAAAGTAGGCAAATAGTGGAAATGAAAAATATGCACGAATAATAAAAAGATAATAAACTAGATAGTTGGACTGAAGTCCCAGTCAACGTTTCCAAAAACTTGTGCAAAATAGTAGTGATACTATCTTGCTAACTATGGGCAGTGAACCCAGTCGTCGTAGTACAACAAGTGTCGTATCCCCAGGGACTTTGTAACTATCTAACAAATTATAAGTTTAGTAATTGTGCAAGAATGTAAACAAAGGTGAATAAATGTAAATTAGGGTCTTTGGTTGTAATTGGAGAAATAAAGAAAAGCAATTAACACTAAACTGACTATCTAGGATAGATGTAGCCCGGGATTGATATTTACACCCATATTCCCCTTACTACCGATTGTCGACCCTTGAACTTATAGCTAAACAATGGAACACTTAATTAATTAGCAACCTAATCTAGGCCTACTAATCATAACAATTTAACCGGAACTTCTCTATCAGCTAAGCCCTGGGTCAATTAATAGCACTAAGCTTAAGTTCCCCTAAGTTACAATGTAGTCTAATCTCAAAATCATCAAAATTAGAGTACACCGTTCTAGTCCCCAACGGTTTAGGTTTCTATCTCGGAATAACATTCCCACAGTAATGCTAAACTAATTGGTATGCCAAACCAACCAATTTAACACATAGATGATAATTTGGGCAAAACCCTAAACAAATCCCTAAATCCTGAGTAACAAGTTTAGAAGCCATAAACACTCGATACTCATCTTCATTAAGCACAAGGACTAAAATTAAGCATAAACACAAATTCAAGGTTCAACATTTGAGTTTTAGGGATTTTGGGCAAAATCCCCAACCCAAGCTATAAGGAAACTACACAACCATCAAAGCACAAAAATGAGAGAAGGGAAAAGAATTAGCCATGGGAAGATGAAGAAGAGCCTTAATGAAGGTGGGCCTTCTTCTTCTTCTCCTCCTCTCTCCTCTCCTTTACGCAGCATTTGTTTCATTCGGAAAATGACGGGAAGGATAAGAAAAATGGGACTCGCTCCCCTCCCTTCATTTGTTTGAATAGAAAATGTATATGGGAAGGGAATTCATTCCCGGACTATTCCCCCGCGTTATACTTTTTCATTCCCGTGCTGTACTTGCGGGAACGAAAACTTGTTATTTTTCCCCTACTGCTTATGGGCATATGATGTTGTATTCTTCTGTGATTTGCTATAGTATATAACTAATTTGTTGTTTAAATTTCCAAAAAAAAACTAATCTGTCATTGAATTGTTTTTGATGTGGTCCTCATTAATATGTTAAATTATTGCTACGGAGTTATATACATAATGACGGATTATCAAATTACTTAATAATATATAACTTTTAATTTAATGTACATTTGTAGATATTAAGTACAAAAAATTTGAAAATTTTCCTTATCGTATTTTTCATTCTCTTTCCCACACATAACCAAACAGCATGCATGTTTCTCGTTCCCTTTCTCATTCTCCTCGTTTTTCCATCCCATTCCCTTCCTTCCCATTTCCTTATCATATCCAAACATTGCCTTAATCCTTTTAGAAACAAAAATTTGACCTGGCCGACCCACGGGACCGACCCATGTGGGTCGGTCGTCTTTGGGAGAAGACGTCGTCACGTGTGTGAATTTTTACCCGACCGACCCAAATGGGTCGGACCGTGGGTCGGTCGGTTCCAGTAGGTTACGACCGACTCACTTGGGTAGGTTGTATGGGTAGGTTGAACCCAGTAGATTCCGTAAAAAGTGCAGACTAATCTTCAAAATGTTGTATCTTCTTTGTTTTAGCTCCGATTTGGGATCCTTTTACACCCACACGTTTGTCTTTTCGTCTACTTTATTCCTAGATATGTTATTCCTCCTATTACTGCAATAATTGTGTAAAACTAGCTAGAGTGGAGAAATGAGCATGAAAAGTGTTGATAAAACATATGGAATGTACCCCTAAAACATTCATTTGGACACTCATCATCCTGCGACGGTAATTAGTACGGTATTACGAGTAGGGGTGTTACACTATTCCTAGTACAATGCAAACTCTACAAGAAATATTTGTTAAACCAGTCATCTGATGTGTCATCCCTGAAGTAGGCACCCACCTCATCAATTAAATCCACTCGAGAGTCTGCGGAAACCATGTGCGACACCGGGCCTAGCCAAGAAAATCAACTGCACCGACTACTTCTAGCCGACCCTCATACGCGATTATGAACTCCATGTGCAAGTGTCGCATGCCAAGTCCATGCCAAAAGAATCGACACCCTTCTTACAGAGTTACATCCCATCCTCAGTCTGTGCCTGTTCGCACAATAGAAATGACATAGTCGGGCCATTACAGGCTACCTCCCAAAGAGGATTCTGGATTGTGGTAGTTTTAATCGACTCCTTCACCAAATGGATCGAGGTCGGTCCTCTCCCCATCATCACTGCAAAACGTATAAAGGACTTTGTATGGAAGAAAATATTATGCCACTTTGGCATTCCCGGGTCATCGTCACTGACAACGATCTAAATTCAATTGTAAGTCCTTCATCGAATTTTGTGAAACTCACTCCATTGATCCTATGTTCGCCTGTGTTGCACACTCGCAAGCAAACGGTTAGGTCAAAACGCATACGACCAGCTCATGCGGGGCTAAAAGAAATAACTTTTAGGAAGCAATGGCATCCGGGCTGAATTCCTACCCCAAGTACTATAATCCTATCACACCGTTGAGCGAAAGCCAACCGGGAAAACTCCCTTGTGGCTAATATACGGAATCGAGACCGACATCTCAGCCGAAGTCATGGTCACTAGCACACGAACAAGAACCTTTGATGAACAAAGCAATGAGAACCGCTTCCGAGACAAGCGTGACCTCATACACGAGACACGCGACATCGCTCTCACATGGCTACAACATGACAAGAAACAAGTAGCCCGTTATTACAACAAAAAGGAGAAACCCATGGCATTCACACAAGGGGGCTTGGTCCTATGAACATTCGATCACCCCTCCAAACTACAACCCAAATGGAACGGCACATACATCATCTCTGAATGAACAGCCCCCGGTTCATACTGGTTACTCGATCACGATGACCAAATTATCTCCAACTCGTGGCACGCCGAGAGGCTTAAGAGGGTCTACCCTTAGGTAATCCTGCACACCCTCAAACATCTGTACTATAATCACATTATCAACTCTAAAAAATATCAAAGTGGGACCTCTCAGGTCACTCTCAAGATCTGTTTCTATTACTCAGTTTTAGCGTTGTACCACTCAACTACTTTTAATTATATGATTTAATAAAATGCTCGTGTTTTATACTTATGACTCACTTACGTTACTTAACATATTCCAAATCTTATGTCAAGTTTCCAACTAATAATATAGGACGAGCGTTCTCCCGGTTTGTCCATCAGCCTAACCCATAGCAGGGTTTGTCGGCCTGGCTTCTCCGGCTTGACCCATAAGCCTAACCTTTCAGCGGATCTGTTAGCTTGATTTAATCAATCAGCGCGATCCGTCAGCCTAGCTCCTCCATCTTGATCCATGAGCCTGACCTCTCCGTAACGCCATTGCCCTTCGAATATTGAATGGTTTATAGTGTATCCTCACTAACCAAGTCCTCAGTCATAAAGCTCCATGATCTCCGGGGCTAGGTGGTCACGCTTCAAGAAACAACTGGTACTCTTGCCGACTAGCGGAGCAAAGGAGCACCACCCTTATAAAACAAGCTCTCCGTCTGAGCATTTGCGCTCCCCCGCTGGCCAGGTGGCTCCTCTTCTTGAAGGATTTGTACTCTTTCCGATTAGCGGAGCAAAGGGATGTTGTCCTTAAAATTGAAGCACAAAGACAAAGCACTACTGCTTTCAAACCAAAAAGGGAGCTGCTCTTCCTGGGGAACCAGCACACTTACCGTGATAAGGAGCAAATGAGCGATTTCCTCAAAAAGGTCATGAGCCCTCAACAAGGACCAAAACGTCACCTGACAGGACTTAAACGAAGCCAGGTTGCGAAGAACCAACTTTCTTCCGCCGCACCTATCGGTTCAAATGCCTGATTTCCAAACAAATAGTTGGGATCGAGCCACCCCTCATCCCCACATTTTGAGAAAATCAAAACAAGTTCAAAGAGTTGAGATGGCCCAACCCTCACCCGTGCACTTCGATAACTTCAACACAAGTTCCAACAGCCGGGATCAAGCAAGCCCTCACCCCTGCACTTCACAAAACTCAACACGAGTTCATAAAGTTGGGATCGAGTCAGCTCTCACCCTCAACACAATGCAAAACATAACATGAGTCCGAGAAACACAACAACCACATCGAGGAAAGGTACTAGTCACTTTGTATTAATCATAAATATTTACATAAACTACGGTATGATTGTCTACAAGTAAGCAGGAAATGAAACAACAAACACGCACAACAAAATCCTACGATAAAAGCCTACATCAACGTCCACCACTACACAGGTCAGTCATCTAGTGAAGGCACCTTCGCTTTCCCGGCCTCCGCGGTTCATAATGGAAGCTGTAACACCCCAAAAATAGCCGGTATTATTAAGGTCGAAGTTAAAATTTAAAATCAAAATTTTTCCTATCATCTACTTAGCAGCGGAAGACAAAACCTAAAGGGTGTTACCGCCACACTCACAACCTTGTGAGTGTTAAGGCTAAACAAAAAGAAACTTCAACCTTAACCGGATAATAAATAAATAAAAACTTAAACCCCAACTACATAAATACGAAACCAACTAGGAAATACAATAGTCTATAAGAAACTATAACCATCTATATCCATTTAAAACTAATCGAAGTGGAGTCTATGTCATTTCCCCAAACCCAACTCACACGCCTTATATCCAGATCAGCTTGTTACCTGCAGCTAGAAAAACATAACAGCACACAAGAAAGGACCGCGCAAATCAGAGAAACTGAGTAAACCCTGCAACACCTTGTCAAATACATTTTAAAACCCATTTGAGTATAGACATCAATAGGCACATAACTGATCAAACAATAGCATCATAATAGTCTTAATCACCAATCAACATATAATAAATCAATTTTGGAATGACGGAGTCACCAAAGTTTCACAATTCACAAATTCAATAATTGGTACCACAATAGAGCTGAGACCGATTCAGTTCACAAATTCAATAATTGGTACCACAACAGAGGGGACCGATCCAAGTTCACCAATTCCAATAATTGGTACCACACAGAGTTGGGACCGATCCGGTTCACAACATTCCAATAATTTGTGCCACAGCAGAGTTGGGACCGATCCAGTTCACAAATTCCAATAATTGGGTACCACAACAGAGTTGGGACCGATCCAGTTCTCTCTCACTCTAAGTCCTTAAGTGTGCACACCCACCAAAAGTTTTTTCTGACTAATGGAGTAGATCATAGAGCTTAGCTGCGGTCTGAGACTCAACTGTGCGAATATATATAATTATCCAAAGGCCTTTTCCAATTCCAAAGTCTCCCATCAATTCCAGAATAAAATAGCCACATATGTAATATCAAAGTTCTCAAATCATTCCACACCATCAATATCGTATAAGCATAATTTAACAATCTCAACCAATACAACCAGTGTCAAAATAGCACACACAATCACAAAGTAGAGATAGGTGAACACAAGGTTTACCTGGAATTCACGCTCAAATCAATAAGCAAAGAAAGTCAAGTATAATCAGCTAGCACCCACCGCCAACGTGCTCGAAATCTTGAAATTAGTTTGAATCTCAAATGATTGGAGGATATGGGACCGCTGCTTGCTGGTTCTTTGGAACTCGTACAGACCCGACATAAGGATGAAAAGTAAAATGATAAATGCTAGTTTCGACTGAAGGCATTAGGTTAGAGGAGCAGAGAATAAATATGGGGGTTGCTTCTGCAGACGGTAGAAGAGAGAACCAAAGAGATGTTCGTCGTCGGTAGCAATTGATCGAAGAGAATTCAATGGCGTGGTGAGAGATTCGATGTGGAACGAAGAAGAAGAAGCTTGAAGAATGGCGCAGACTAGTAGAGAACAAAGACGGCCGTGAATAGAAGGAAGAGAAAATAAAATGATTTAGGTTAAGCTTCCCTAGTTTCCAATTTATTCCATGTCTCTCAATTACTAATATATCTCCCATATTAAAATAAATCTGCATTAACACTATTCTCAATGTCTACCAGTAAAACGTAAAACTAGAATAGTATTTACAATATATAAATTTAACAATTAGAGCCCACTAAAATAATACTAATATACCAATGGAAGTAGTAATTAAATAATTATCATATATTGCTAGATAATAGTACACTAAATTATAAGGGTTTTTTTTTTGTACCACTCATGATTCTACCAAAATATAACATATAAAATTTTAGAGAAATACCAAAATATATACTACAAAGGTTTAGAAAATTAATGCCATAAACAGACGAAAACCTTATAAAAGATGTCCAACAATAGAACCAATTTATCATACGATTACGGTGAAATAATAGAACCAAAATAAATAGACATTTTCTTTTTCTGAAAACATAAATATACTCATCCGAGTTTTGCCAAATAATATACAAATCTTCTACAAGTCTGCATAATGATAAAATAGCTACTATGACAAAATATGTTTGATTAGTACCATATTAAAATTATCAAACCATAACAATAAACACTAATTATAATCAATAACAGTACAAGACGTTACTATAAATACTGAATTAACAACTAAAGAGAAAAGTACTTAATGAATTACAAAACGTATACAAATAGTATATATATATATGTCTTATATTTTGTTTACGGATTTCATTATCACCCCTTAAAAGAAAGCTTCGTCCCCGAAGCTGGATGTAATATAAGAACACTCCACTAATTGCGACGATAACTATTTAACTCAAAGCTCCAATGCAAGTCCTTGCTCAAACGATTTTCTTCAGACCAATTTCTAACTCATCTCTTAACTACTTATAATGTCACCAAATGATCTACCTCATTCCAAGCGTTTCTATCAACCTCCTCTAAATGAAATACTGAATTTCAAGACTAAACTCCAAACTAACTTGCTGATTTTCTAAAATTTAGGTTGTTGCAGTCTACCCCCCTAAAAGAATAAGTTACGACCTCGTAACTTAATGCTATCCCCATCTGTTTGTTAACACATAGTTCCAGTTCCCATAACCAATGTATAGCCTTAAAATTTCTGATAATGTTACATATCATACCCCAAAACTATATTCTCCATTTGAAACACCCCAGGACAATTAAACACATAAAATCATAAACGTGAGGAGTTTATCCGAGAATAACGTGTTACATAATTCGGACATCTGATAGTGTATGAACAATTAAATTTAGTATATACATGTCCGAAAACATGACAACGTTACATATTAATACGGTCACGTACTTATACTTGTACGTATATGAAAATATGCATACGTAACGTTACAAAATTACAACGTCGTATATAATAACAAATAACGTAACAAAATAAAGTAGTCGCGTGTGAAATTAAAAACACGACATATTATATAGTCGCACATATATACAAATGGGCATGTATATAACTGATACAAAAAAAAGAGCAAGTGCGCTCCCGCCGGGGTTCAAACCCGGTACCTTTCGTACCTGCCACAAATGCTTTAACCGGTTGAGCTATGCTCGAATTCAGTAACAAATACTAGCCTAATCAAACTAGTAACGAGATTACTTGAGTAACAACAAAAAAAACTGTAAAGAAAACAGGAATACAAGTCAGTCAAGACCACTCTCTCATTCACTCACTAGTCACATCTTCTTCCTCCTGTTTCGGTAATATTATTTGACTCAAAAGGAAAAAAATTCCAACTGAAGCAAGCATGCTATTGTCGGCTGTGAGCTTGAGGAATCAGACAACGGAGCATGGACCGCATCAAATTTTGAATTCACCAAACTTCCACAAAGTGCTTCATCGGGACTTTATCCCACTACCAACTAATTAGTCCCCGTAGGCAGCCCCCTCTTGCCTTGTGCCATCGGAGTACTACTCCATCTCTTCCCTTCTTTTCTACATGCCCACACCAGTGTGTGACCAGAACCCTCTTCTTTCACTTTTGTTTTCTCACGCAAGAACTCAAGCCTTCATAATCCTCTGTGCATGGCTGACTGGTGCATTCAAGTGGCGGGGGAATTTGGAACAGATCCACAAAAAGGAGCGAGGTTCGAATTGTGTTCAAGTTTCTGGAATCTGGAGCAAACCACTCCATCCCTCTTGAACTTCAGCGCAAGGTCATAGAGAACGCCAGCTTCAAAAGCTTCTTGAGTGCTGCCATGGGTAAGTGTCGTGAAACAAAAAAAATTCAGTGCACAACTCCTATCAGTCCCCTAGTTTTCTGTCCGTGAGCTTCTGACCTCTTTAACTTCCTTTTATCCATCTTTTCTCATGAAGGAATCTTTTTGGAAACCTCTTCAAGGAATGCACCGAAACACCTCAAGGAAAACCCCTGCACCTGGCTCAAACACCAGCTCGAGGTGAGGCCACAAAACAACATATGTTTCAGGTTTCAACTTCTGGTTTTCTGGTGTCAAAAAAAAATATTGACCCACTCCCTCATTTTTCTCTCCTTGTTCCGTAGAAATATTCATGCTATTCCATCTATGAAGGGCCTGAGAACTCTTTGAGCAAGAAACTGTCCCATTTCACCTAGAAAACAACTAGAGGTAAGCCCCCTTAACATAGAAGTGAGGTTGCTCCAGCCCTTCTCTCCCTCTGGTTATATCCCGGTCTAACTATCAGATAACCCTTTCAGCTGTTGCCGAGAGACAAGGCCTGGAAACCTCACCTGGTGCCAAGGATCACCAAGGAGAAAACCAGCTAGAGCACCTAAGGTTGTGAGCTAACACTTTAAGCTTGTTATATGCTCAAACAAAAAATTCTGTCAAGTTTCATCTGCTAAGTATTTCGAATTCTGTAACATGAATCCTTAGTATACTAGCTGTCTTGGAATGGTATTGAGCTAATAAAGCACCTACAACAGTATATATGTACCTGTCTAAATTATCTAAACATGAGGGGAGCTGAAGAAAAAGAATCAGGAAACAGTTAGTAACTTCAGTAGCATTACCTTGCTGTCTTGGGTATGTCTTGGGGTGGAAACCTTGAATTGACACTAAGTTAAGTAACTAGATAATCTAGGCACAAACCAGCAACCAAATTCGTAAGGAAACAGAATCAGAGAAGCGCAGTCCCATTGCAGTTTGTCTTCACATCTTTATCAGTCCTAATTCCTGGTTTCTAGTTGCAAGTTTGTGTAAGAAGTTTATGTGACTTTAGGCCACTGCCTGGGTTTGTCTTAAAACTAAAACAGTATTAAACCATATAGCTAAGTAGGCAGACGGGTGGGTAAGAGAATTGAGAATCAAACTGGTGAAAAAAAACAGAAATGAAACAGAGGAAAGAAACATCAGTTTCAGTTTCTGAAATTTAGTGTTTTCTGGATCAACCTCTCAGGGGTATAGCCAATGTATTTGTGTGTTCTTTAGAGAATGGAATCATATTAAGACACCTAGCTAAGCAACTAAACAACTTGGAAAAAAGAAAAATAAGGAATAAGTTGGATAACAGAAAAAAAACAATAGAGAAAAACTTACATCAGTGCATGATTTCAGTTTCAGGTTTCTGTTTCCTGTGTAAAGAACTTTCAGAGTTGTGGTATTGGTTATTTTGGGTCTGTTTGGGGTTAGAACTATAGTAACACACATAACAAGGAAGCTATATGATTTGGGGAGTCATTTGGCATACAAAAACAGAGGAAAAAGAAATAGATATGTATCAGTTTAATGGTTTCAGGTTCACAGGTTTTTGTTTCAGTTTTCATTTCCTTTTCCTTCAGTTTTTTTTCTAGAATTGAGTGAAGAAACGTTGGAAGGGCAGACCTTGTTGTCTTGGGGTTTGATTTGGAGTTAAAACCCTGATTAAACACTTAACAAATTGGATAGACAATCTAGAGAGAATCAGATGTCACCAGAACAAAAAAAGAGAATATAGCGGTTCCAGGTTTTGGGCTTGTAGTCTGTTCCAGTTCTGTATGATTTGGTACAGAAGGATTTTAAGGAGTCATATCGCGTTGCTCTTAAGATGGAACCATACTAAACACATAACTAAGTAACTTAAACAATTGGGGGAAGGGAAGTCAAGCTATGAACCAAAGAAAAAGAGTTAGAAGAGGTTATATCAGTTGGTTCCAGTTTCTGCAGCTTCATGCTTCAGTATAGGTTGTTTAAGCGAATTGACTGTGGCATTTTGTGGTTGTGTCGAATTTTTAAGATTGGTAATACACTTAGCTAGGTGGGTAATCAAGTGAGGGAAAATTGAGAATCAGATTAACGAACAACATGAAAGAGATATAAGAGAGTAAATCAGTTCAAGTCTCAGTTTTTCAGTTTGTGGTTCAGTTCTGTATAGCCTTGCACAGAGAGATTGTTAGGAGCTGTATTGAGTTATTAGTGAGCCTAAAACGTTCCTAAGACATCTAAGTAAGTTATAAATGCGTAGGGGGGAAATTAAGGCCAGTTTCACAACATAACAGAGGGAATAAGGAAGACACATACCAGTGTTGTTTTTAGTTTTTCAGCAGTGGGTTGTTTCTGTATAGTTGAGTACAGCAGTATTAAGTGTGCTAATTTGGTCTGAAAATGGACTTAAGGCCCTACTAATACATCTATATAAGAGAGTAAACACTCTGGAAAAAAAATTGGAAAACAGTTTAGTGCGGTAAATTATAAGGCTAAGTGTAAGTGTGCCCAAGGGTGTGTTCAGATTTCAGTGAGTTGCTGTTTCTGTGTGGCTGGTTTACAGAGGGGTTAACGATGCTGTTGATAGCTGGGTTTTTATTTAAGACGTCTCTAATACACCTAAATGAGGTTATACACACTTGTGGAAGATAGAGACCAAAGAGATACATTAGAGAAGGAGTTGGGATTGAGGGATGCGCAGGTTGTTTACTTCAACCTTCTAAAATGCATGTTCTAGTATGGTCAACTTCCAGAGGTGGTCTAAGTGTGGTGTTGGTTTAAAAATAAACTCAAATCATATCTAATAACTACAGCTAGGTTAGCAAAACGTTTGAGAAGACTAAACATCAGTTGAACCAAAGAGAAACAAGAACCAAGAAGGAACATATAATTGTGGTTTCAGATTTTCCATAATAAGTAGCTTCTGTATAGCTGGTATACAGGGGTATTAAGAGTGTGATGATAGTTAAATGATAGATCCAAAACAGTACTAATACCTCTAACTAGTTGACGGAACATTGTGGGAAAAAGTAAGCCTCAGTTGATGCATTAAGGGAGAGGTTAAGTGAGATTAAACGCCGAAATTATGTTGCAGTTTTATGAATTTCGGGGTTTCTGTATAAATGGGTTTTAGGAGTATTCTAAAGATTATTTTGCTATGGTAATAGGTTTAAAACTCTGCTAACCTATTTAGCTAAGAAGGGAATACCCTCTTGGCGAGTTAAATCTACCCTAGATAAACATGTTACATGTTAGTGCTTAGAATACCTAAATACGTAGCTAGAGGATGGACTTAGTTAACGTGTGAATCGACTATGTAAATATCCTAGGGGAGTAATAAAGCCTAAGGTTACTACTTGGAAAATTTCTAAGGACTAATATAAGTTGAACAATCAAAAGTTCACCTAGGGGATAACACCCGGTATAAATGAGATAAACTAGAAAAGTGTCGTCACATGAAACCAAGAACTGACATGTTATTCTTAATCAACGTTAGGGTCGTAACGAACGCCAACCAGGAACCCGTGTGTGAGACGACACTTGCTTCTGATCCAGGTATGGACATGTGTGGTTCATATGTTGCCGTGTTACACGGCTTGTTTGCTGTGTGCCTTGTGTGAAAATGACCATAAGATTAAAACATGAAATTGGATTGCTTGCTTATCTTGCTTATATGATTGCTATATCATTGTGCATATTATTTGCGTGCACACAGTAGTTTAGTCCCTTTCTCGTTTATGGAACTTTGAGATAAAACACAACGAACCATGTAAACAAAGAAACTCCATAAAGGGAAACTCATCTCTAACCATAGAGGACGTACCATGACACCCACTATGGTGTCTATCCATTAATGATAA
Organism: Limonium bicolor; assembly: GCA_023374045.1. Lineage (NCBI taxonomy): Eukaryota > Viridiplantae > Streptophyta > Magnoliopsida > Caryophyllales > Plumbaginaceae > Limonium > Limonium bicolor. Next base: position 166,773,188 of record CM041780.1, on the reverse strand, counting down.
CGAAGAGCAAATATCAACTGGTGAAAACATGAGAATAACCCGGGAAGACAACATCTCGGGCCACGCGGTATGGAATGCTCGGGAGTTGGTATCTGCATCAGATCCTTCGACCGACTATTGTGGAGCACATCTTGGGGTCTAGAGGTGACCCCTCTCTCTCGACGTACGACGCCGGGACTAGAAGATTGGCAATTTGGGAAGCATGACCTGGGGTCTAGAGATGACCTCTCTTTCTCGACATGACTCCGGGATTGGAGGATCAGCTATTTGGGGAGCATAACCTGGGGTCAAAAGATGACCCCTCTTTCTCGACGTATGACGCCGGGAATGGAGGAATTAACTATGGAGGAGACGTCCTCCAACGTGCGGTGATAAAAGAATTCACAAATAATCCTTAAAGAAACAAGGAAAGATTGGCACCTACATGATATGGTCACGGGATCTAACTATATCCCCAGACCTGGTGCATGGAAAGAGAAAGAAAATACATATTATGGGAACAAGAGAAAAGAAATGAAAACACACAACACTCGAATGATCCCATAGTGAGGATCATGGGTATAACATACCTACGTACACATTTTACCATTTACATGATTGTTGTTGCTATACTAGCAGCTTGTTGTGCTTGGTTGTGTGTTTGATGTTGCTATGACGCCAGCATGTTATGCTTGGTTGCTTGTTGCTAATGCTTTGCTTTGCTACCTTTGAGTGTGTATGAAACCATGATGTATTGTGGCCTGCTTTACTGCTTTATTATAGTATGCAAATTGACTTAATAATATTCGACCAAGTAGTCGTGTAGCCCGACAACATACGGGCTACACACGTTCATACTCAGCGTAGTTTGTTGAGTCCTTTACAACCCAATTTTTTTCAGTTATTGTGCCGGACGATAACGGAGCGTAGGCGGGATGGCTACCATGGGGGTAGTCCATCAGAGCATGACTTTTAAGTTTGTAGTGGCATGTGTAATATGTGGATTGTTACTAAACCCGAGATGTAATTCTTAGTTTATGATTTGGTAATTTTGTTGTAGACACTCGGTATTTGGGAATTGTACTTTATGTTGTATATGAGTTTTGATAGAGGGTTGTTTCCAGTCATACAGACCGTAACTTAGTATTGGTAATATAATCTGTCAACCACGTGGGTGGTTGGCATCTGTGACACCCGGATGGAGTTTATTCCGCTGCATAGTTAACTTGTAATATGGCGAGGAATGACGTTTGTATTGTTGGATGTTTATTCGGGGGTGTTACAGAAAGGGGTGTCAGAGCGTAGTTACGCTCTGATGACTGGAACAGAGAAGTACCGAGTATAGGAAAACCTAAATTTGGGAAACGGGGTTAAGGGTTAGTATGTGAGGCTCGTTAGTTAGGGTTCCTCCCCAGTAATTACTGGATACCTAACAGACACCTAAACCCAACCTCCACGTCCCTAGGGTCCATTTCAATTCATAGGAAAAACGCCGGAGAGGTAGAAAGCCTCCTCACATTCGGGAAAACCCGATCTGGCATTTACAAAATGGCATATAATCAATCCGGTAAGGAAAACTAAAGTATACAATAGACCTAGGACTCGAAGCTCTGACTGGGGCGTGAAGTTCAAAGACGTTGCCAAAGGAACAATACCCATAGAGGAACCAATTTTAGCGGCAACTTGGGTTGACATGCTTAGCAGTCGATAGGACCCTACCTGACAAGCAAAAAAGGACCAAGATATCCCTAAAATTTACGAAATAAATAAAGCTTAATTAAAAAAAATTAATCAAGCCAAGGATGGGATTGAGATAAATTATTCAGTTCATACACTGGAGAGGTTAATTTTAGAAAACCTCTCATAAAACCATAAAAATAAGATAATATAGTTTGAGATGAAAATTACACCATAAAATTGGTGCAATCTTTAAATGCTTAATGAAGCATGACACAATTTTATACACTAAAACATAATATTTCGGGATTCAATAAATTCCCTGCTCCATCTCACGTTTCTCTTCATTCTCTGCATTATCTGAGAGGCACAACGCCTCAACTGGCGATCGGTATGCATCGCCACCACCTCCTTTCTCCTTCTTTTCAAGTCTCTCAATCTCAGACAATTAAAACAGATGACCATAACTGGTCATTCCCTTCTGCTTCTACCACCGGCGAACGAGGAACATACATACCAATGCCTCCTTCATTCTCTTCTCGTTCGGGTTGTTTTACCCCTTTGGAGCCCGGCAATTGTCCCACTAAGGACAAAATGTTGCTTGTCATTCTTCTACTGTACGATAATATACCATCACACCATTTAAACGAACAACAAGTTTCACAATGTAAAAGTGCAAATCAAGTCTGGAAGTATGTACAATACCTAAACAGTTATCCTCAAACAATATTTGCAATTTCCTGAAATAAAAAAAAACACGCTGGTATAAGGATCATAAACAGATCCCTCAAATATTTAACGAGTATCATGATCATGAAGATCAAATAAGGGAAGAATTGTACAACAGAAAGTTAAGTGTCAATCATGGATGAACACATTCCGAAAGAGGAATTGTTAGAATACCAGCAAGCAATGTCGCTGATGGCTGAAAAATTCGGCTATAATAAATAAACCCTTTACATCGTCTGTTATATTTCACTATGACTATAAGAGAACCGATACGAAGCGTCACTAATTAATACAATGAAAACACGAAATTGAAAACTCTAGTTCCAATAAACGGTATACTCACAAGACATGCCTACCAAAGAACCCTTGGATCCATATTTGTCTGAGCTTTAACTGAGCGTCCCAGACATGCATAAGACCATGACAAAAAGGAAGTTATATTTTGGAAACACCATGCTTAAGTAGCAATTATCAGATGCATAAAATTCTTAAAATCCATACCAAATTTTAACAGAGACACCTCAAAACCTCAACCGGCTGTAAACTTCTCAAGCAGATTATCCAACTATAAGATATTTACTTCATACATTTTAATCAGTGTGCCAGCTACTACAACGCGCCATATCATTGTACACTCCAACATCACCCCATAAATTTTACTCCTATGTAAATGTCTGAACAACAATCTACGAAGCTGCTATTATGGTATAATCTTTCCAAAACACATCACATTTGAATGACAAATATTTTAAAATAAATTGTGGAGAACGACCCCATTAATTCTGAAGAGGTTATGATAGCAATAATAATGACAAATAGGCCAAGAAAGAGCATCTAATAAGATTGGTAACTTAGTAAATATAACCTAGACGAAGATGGTCGATGTTTAAAATCAAGGCGACCTTGGATAAGTAAGGCTAATGGACTTTTAATCAAAGGCAAACTTCACCGAGTAAAACGTAAATAAATAAACACGGGGAACTCTAAACGTGATTTAGCAAACTGATCATACAAGGATATACATACACATCAGAGAAGACTTGATATCAGTAAAACCCAAGGAGTAAATGAAATTCAATTAAAGGAGGTCACGACTAGTAAGTTAAACACAACCCGACCGTGTTAATGTTATAACTTAACGACCGAAAATAAATGTTGGGATCTTAGTGGTGGTAATCCCTGAATACTTACCACTAGTTTGGTGGATACACAAGAAATAATAATGAAGAGGTAATGAAGGGTTACATGACCCAGAAAAGATTAAGAGAGGAATCCGAAACAAATTAAATTTAAAAGATTATAATGACAAATATATATATATACATATAGAATTAGACCTTATAGATAGTCCAATCAAGAACTAAAATTGGTAATATGAAGTCGGATCGAAGAGGACCTAAACGGTCAAACAAGAAAAACCAACCGAATTAACTAGGCACTCCAACGAGGAATAGTCCCAACTCAATCGAATATTTATGAATAATTGGGTATTGGAAGTTGGAAATTGTCAACAAAATCAATTGATGGGCTAAGATAATTTATAAGCGTTGAGGAAATAGTAATAATGTGAAAACATGGAAGTATACAATCGTATATCCCATTGGCGAACACAAAAATTTATGAGACTACAAGTATACGTGAAGGAACATGTATATGTACATACGGTACGAGAATTTTATATACAGTTTATAAGAAGAACTTGGAAGATCAGGAGGCTATAAATATATGTAATAGGGTATCATAAACCTATGGGAACAATCATATGTGGATAAATATAAATCAAGAGGATTATAACACATGGGTATATATATATACATGGATGAACAAATATATATATATATATATGTACACACCTAGAGATCTGTACAGTTAGAGGATTTGAACGATTAATCTAAAGGCTTAGATGGTGCCACTAGTCAATGAATTGATTGCCAGAGGACTAGAAACGAATGGGATAAGAATTCAAATGTGAATAATTGTTTGATCGTGTAAATCGGACGTGCAAAGTTGAACTCGACCCTGGCCAGGTCAAGTGACACTGAGCACAAATTGGGGTGAAGGGGTAGTCCAACACTTACGCTGATCACATCGTTGTTGGATGATTCCCGAAACCTCCTACAAGTGGACACACGAACTACAAATAAATGGGAAATCTTATAAGTCAAGATTAGGAAAGTACGAAGGATGGGATATCGGTATTAGATGATACGGGCGGGTAGAATACACTGATACACTATTCGAAACTTTGAGGTTACAAATATGAGAAGACTTGAAATGATGTGATGTAACTATTAACCTAAAAGTTACCACATAAAATACATACTATCGCAACCAAATGCAAAAGGTAACCGGTAATAGTCCATTAATTTAGTTCCTACGAACAATGATCATGATAAGGAAACTAAGTATCCTATGTTATACGGTTTACAATCATAGAGACTTCTAACATATATAATTCAGGAACCTCTTGACTGAAACCAATTGAAGTCAACCAACAGTGTCAAGGCCATAATTCGGCTGACAAATAAAGATTACTTAAAGACGAAAAATGGCTAATTTGGAGATAAGAAGAGGTAGTAAGGCTAGGAGAGTGAAATAGCTACCCAAACATAATTATGAGCGGTAATATAAACTAAACAAAGTGTCGTAACAACGACACACTTTGACATTGAAGAACACTAAACACTAAATCATTACTACAGAGTATGTATGAATATAAACCTAAAGGGCAGCTAGGAAGAATAACTCAGACGCTTAAAAAGCGCACTAAAAGAATGAATATCCGACCACCAAAGAAAATGGATAGACAGATTACAGGCCACCAAAATCGTGCATAAATTCAAATGCCCCACGGCAGTCAAAAAGGCCTTATTCCTAAATGATAAGGATACAATTAAACCTGAAGGAAATCAGAGTCGCACAGCAGAAGCTGGTGGACCGTATATCACGTTCCCAGATGAATAACAAGTGACCTATCGGCCAATACCCTAACCCTAGAGTGGCTAAACCCGAATCCGTTATAGATCGGTATGGAAACCGATAAGAATCGTTAAGACAGAAACTACCCTTTAACATGATCAAGGAAATTGATAGGGTCATAAGGTGAGCTAATAGCATAGAAACTAGAATGCCCCATGAGAAGTTGAAGTAAAAATCTTGAACCGAGGTTCAAGGATGATAGAAAAGGGATTACGTGGGCGTAATCCATTTTTAAGGGGGGTAGGCGCGTTGCGTTTTTACTAGGGTATTACCCGTTTGTGGTGTTGTTTTGGATGCTATGTGTCAACTGTGTGTGAATTGGTTTGAATGCATGGTGGTCATAAATGAATGACTTGTTCATCTGGTTGCTATGAGTGCAATACATAAATATCATTGGTACATTGCAGTATTATTGAGCCACAGATGTGGCGTGGTGCTTATAAGCACAAATGGTGAAATAGAACTGTGGGACTTGCGGGACAGGATCCCTTGGTTAGAGAGAACGTATTCAGGACTTAACGTTTGCACTGTGTGTGTTCCTACAGCCACACGTTGGTTGTGTGTATGAGATGGTTATGTGTGTGTATGTACGCTCAGTTATGAATGAATGTGTGTACTGTGGTTTACACCTCAGATTGTTATTTGTACATTGCTAATACCTTGGACTACTATGAAAACTTGTGAGAAGCCATTAATGTGGCATAGTGCCTATGAACACACTTGGGTAGTGAGAATTATGAAATGTGGGACTTGATCCCTAGGATTAACAAGAATAGGAAAACACCAGTTAAGGAAGTAAGACTTCGGGACGAAGTCTTTTTAAGGGGGGTAAGTTGAAACACCCCAGGACAATTAAACACATAAAATCATAAACGCGAGGAGTTTATCCGAGAATAACACGTTACATAATTCAGACATCTGATAGTGTATGAACAATTAAATTTAGTATATACATGTCAGAAAACATGACAACGTTACATATTAATACGGTCACGTACTTATACTTGTACGTATATGAAAATATGCATACGTAACGTTACAAAATTACAACGTCGTATATAATAACAAATAACATAACAAAATAAAGTAGTCGCGTGTGAAATTAAAAACACGACATATTATATAGTCGCACATATATACAAATGGGCATGTATATAACTGATACAAAAAAAAGAGCAAGTGCGCTCCCGCCGAGGTTCGAACCCGGTACCTTTCGTACCCGCCTCAAATGCTTTAACCGGTTGAGCTATGCTCGAATTCAGTAACAAATACTAGCCTAATCAAACTAGTAACGAGATTACTTGAGTAACAACAAAAAAACTGTAAAGAAAACAGGAATACAAGTCAGTCAAGACCACTCTCTCATTCACTCACCAGTCACCTATTCTTCCTCCTGTTTCGGTAATATTATTTGACTCAAAAGGAAAAAAATTCCAACTGAAGCAGGCATGCTATTGTCGGCTGTGAGCTTGAGGAATCAGACAACGGAGCATGGACCGCATCAAAGTTTGAATTCACCAAACTTCCACAAAGTGCTTCATCGGGACTTTATCCCACTACCAACTAATTAGTCTCCGTACGAAGCCCCCTCTTGCCTTGTGCCATCGGAGTACTACTCCATCTCTTCCCTTCTTTTCTACATGCCCACGCCAGTGTGTGACCAGAACCCTCTTCATTCACTTCTGTTTTCTCACGCAAGTAACTCAAGCCTTCATAATCCTCTGTGCATGGCTGACTGGTGCATTCAAGTGGCGGGGGAATTTGGAACAAATCCACACAAAGGAGCGAGGTTCGAATTGTGTTCAAGTTTCTGGAAATCTGGAGCAAACCACTCCATCCCTCTTGAACTTCAGCGCAAGGTCATAGAGAACGCCAGCTTCAAAAGCTTCTTGAGTGCTGCCATGGGTAAGTGTCGTGAAACAAAAAAAATTCAGTGCACAACTCTTGTCAGTCCCCTGGTTTTCTGTCCGTGAGCTTCTGACCTCTTTAACTTCCCTTTATCCATCTTTTCTCATGAAGGAATCTTTTTGGAAACCTCTTCAAGGAATGCACTGAAACACCTCAAGGAAAACCCCTGCACCTGGCTCAAACACCAGCTTGAGGTGAGGCCACAAAACAACATCTGTTTCAGGTTTCAACTTCTGGTTTTCTGGTGTCAAAAAAAATATTGACCCACTCCCTCATTTTTCTCTCCTTGTTCCGTAGAAATATTCCATGCTATTCCATCTATGAAGGGCCTGAGAACTCTTTGAGCAAGAAACTGTCCCATTTCGCCTAGAAAACAACCAGAGGTAAGCCCCCTTAACACAGAAGTGAGGTTGCTCCAACCCTTCTCTCCCTCTGGTTATATCCCGGTCTAACTATCAGATAACCCTTTCAGCTGTTGCCGAGAGACAAGGCCTGGAAACCTCACCTGGTGCCAAGGATCACCAAGGAGAAAACCAGCTAGAGCACCTAAGGTTGTGAGCTAACACTTTAAGCTTGTTATATGCTCAAACAAAAAAATTCTGTCAAGTTTCATCTGCTAAGTATTTCGAATTCTGTAACATGAATCCTTAGTATACTAGCTGTCTTGGAATGGTATTGAGCTAATAAAGCACCTACAATAGTATATATGTACCTGTCTAAATTATCTAAACGTGAGGGGAGCTGAAGAAAAAGAATCAGGAAACAGTTAGTAACTTCAGTAGCATTACCTTGCTGTCTTGGGTATGTCTTGGGGTGGAAACCTTGAATTGACACTAAGTTAAGTAACTAGATAATCTAGGCACAAACCAGCAACCAAATTCGTAAGGAAACAGAATCAGAGAAGCGCAGTCCCATTGCAGTTTGTCTTCACATCTTTATCAGTCCTAATTCCTGGTTTCTAGTTGCAGGTTTGTGTAAGAAGTTTATGTGACTTTAGGCCACTGCCTGGGTTTGTCTTAAAACTAAAACAGTATTAAACCATATAGCTAAGTAGGCAGACGGGTGGGTAAGAGAATTGAGAATCAAACTGGTGGAAAAAAACAGAAGAAAGAAACATCAGTTTCAGTTTCTGAAATTTAGTGTTTTCTGGATATCAACCTCTCAGGGGTATAGCCAATGTATTTTGTGTTATTTAGAGCATGGAATCATATTAAGACACCTAGCTAAGCAACTAAACAACTTGGGAAAAAGAAAACTAAGGAATAAGTTGGATAACAGAAACAAAACAACAGAGAAAAACTTACATCAGTGCTTGATTTCAGTTTCAGGTTTCTGTTTCCTGTGTAAAGAACTTTCAGAGTTGTGGTATTGGTTATTTTGGGTCTGTTTGGGGTTAGAACTATAGTAACACACATAACAAGGAAGCTATATGATTTGGGGAGTCATTTGGCATACTAAAACAGAGGAAAAAGAAATAGATATGTATCAGTTTAATGGTTTCAGGTTCACAGGTTTCTGTTTCAGTTTTCATTTCCTTTTCCTACAGTTTTTTTTTCCAGAATTGAGTGAAGAAACTTTGGAAGGGCAGACCTTGTTGTCTTGGGGTTTGATTTGGTGTTAAAACCCTTATTAAACACTTAAAAATTGGATAGACAATCTAGGGAGAATCAGATGTCACCAGAACAAAAAAAAGAGAATATAGCGGTTCCAGGTTTTGGGCTTGTAGTCTGTTCCAGTTCTGTATGATTTGGTACAGAAGGATTTTAAGGAGTCATATCGCGTTGCTCTTAAGATGTAACCATACTAAACACATAACTAAGTAACTAAAACAATTGGGGGGATGGGAAGTCAAGCTATGAACCAAAGAAAAAGAGTTAGAAGAGGTTATATCAGTTGGTTCCAGTTTCTGCAGCTTCATGCTTCAGTATAGGTTGTTTAAGCGAATTGACCGTGGCATTTTGTGGCTGTGTCGAATTTTTAAGCTTGGTAATACACTTAGCTAGGTGGGTAATCAAGTGAGGGAAAATTGAGAATCAGATTAACGAACAACAGGAAAGAGATATAAGAGAGTAAATCAGTTCAAGTCTCAGTTTTTCAGTTTGTGGTTCAGTTCTGTATAGCCTTGCACAGAGAGATTGTTAGGAGCTTTATTGAGTTATTAGTGAGCCTAAAACGTCCCTAAGACATCTAAGTAAGTTATAAATGCGTAGGGGGAAAATTAAAGGCCAGTTTCACAACCTAACAGAGGGAATAAGGAAGACACATACCAGTGTAGTTTTCAGTTTTTCAGCAGTGGGTTGTTTCTGTATAGTTAAGTACAACAGTATTAAGTGTGCTAATTTGGTCTGAAAATGGACTTAAGGCCCTACTAATACATCTATCTAAGAGAGTAAACACTCTGGAAAAAAATTGGGAAACAGTTTAGTGCGGTAAATTATAAGGCTAAGTGTAAGTGTGCACAAGGGTGTGTTCAGATTTCGGTGAGTTGCTGTTTCTGTGTGGCTGGTTTACAGAGGGGTTAACGATGCTGTTGATAGCTGGGTTTTTATTTAAGACGTCTCTAATACACCTAAATGAGGTTATACACACTTGTGGAAGATAGAGACCAAAGAGATACATCAGAGAAGGAGTTGGGATTGAGGGATGCACAGGTTGTTTACTTCAGCCTTCTAAAATGCATGTTCTAGTATGGTCAACTTCCAGAGGTGGTCTAAGTGTGGTGTTGGTTTAAAAATAAACTCAAATCATATCTAATAACTACAGCTAGGTTAGCAAAACGTTTGAGAAGACTAAACATCAGTTGAACCAAAGAGAAACAAGAACCAAGAAGGAACATATAAATTGTGGTTTCAGATTTTCCATAATAAGTAGCTTCTGTATAGCTGGTATACAGGGGTATTAAGAGTGTGATGATAGTTAAATGATAGATCCAAAACAGTACTAATACCTCTAACTAGTTGACGGAACATTGTGGGAAAAAGTAAGCCTCAGTTGATGCATTAAGGGAGAGGTTAAGTGAGATTAAACGCCGAAATTATGTTGCAGTTTTATGAATTTCGGGGTTTCTGTATAAATGGGTTTTAGGAGTATTCTAAAGATTATTTTGCTATGGTAATAGGTTTAAAACTCTGCTAACCTATTTAGCTAAGAAGGGAATACCCTCTTGGCGAGTTAAATCTACCCTAGATAAACATGTTACATGTTAGTGCTTAGAATACCTAAATACGTAGCTAGAGGATGGACTTAGTTAACGCGTGAATCGACTATGTAAATATCCTAAGGGAGTAATAAAGCCTAAGGTTACTACTTGGAAAATTTCTAAGGACTAATATAAGTTGAACAATCAAAAGTTCACCTAGAGGATAACACCCGGTATAAATGAGATAAACTAGAAAAGTGTCATCACATGAAACCAAGAACTGACACGTTATTCTTAATCAACGTTAGGGTCGTAACGAACGCCAACCAGGAACCCGTGTGTGAGACGACACTTGCTTCTGATCCAGGTATGGACATGTGTGGTTCGTATGTTGTCGTGTTACACGGCTTGTTTTGTGTGCCTTGTGTGAAAATGACCATAAGATTAAAGCATGAAATTGGATTGCTTGCTTATCTTGCTTATATGATTGCTATATCATTGTGTATATTATTTGCGCGCACACAGTAGTTTAGTCCCTTTCTCGTTTATGGAACTTTGAGATAAAACACAACGAACCATGTAAACAAAGAAACTCCATAAAGGGAAACTCCTCTCTAACCATAGAGGACGTACCATGACACCCACTATGGTGTCTATCCATTAATGATAACGAAGAGCAAATATCAACTGGTGAAAACATGAGAATAACCCGGGAAGACAACATCTCGGGCCGCGCGGTATGGAATGCTCGGGAGTTGGTATCTGCATCAGATCCTTTGACCGACTATTGTGGAGCACATCTTGGGGTCTAGAGGTGACCCCTCTCTCTCGACGTACGACGCCGGGACTGGAAGATTGGCAATTTGGGAAGCATGACCTGGGGTCTAGAGATGACCCCTCTTTCTCGACATGACGCCGGGATTGGAGGATCAGCTATTTGGGGTGCGTAACCTGGGGTCTAAAGATGACCCCTCTTTCTCGACGTATGACGCCGAGAATGGAGGAATTAACTATGGAGGAGACGTCCTCCAACGTGCGGTGATAAAAGAATTCACAAATAATCCTTAAAGAAACAAGGAAAGATTGGCACCTACATGATATGGTCACGGGATCTAACTATATCCCCAGACCTGGTGCATGGAAAGAGAAAGAAAATACATATTATGGGAACAAGAGAAAAGAAATGAAAACACACAACACTCGAATGATCCATAGTGAGGATCATGGGTATAACATACCTACGTACACATTTTACCATTTACATGATTGTTGTTGCTATACTAGCAGCTTGTTGTGTTTGGTTGCGTGTTTGATGTTGCTATGATGCCAGCATGTTATGCTTGGTTGCTTGTTGCCAATGCTTTGCTACCTTTGAGTGTGTATGAAACCATGATGTATTGTGGCCTGCTTTACTGCTTTATTATAGCATGCAAATTGACTTAATAATATTCGACCAAGTAGTCGTGTAGCCCGGCAACATACGGGCTACACACGTTCATACTCAGCGTAGTTTGCTGAGTCCTTTACAACCCAATTTTTTTCAGGTATTGTGCCGGACGATAACGGAGCGTAGGCGGGATGGCTACCATGGGGGTAGTCCATCAGAGCATGACTTTTAAGTTTGTAGTGGCATGTGTAATATGTGGGTTGTTACTAAACCCGAGATGTAATTCTTAGTTTATGATTTGGTAATTTTGTTGTAGACACTCGGTATTTGGGAATTGTACTTTATGTTGTATATGAGTTTTGATAGAGGGCTGTTTCCAGTCATACAGACCGTAACTTAGTATTGGTAATGTGGTCTGTCAACCACGTGGGTGGTTGGCATCTGTGACACCCGGATGGAGTTTATTCCGCTGCATAGTTAACTTGTAATATGGCGAGGAACGACGTTTGTATTGTTGGATGTTTATTTGGGGGTGTTACACCATTCCAATGTGAACTTCTATACGTATCACAGAGTCGTAATCAATCCATCAGATTGCCTATGCATCTTAAATATTCAACTAAATCCACATTCTCCGACAATCTCATCTACACCAAAAATCTTCATAACAACCATGAAATCAGTATGGCTCTATTACCCAATCCCCACTGGCAAAATCATATACTTTGTATTATTATCTAAATCCATACCTCTCAACTTATATTCTCAAAAGTTTAATATTCTACCTTCAATATTCACATCACCTTCATATAAGAACCATTCAACCCGAAGGTCACAATTTTCCAGTTAGCCTATTCCCTAATACAGAGGTCATTAGCCATAAGACCCAACCGAAAATTTTCGCTTTACCACCATAACCAAGATCTGTAAGTAAGCTCCCAACTATAATCTTAAGACGTAATCGAAACACAACCATCCTTAAAATCACAAAGATGTTACACATACTCCTCTAGGCATAATTATATCTTCTTCTTTTAATCCACAAACATAACACCAACTATGTGATCCAGAATAATTCTCTCATAAATCATCATTATAATATTTTTTCCTCTAAATTAACTGATTACCACTCAAATCGAAGTACAAAACCACAATTACTCATTGATCATCAATGGTTCAAATAAATAGTATAATTTGTACCATTACCCATAAGGCATAGTCAATCATTTAACAACCAACAATGAGAACTCATCATAAATCTCAATCTATCACACATCGCCAAATAATTTCCAGTATGCCTAGACACCAGTGTCTCTACCACATTTAGCACAAAGATTAACCAGAACATCATCTTAACATAGATATCCATCACAAGAGATCCCAACAAATCTCAACATAAGCAATAAACGTAATATACACATCCAAAACACAAGAGAAACAAATACATCCAATTAATGGACTACCTAGTCCAACTAAAGAACAAAACACAGATTTGCAATTTCAAATCAACCAATAGATTGATTATTATCACATCTCACCTCCTTCAAGTTAGAATAATATTCATACAAGGGCATCACAGAAGTCACAACAAAGAACGTCCTCACAACTCATACCCATACCCTTTTTCATTTTAATCCTAATTCCAATTTAGACACTTCAATTAGCTCAATTACAGAGTATATTACTCTGATACCACTTTGTAACACCCCAAAACTAGCCGGTATTTATTAAGGTCAAAGTTAAAATTTAAAATCAAAATTTTTTCCTATCATCTACTTAGCAGCGGAAGACAAAACCTAAAGGGTGTTACCGCCACACTCACAACCTTGTGAGTGTTAAGGCTAAACAAAAAGAAACTTCAACCTTAACCGGATAATAAATAAATAAATAAATAACAAATAAATAAAAACTTAAACCCCAACTACATAAATACGAAACCAACTAGGAAATACAATTAGTCTATAAGAAACTATAACCATCTATATCCATTTAAAACTAATCGAAGTGGAGTCTATGTCATTTCCCCAAACCCAACTCTCGCGCCTTATATCCAGATCAGCTTGTTACCTGCGGCTAGAAAACATAACAACACACAAGAAAGGACCGCGCAAATCAGAGAAACTGAGTAAACCCTGCAACACCTTGTCAAATACATTTTGAAAACCCATTTGAGTATAGACATCAATAGGCACATAACTAATCAAACAATAGCATCATAATAGTCTTAATCACCAATCAACAATATAACAAATCAATTTTGGAATGACGGGAGTCACCAAAGTTTCACAGTTCACAAATTCCAATAATAGGTACCACAACAGAGCTGAGACCGATCCAGTTCACAAATTCCAATAATTGGTACCACAACAGAGGGGACCGATCCAGTTAACAAATTCCAATAATTGGTACCACAACAGAGTTGGGACCGATCCGGTTCACAGATTCCAATAATTGGTGCCACAACAGAGTTGGGACTGATCCAGTTCACAAATTCCAATAATTGGTACCACAACAGAGTTGGGACCGATCCAGTTCACGCTCACTCTAAGTCCTTAAGTGTGCACACCCCAAAAGTTTTTCTGACTAGTGGAGTAGATCATAGAGCTTAGCTGCGGTCTGAGACTCAACAGCATGAATATATATAAATTATCCAAAGGCATTTTCCAATTCCAAAGTCTCCCATCAATTCCAGAATAAAATAGCCACATATGTAATATCAAAGTTCTCAAATCATTCCACACCATCAATATCGTATAAGCATAATTTAACAATCTCAACCAATACAACCAGTGTCAAAATAGCACACACAATCACAAAGTAGAGATAGGTGAACACAAGGTTTACCTGGAATTCACGCTCAAATCAATAAGCAAAGAAAGTCAAGTATAATCAGCTAGCACCCACCGCCAACGTGCTCGAAATCTTGAAATTAGTTTGAATCTCAAATGATGGGAGGAGATGGGACCGCTGCTTGCTGGTTCTTTGGAACTCGTACAGGCTCGACATAAGGATGAAAAGCAAAATGATAATTGCTGGTTTCGACTGAAGGCATTAGGTTAGAGGAGTAGAGAATAAATATGGGGGTTGCTTTTGTAGACGGTAGAAGAGAGAACCAAAAGAGTTGTTCGTCGTCGGTAGCAATTGATCGAAGAGAATTCAATGGCGTGGTGAGAGATTCGATGTGGAACGAAGAAGAAGAAGCTTGAAGAATGGCGCAGACTAGTAGAGAACAAAGACGGCCGTGAATAGAAGGAAGAGAAAAAAAATAATTTAGGTTAAGCTTCCCTAGTTTCCAATTTATTCCATGTCCCTCAATTACTAATATATCTCCCATATTAAAATAAAATCTGCATTAACATTATTCTCAATGTCTACCAGTAAAACGTAAAACTAGAATATTATTTACAATATATAAATTTAACAATTAAAGCCCACTAAAATAATACTAATATACCAATGGAAGTAGTAATTAAATAATTATCATATATTGCTAGATAATAGTACACTAAATTATAAGGGTTTTTTTTGTATCACCCATGATTCTACCAAAATATAACATATAAAATTTTAGAGAAATACCAAAATATATACTACAAAGGTTTAGAAAATTAATGCCATAAACAGACGAAAACCTTATAAAAGATGTCCAACAATAGAACCAATTTATCATACGATTACGGTGAAATAATAGAACCGAATTAAATAGACATTTTCTTTTTCCGAAAATAAAATATCTCATCCGAGTTTTGTCAATATATATACAAATTCTTACAAGTCTGCATAATGATAAAATAGCTACTATGACAAAATATGTTTGATTAGTACCATATTAAATTATCAAACATAACAAATAAAACACTAATTATAATCAATAACAGTACAAGACGTTACTATAAATACTGAATTAACAACTAAAGAGTAAAGTACTTAATGAATTACAAAACTTACAAATAGTATATATATATATATATATTATCTTTGTTTTGTTTACGGGTATTTCAGAAGCTCTTTAGCACATCTTCACTAGGAACTGGCACAAATGAAGCAAATGAATGAAGAGCCCCCGTGAGAACACCTCGATGACGAGCTGTCCCGCTAACCTTCCCTCGCCCGATGCACCCCCTACCAGGAAAGACCAACTTCTCTAGCAACCCGGCGGCCCCGCCCCCAACCTATTAGCCAAAACGGACAATGGCGCCACCCCCGGCCTTAGCCACCACCTTAGTAGTTGGTGTGCTTGTTCCAAACCAGCTTAGGGGACTCCTACTGGAAACTCAATACCTGGGAGCCTTAGGCTTGACGTTTCGGCCCTTGCCAATTGACACCAAGCCACCCCAGGAAGATGAGCAAGCTACCTCAATATGCACCTCTCCGGCACGGCCACGTCATGAACCATCGACTCTGATGGAACGGGCTGATGCTGCAGGGAAAAAGCATAGAGAAGTCACCGCTCTCGGTGACCTAGAAAGAACAACACCACACCACCTGAGAAAAGGATTCGATCTTTTAAGACCGAATCCCCTTCTAGACCAGTGACGACTCTCCCTCTGCCTCCAACGTTAGAATCAAATCCCCTTCCAACTTCATCTACCATCAACATCAACCCACCGCATCGGCAACTTCATCATCGCCATGATCACCGGCCACAACCAACTAATCCAAAAACACCAAACCACTAGTACTCTACTGCCGTGCATCAGGCCTCTCAGGTTTAGCGTAAGTCTCGAAAACTATGGGCAACAAGCCATTCTAACAAAGTACAACAAGTAGGGAACAAAGAGAAAATAGCCTACAAAGGCAAGTAAGAAAGATGCAAATATCTTCTTCGCACCCAATGGTACTTATAGCCCGAGCGAACTCAATGATCGCCTGCAACCATTCTCGCAACCATCCCATCCGATCTTTCAAGTGATATTATCAAAACTACTAAAAGCACTGACTGAACAACATCGTAATGCACCCTCAATCACTAACCCAGTGTCACCACAGTCAACCCTGTTACCTCGCACCAGTCTCGTCGCTTGATGCTCCATTTTCCAAAGGACACCCACAACGAGCCACATGGCACCTCCTCATCTCCCTCAGTACTGCGAAAGTAAAATGGCTCGAAAAGTTCAACTTCTCGCCCAAAACCGCTGAAAGTCAAACTTGAGGACCAGTGTGTATGGGAAACCACCTGGGTAAAACCTCTCAAACCTTTTTCCTTTGTTTTTATTTTTTTCTTTTAAAGAAAACCCAAACAACTTCTTAAGTCCCCGCACTTTGAAATTGAAATTGGGGATTAGTGTTGGTATGTGTAATTAGTGATACCTTTACCATTATTAAAAAGTATTAATCACATCTCTCTCCTATGGTCGCATGTACCCGGGTGATAAACCAACGATTGGGACATGAAGACATGGTCGAGGAATGCCCCGACTAGCAACATCGAGTAATCGAAGCCTGCTTTACCATGCCTCAGAGTTGGGTGTTACCAACTGAGACCTCGATCGATTCCCTTCACCATGAAGGAACACTCATGACTCTGTACGCATCTTTCTGACACACTGTCCTATCAGTCCCATCAGACAACCCGTCACTACCATCTTGGACGTCCATGGTTACAACTCGCATGCCTCTCTGACATTCCATTAATACCCCCAAGATAGCTAGTGTCTTGCCACAATTAAGGACCGGCTGTCTAGTATAGCGAGGAAGTTTTGTTCCTGACAAAGACCCATCAGAATGACGCCAACCCTAACCCGTGGCAATGCCCTACATCATCAATCCGACTAATGAGCAGGCTACAAATCAGGAAAGCTCATCAACTTTCTCATCCCCTACTCATTTCTATCCAGTTATCAGCAGCTCTCAAACATCAGACAGACAATCTTTCCCTTCTATGCCGACGTACCGACATACCAAATTTTGATTCTCTAAAATCATTCCATACTCTTCACGTTTTGAGATCTCGAGGAAGAAAAAAAAAAAAAAAAACTCAAAAACTCACGTCCAAAAATTCTCCTCAATCGGAAACCACTACCAGCTCCATCGCCGGAATTTCTTCTTGTTGTAATTTGGTATATTTCTGCTCCATCTAGTATGAGATAATATTTCACTTTGTTTCACCATTAATTTGCGATTTTGAATTTGCTCATATCTCTCGACTTTTTTTTTCTTCTCCAACATATGAATCGAATCGGCGATGGTAAAAGGAAAATCGGCTTTATCAGAATTTTTAGTTCCAAAACGTGAGTTTTGCTGCTCCTCTTCTCTGCATTTTATACATGTTTGGTGGTTGGGAGTTCGGATTCTTGTTATGCATGTCATTACTAATGAGTATCGAATCCATCTTAGTCTCAAATTTTGATGAAAAAAACGCAACATTTTTTCTGGTCTCGATTTATTTTCCTTTTCTACGTCCAGTATGCATTTTGAGGGATGGCTTAGAGGGTATCACTTGCAAATTCAAATTTTATGATTTTTCCATTTTTTCCTTTTTGTTATAAAATTGGTTATGCTGATTGCTATTGTGTGTTTTTTAAATATTATTGTTGGATATTAGTATTACGTGAGGCATTGTGCCAGATTTAGTATCATATTAGATGTTGTGCCAAACTAATTTTATATGAGACAATACAATACGCAGATCTTAATAACAGGTATCATGTCCGATTTAAAGTTCAGTGAGGCATCGTGCCTGATTTTCAGGTGAGACATCGTGCCCGATATAAAAATCAGGAGACATTGTGTCCGATTTTAAAATCATGTGAGAAATCGTGCTGATTTAAAAATCACATAAGGCAACGTGTCAGATTTTAAAATCACGTGAGACATTGTGTCAGATTTAAATATCACGTGAGACATCGTGCCAGATTTAAATATCACATGAGACAATCGTGTCAGATTTAATATCACGTGAGACATCGTGCCACATTTATTTTGTGTTTTTCTTTTCTCATTTATATTTATTTATTTGTTTGTTTGTTTTATTTTTTACGAATCACGTGAGACATTGTGTCATGAATAATAGCACGTGAGACATTGCACCAGATGTCAATATTACATACATTATGCCTTATATAATATTACGTAAGACATCGTGCCCGAAATACTTATGACAGGAGGCATCATACCAGATTAAGTTATCAGGTGAAACATTGTGTATTATTTTATAGTTATTTAACATTTCCATTTATTCTGTATTATTTATTTATTTTGTTCAATCATATTTATTTATTAGTATTACCTAACTGGATACATCCTCAATCTCGTATCCAAGTATCCAACCGTTATGATTTCTCGTCACACATGATGTCTAAAATAGAAATATTGATATGATTAAGAAGTCAAATACTTTTCCTTGATGCAGTAAAAGTAAATGGTCCGCTTCATTCATTTTTTCCAATTTGCCCACTCAGACACTCAAAAATTGGGGAAAAAAGAAAAGAAATCATAGGAAGAGAAAGAAATCAAGAGCAAAAGCAAAACACCTATTGCAACATAGACTATCACAAGCTATATACATGCACCCACACGGGTGTCTAAAGCTGTCCACCTAGCCATACCAAATCTTCCCTCAGACATAATCATTGCATCACTAAGAAAAAGAAAAGGAATTCTCTCATTTCAAACACTGTACCTAATGGAATCTTTGAAACATCAAAAGAAGCAAATCTGTCACGCTGTTTATGTTTTATTGTAATGGTATAAAATTGTTACCAATTAACTTAGCTATTTTTATAACATTCAAACTTAATTATTTTTTTATATGTGGGGATCGCAGCCGTTTATTCTTAGAGTGTAACTGAATAACCATATCGATCAAGTAAATTACACAATACAAACACGAATTCTTCCTCCATCAACTCGGATGCTCCGTTCAATATAATCATTAAATTGTGAAGAATTCCTGGCATATAATGTATGAGCTTCCTTTTTTTTCTTTATGGGCTTCTATATTAGAACCAGGACCTTTATGCTGTTTGCTTTGTTGGCAAGATTATCAATTTGACAAATCTAGCTGGTTCGATAGAAGTTTCTTCCGGAAATGTTTGAGCTCTGCTATAAGGTTGTATTGCCAGGGTTGAATCAATCTTCGAGGTATAACTTAATTTCAAACTTAACCTGACAATCTTGCCAATATCTAATTCAATTGTCTAAAAAAATACTAAGTAAAATATCATCAACAATTAGTGTAACATTGGTATCGAATTAACAGCTTGCTCCAAACAACCAGGCCCATAGGAAATCAGATACTCACATCTCCAAGGACCTCCTCCATCTTTTATTTTATTTTTTATCTACTTTCATTTGAGCACACTGAATCATTAGAAAAGATAGGAGAAGGTTGATGTTTGATTTGGGAGAAAAATAGCAGCTAGCTAGGTAGCCTTTGATTAAATGTTGTCCGTTTCCTGTCAATTTTTGACATATTTATACCCTCTCAGCAGCGGTCAATCACCTATCCATCTATATAACCTTGCTACCAACTTTTTTTTCTCTTTTGCGTGATTCTGGATCCACCCATGTGAATGCTAATCACCTTTCTGCTTCTCGACACTCTCTCTGTTGCATTCAGAGATAGCAATAGCAATAGCAATAGCAATAGCATACTGTGGTGAAACTAGGCTGTCTATTTATTTGACAATTTGTAGCATTTTTGATGGTAGATTTATATTAGAGTAAATTATTGGAAATCTAAAGGTTTTGGAGATATACATTTCACCTCATTGTTTTTTTTTTAATATAATTTATAATCATGGTGAGTTAAATTCCTAACTACGATCCCACAATTGTAACTTCTTTATTAAAATTTGTTATAAATATATGTTGATTTGTCCGTTTAATCCAAAATAATAATGTCTTGTTGACAAAAAAATAATGTTTACTCATTTTATTTTTCAATTCAGTCTCCGTCCCTCTCATCCTTTTTTTTTGGGGATATAGATTAGTGTTTTAGATTTATGATTAATTTAGGGGAATAGATGTGGGGAAATGAAGTTAGGTTTTATGATTTTAAGATTCATAGTGGGAATGAGAAAGAGTGAGACTAAGTTGGAAAATAAAGTGATTAGGTAGTGTTTTTTTCCAGCGTGACACTATTATTTTGGATAAACTGATTGTTCCTCATGACTTAGAGAATAATAAGGGAGTTATAGTTTGGGGCTCGTAGTTAAGGATCCTGTTAGCTCAAAGTGATCATAAATAATATTGATAATTAAAGGGGTGAAAGGGTTCTCTTTAATTTATTCTTTATATTATTAGAGGTGGTCCTTGTTCAGGTCTTGTCTAAATTTATATGAGTCATGCCTTTTTCTTTAATGACATAGTAAAAAAAAAACAATCAAATTAAAACAAATGTATAAAAATATTAAGACAAATAAGCTACATGTGAAATAGAAATTAAATTATATGTAACAAAATTCAAAATGATTGAGAAAGATTATAACATTTGTTACTATGGATGACATATATAGGAGCTGGCCCTATCACACTTAACTTTTTTTTTGGAAATTCACGATATATCCCATGTTTTCTTTCGTAATTCAAATAAATACCCTTGTTGATTTTCGTAATTCAACTTTAAACATGCTTAAATATTGTCCAAATTGATAAAACTTTACATGGACGATGCTAAATTGTTATATTTTGGGCCAATATCAAATTTGAAGTTTTTTAAGCTCATATGTGACATGGGACCCAATGAACATGTCCACAATTTTCTTGGGTTCCACAGGTCACATGTGAGCTTAAAAAGCTTCAAATTTGATATTGGACTAAAATATAATACTTTAGCAACGTTCATGTAAAGTTTCATCAATTTTGATTTAAACATGTTTAAAGTTGAATCACGAAAATCAACATGAATATATTGTGAATTACAAAAGAAATACCCATTTTTTAAATTCTACCACATATTTTCACTCCACCAATACAACTTTTACTTATATATATTCTTTAAATTGGGTTCGGGGGGGTGGATTATTTCAACAAAAGCAGTTCATCACTTTTTTTCCTCTTTTTGCCTTTCTTTCTTAGTGTCCTTTTTTTCTTCTTTCAAAAGGGTGATGGTGAATCATGACTATAGTCTATAGCGTCCGTCCCACCATACCTGTATACTGTATCCCCTTTTTCCACTGCACCCTATTCTCTTGACAGTTTAATTTTTATAAGATCCTATACCACACCACACCTAATAAAAGTCACCACCAGCACGTACACAGCAGCAATAAGTTCCCAATTTCTTTTTAGAAACCCGCACATCAATCTGGCTGATAAGTATTAATTCAGCACTCTCTTAAATTACTTGAGTGAGAAATATCTTTATTGTTTTGAATCATAGGAATAGTGGACATCAAATTAAGTGAATATTTGCATGGTTTTATTCGCTAAGGATGAATATGTTTGCTAGTGACAAGTAGTGACCACCACCATCACCTCACCTGGGTTTTGTTTAAGTCGATCCTTTTGACTTGAACAAATTATTTAGATGCAAAAATATGGCCTAAACAAACGATGATCAGCCAAGTATATAACGAGTTCAGGAGACCATTGAAGGTGCTCTACTTTAGAAAGTAGATAATGACCCCCTCCCAGTTTTATTTCCACTCAGTTTCAAATCAAGCTCCACCAATGTCATATCGTTTCTTGCTTTATATATATTCTCCTCCATCCATCCACACCACTCGTCACTCATCACCCCGCCTGAAAATTATATGAAAACGGCTAGGCATGTGAATCAATTGGGTTCCTTTTACAAGAGTTGAAAAATAAGGAGCCTCACTTATCTTATTGTCATGAATCATGATCATCCCCATCATCATGCGCTGCGTTTTGAAGACAATTAGGGAAAATCTAATGATGTCGTAAGTTATGCAAATTTAGACCCAGAAGCAGTTATACCTAAGACGTGATAGGGAGCACATATTTTATTTGGAAGAATACTAATATATATAGCTAGATTGACATTAACCTCATCATCTAGCATGTTTTTAGGTATAACTTATAGGCCTGGGTCGTTCGTTGGCTTTCACGTTTGCAGAGATAGTCTGTACCAACGATGGTAAGTGGTAGTGAAGAATCTCTGCTCTGAAATCTTTTCATTTCGGAAGTAGAGTTTGTTGTTACTTTTATGGAGTTTGATGTGAAAGATGTAGCAGTAGTGGGTAGAGTACAGTGTTTAAATTTACCCCTCAGAAAAAAAAAAAAAAAAAAAACTGATGGGTCCATCTTGTTGGATTCTTGGTGGTGGGGTCGATAGAAATTGTTTATCAGCTATCGATTCATAGCAGCTCTGTCTCCCCAATCCAATCTTCTGGTTTTGAGGTCTAGCTTTAGAATTTTGGAAATCCGTAAAGGTGTCTGAACAGATAAAAAGGTGCTATAAAATGTACAGTCGTTACACAACTAAAACCTAATCATAAAATTGGGGGAGAAGAATGATAATAAAAGAGTATGTAATACTATTGAATTAAAAGGATATCAAAGTTCCAAGTCTGAGGCTAATATCTGACTATAACACTTAGTTTGATCTTTGGTTGGAAGGCAATATTTTTTGAACCATCCACCATTCGAAGCTGCTATAGGAAATGAAATTGAGGGTGCGACGATACCATCACTAATACACTGGATCCTATCAGAAGTCAAAGTTAAGCGTGCTCGACGAGAGTAGTACTAGGATGGGTGACCTCCTAGGAAGTCCTCGTGTTGCACACCTCTTTCACGATAAAAAAAAAAGAAATGAAATTGAGTTCCAAACAATTTTCATCACATCTCTTTTAGTGTTCTCAGTTATAAAATAGAGGATGTATAGACTATTATCCCTTCCACCTTATAACTAGAAGTCTTCTCTTACTTGTTGTCCCCTGTCTCATTCTCATCTCTAATTTTGATTATAGATTGTAACCACCATGCATTTGTGAACTTCATTTTGACTGTCCCTACTGTCAACGTATCACTGTTTATTGCTATAACACCATCTCACCAATGTTTAGTCCACCTGAAAATGAATATAAAGAATAATTAATGTGGTAGCAGCTTTGTTCCATCCTAACACCTCCTTCATTCCAAGACCTGCATTCTTAGGTTTGCTTACTTCAATTCAAGACACGAAAATATTTCCTTTTAGCACCTCACCTCCAAAGGTATTTTGTGTAAGGGTTTGTTCAACAAAGCTCCCTCTAGTTAACCTTAGTTAACAAATAGAGACATGACATATCACTTGAGGTTAGATTTAAAATTAAAGTAAACTCGATAAAATACTCACACAGGGCAATAGATTTTAATAAAGCTTCATAAAGCTCATAGAGCTTCTTAACGAATTGGGCTTTAAAACAAATTCAACACCCGCACCACTGCTTTAGGAAAGAGAAACACATTTTCCAAAGCATTTTTAATATTGCATAGTACACTCTAGATTAATTGGAGCCTAGGCGCCTAACTAATTTCCTAGAAGTCTAGTGTTGGATTCTTGCTACCATCTAGGTCACCGAACAATCATAATAGGCGTTAGCCTCTAAGGGCATAAGACAAACTCCCAAATATCATAGCCTTCCTCATATATCATATAAAAACAAAATCATGAAGGATAATATATGTGCAGGGCACATGCACCTTAAAGTTAAAGAAGAGAATTCTTTCCTCTCTTCATTCTTTTTCTTCATTCCCCTAATCTCATTTTCTCTCCCTCTCCCTCTCATTTGGTCATGGATCCTCATCAATGGAAGAACATGGCAAAACCATCCTTCAAAAATACTTCTTTGATAGCTCAGATGAGGGTTTTTCATGAGGTTTTAAGTGATTTCGTCATTTACAGCATGGTTTTTTCAAGAGTCGGAGCTTTCCATTTCCTCCATTGTTACTATTCAAGTAGAAGGTTGTTTTTCTCTTATTCTACCACTTCCTCTTTGATTTTGGATTAAATTCTTGTAAAATCCTTAATTATTCATTGTCATTCTTTTGAACAAAATAATGAGATTCGAAAAAGTTTGGTCAGAACTCATACCCGTGGCTATAGACCTTTGAATTTGATATAAAATCTATATGTCTTTGGTTTCTAAAACTCTTAGATCATTTATTAAGATCTTGAGATCAAGATTTGAATGATTGGAACACTTAAAGATAGATTTTCAAACCTTGAGGAAATTCTAGGGTTTGAGATATAGGATGGTTATTTGGTTGATGTGTGCTAGTGTTCATTGTATTCTTTGTGTTGCTTTAAGAAGCCATTGTAGGCTTTGGAGACATGAGCTATGGAGCAAGGAAAGAGTTATGTTTCCAAAAATTAAACCTAAGTCTAGCTATGTTTATGATCTAAGAGGATGTGTATGGTTTGTAGTGACTATAAGACTAACCCTTGTGGATATGGATATTTGATAAGCTATTGTTTTCAAGAGGATGTGTGACTTTGCTAGGAAATCTTTTGTGTAATCATTAGAGGTAACAAGGTAAATGAATTGGTAGGTTGATGAATTTTCTTTGCTAATTGTATGTGTAGACAACTAGGGACATGTGGCCCTAATAAGAAAAGTGTTTGTGATCAAGTTGTCCTTGATGACCCTATGTTGATTTATGTGGAAATGAAATCAAATTGTTGAAGTTGTTGTCTAATGATGAATTTAATGATGAGGGACCAATAAATCGTGGAATAATGGTTGTAGACCTACACAGTACAAAAAAGACCTATTTCAGCGCTCCTATTTCGGCGGTTGTTCTTACAACTGTTGAAATAAAGTCCCGAAAACTTTTGTGTACAAAAAAAGACAGCTATTTCGGCGGTTGTTTATCTAGTTTTTTTGGATGAAACTTTTAAAAACCGCGCTTCCGCCTTCTTTTTTCGACCCTTCGCCTCTCTCTCTCTTCATTCTCTTCATTCAATTCACGTAAATTTGAATTCCTATCTTTGCGCCTCCACCTTCTTCTCTTCTTTGTGTATGCTCCTATGGTCGAACTACTGCATCTTGCTCATCAGATTGAAGATGGGGCTGAAGCACTTCATTTTGAACCGGCAATATACTTGAACTTATCTTTTTCTCTCTAGTGAAAAGGAACATACATGCTCACGCCTTTTCATTTCTCTTCGCTAATCGTATTTTTAACAACTGGAGAACAAGGAACATGCTCTGCGTGACTCTCTTCATGCTCTGTGTCTCTCACAGTATTTTTCCACCCTAATCGGCGAATAAGGAACATGCTCTGTGCCTCTACAATCTCTTCACTCATTGTAATTTTGCAAGGAGAACAAGGAGCAAACATGCTATGCGTATTAAGGGCATTGTTGTTAAGTTAGATGTATATAGTTATTCTGTTTATTTACTTGCGGTCAACTGTGTTAATTCTTCTGTTAGATACAGATTGTAGTTTGTATACTGGGTTGTGTACAGTTTATGTCTGCGTGTACTGGTTTGTGTGGTGTGTACTGGTTTGTATGTGTGTGTACTGGTTTGTGTGTGTGTGCTGGTTTGTGTGTGTACTGGTTTTTCTTCTTTTATGTTTTCCTTTTTGAAACACGAGCTTAAGCTCAATGTCAAGAATCGATTAATTAAGGTTGTAAACTTTATCAATGCGCCTCTATTCATTCTCTTCTTGTTTCTGCGCGTTTACAGAGACGAATCACTGGAACTGCTGCATCTTGCTCCCGCGTTAAAGACAGGGCAGAGACCCAATTTTTTTTAAAATACACCTATTTTGACGGTTGGTAGCTAGGAACCACCAAAATAGGTAATTTTTTTTTGTTCTAACGGGTGCCTATCTCGGTGGTTGCTAGCTAGGAACCGCTGAGATAGAGTTGCGTCCTCAATTTGGCGATTCAGAACCGTCAAATAGGCCCAAACAACCGCCGAAATATACATGTTTTGTACTAGTGCTAGTTGGTCAACCCGGTACCCTTGTGGTCTGATTAAGCTCAAGGATCTACTCTATGGTTTAAATGTAGTATAGGGGTATACACACTTAAAGGTCTAGAGTGAGGTGGAATGATTTGGATTTTAAGTCAAGTTGTGGAACTCTTTGCAAATGAACAAGTCACCTTGAGTTGCGACTTGTAGGATATAAAGTCTTGAATGTGTTGTGACAAGTGGAAGTGTAGCTCTTATTTGATCTTGCGTAGGTCATGAGTACTCTTGCGTAAATGGATTAACATCTACAAGAAGATTGAATGTGGAATGGAGACCAATATTATTTATAAGCTAAGGTGACTTCAATCTAAATAGCATAGTAGTTCATTGATCGCCACCTATGATCCTTAACACAACTTAGTGTTTAATGAGTTTATATTAATGATTTTATGTTTGTATGTCTTTGTGCTTGATTATCTCTCACATGTGTTGAAGAATTTTGCGAGTGTGGGCCCTGATTGAATTTCCTACTTGTATTGCTTTGTTTTTTTATTTAAAATGTATTAGTACTAATTTCTTCCAGCTATTCTTTTGGATGTTTGTTGATATTTGGTTGAGAGTATATAACTAACTCCCCTCGATCTTTTGTTGTTGGAATTCCAGTGGATCTCTTTGTTTCATATTCTCTAAACACATTTTGAAAGCATGGTGAGGAATGTGTTTTTAGTAAAGTTTATGCCGATATCTCGTGAGAATTTAAGGTCCCTAGTATTATTTTATTTGAATGAGCAAATGTTTTCCCAAATTGCATAATGACTATTTTACCCCCTTACATTGTATGTCCAGTATCAAGTTCATAATATGCTCATTTTTTTAATTCATTAGCCTTTTATGAATTTTTTATGAAAAATATTTAAAATACTACAACATATAGATAATAACAAAAAATATTTAACAAAGTAATAAATTTCATAAAAAATTAAACAACATAAATTTGAATTAAAGTTGATAATTCTTAAATATTAAATATACATAAAATTCAACAAACAAATTACAAAAAATTGAAATAATTACTTTTAATTGATGTATGTTTAATTCAAAAGATACCACATTGATAATTATAATTTACAATATATTAATAATAATACCATATAATTTAATAAAATAAATAATAAGCAATAAATGCAAATTACTTGATATAAGAATTAAAAGATTTAAAATATATATAAAATATGAATATATATAATTTACAAAAAGTTTAATAATTAAATTTTTTATATATTATTAAAATTTTATACATTTCATAAAAGTATATAAAATATTATCAAAAAAATTAATATTTCATTATATGCTATTCTCTAAGCTTATCATACATTGATTAGTTAATTTACAGTAAAACCCTAAATGAGAAAACGAAAAAGAAAATAAAAATTTATTAGGTAATTTCACAAATACCATTGAGTTTTTGTATAATTCCCATATACCACCATGTTTTTAAACAACCCATGATAACACTGAGTTTTAAGTAATTTCACTAGATAACACTTCGTTCCAATTTTGTTAATTTCTCCATTAATATCCTTGGAAAAAAAAATCAAATATTATTATATTACATGGGAATGTTTCCAATCAACATTATATGTACTTTGCTTATAGATCACTATTACGTGATTAACAAAACAAAGTGTTTTAGACTTTTTTAAGGATATTAAAGAAGTACATAATGAAGTGTTATCTGGTGAAAATTAGTTAAAAAACTTAGTGTTATTCAGTGTAATTTTTAAAACACGGTGGTATATTGTGAATTAAGCAAAATTCAGTGATTTTAGTGTTATATAGTCAATAAATATTTCAATTTATATTATTTTACGTAAACTATAGCTTTTAACAATATATATTCTATTTTTTATAATTTTATAATTCTTACATATAAAAACATACAAAATTATGAAACTTTTATATATTGTTTTTTGATTTTTTTATATACTTTTTAAATTTTTTATCCATATATCAAGTAAAGTTTACATATTTATGTATTTTATTAATTATTGTATTAAGTTTATATATTGGAATTTAATGTGCTATCGTTTGAATTAAACTAACATCCATTAATAGTAAGTATTTCATTTTTTTGATAATTTGTTGAACTTATGTATATATTAAATATCTTAAAATTATTATTTGTATTTCTATTTTATATATGTCTTAGTTTTTTTTTTTTTTAAAAATCTTTATATTTTTTAGTATTTAAATATTTTTGTAAATTTCAAAAATGACTTTTGAATTAAAAAGAGACATATTGTGGTGTGACCTGCAATGTTTTTTTTTTGAACAAAGAGGTAAACACATATATTGAGATTAAAAATCGATATTTACAACCTATCTAGCCAAGACACCACAACCCATCACATTACACCACCACCAGAGACTTTAATCAATCGAGCAAACTAAGGGCCCGTTCGTTCTTGACATTTAGGAGATTAATCTCCTTTTTTTTAAATTTATGGGGCGTTCGTTCAGCCGAATGGCACCTTAATCTTATTTGTTTACTTTTTGAGTGCTATGTCAATTTATTATTTGTTAAATTCTAACCCAATGTATAATGTGTCAGTTGGTTATTTGTTTAACTAGAGACAGATTAAACAAAAAGCTTGTTAAACCAAGCTTTGGTTTAAAAACTAGAACAGAGCCTTAGTAAGCCAGCTGTCAGTTTAGTTGGTTATAACTGAAACCACACAACACATGTCATGTAACATAAGTTAACCATATGCAGCTTATTTTTTTCGCAGCTATACCTGCGTTTGAGTGCAAAGTTCGAACGCGTTCTAAAATTCTTGCAAACTCTATAATTTTTCTTCCAATCTGTAATGAAAATCTACTCCATCTCAATTTTAGTCAGATTTTATATTTACCAAACATCTCCTTTTTATCAACCAGGCTACTAGAAAAATTGCCTCATTTCTAGTCTTCCGTGGTAGACCATAACTCCCACACTGAGCTCCTCATCTTATACACCAGTGAGTTTTTGCACCATGACTTCCATAAGCAGAACATACAATCCATAAAATTATAGGCATTTTACATTTCCAAAAGTTAATAATTATATAAAAATTATTATAAAACCGTACCTACGAGGCTTCGTTCGGCCGGCGCTGTTTTGTGGCATAAATTGGGTAGTTTTGGGGTGGTCCCCACGTGTCCCACGTGCGTCCTACGTTCTACTCCAATAATATACTGCCACATATAAACACAACCACAAAACACGACCAAAACAACCACAAATAACCTACCGAACGCACCGAGATGGGTACATTCAAAAATTTAAGCCTAACCTGACCCAACTTGTCTAAGATATGTGATCGGCTCGACCCGGGTCCGGCCTGCCGCCCATTGATCAGCTGTACAACGCTCGCTCAGATCCGGTTCAACTCCAAAATTCTGGCATTTGGTTGGAATTTAGGTTTGGGTTTCCATTACATTCCAAAGTGGAGTCCGCTCGCCTACAGCAGGAGTCACACTTTAACCAAACCCGAGTCAGACTTTAACCCCACGTGAACCTCGGGGTTGGGTTGCCTCGCTATTTATAAAGAAAGAGGTTCTTCTTGGTCATCATCATCCGATCTATATTAGGTCGTCTTCTTCATCATATTCTTCTTTCACCGATCTCTGAACTCCACCCCACACTTCCCACCAGTCGCAAAAACCTCCATTTCATATTCTTCTAACAAAACGTGAACAAGCGGCATGTGTGAGTGAGTATAGGAACTACCAGCTGCTAGATGAAACCTTATCATTATGTGATGATTTATGAAACACCCAATGAGGAAACAGAAAACAAAACTTTTCTGGGTTTGGGTTTAGTATAGTTTGACTACGGAGGTAGGGTGAGGGTTTCAATTTCTCTGTATGGGTACAGAGGGAGAGGAGAAGGAGGAGAAATCGTGCGAAAGAAGAAGGTGGGGTTAATGGAGGAGGGAATGGTGGTGATAGTTGTAGGATGAGGATTTGGTTGTACAGACCGGTAATAGTTTCTTCTTCTTTGGTCTTCCGTGGCTGCAGAAGCTGGTCAATTGCTTCCTCCTCTCTTCTTATTCTAGACATGGGATTGTTTCAATCTCTTGACTCTTTGAAATAATAATTGAGAAAACAGAGTAGAGGACTGATTCTGTTTACAGACAGACAGTTTTTCGTTTTATTAGCAGCTGCTTCTCTCTCAGCTCAAAATCAAACTCACACGAAAATTTCAGCAGAAAAAAAAAGGTTTGGATCTGCGCAGATAACGAGTAAGACAAAACAAAAGTACTGGTGCTTGTGATCTGCTATATATCAGTCATGAAAAGGCTTGGTAGCTCTGAGTCACTTGGTGATCTCATGTCAATCTGCCCATCTACAACAGGTTTTTAACACTTGAGTATCTCGTTATATACACATATGCAAGATTCATTAAATAATATCATGTATCTCCTTCAATTTGCTTAGTTCTTTTGCTATAATTCTGCAACAGATGATCTCAATCCAACAACCTTCCACCACCAAGTATACACGAAGCGAGACTTCCAGTCCATTTTCGAGGACGACGTGGACGACCACCACCTCACTACCACCGCGGTGATGTTGACTCTGCTCACTCGAAGAAACGAAGACTGAGCGTAGACCAAGTGAAGGCGTTGGAGAAGAATTTTGAAGTGGAGAATAAGTTGGAGCCGGAGAGGAAAGTGAAATTGGCACAGGAACTTGGACTCCAGCCTAGACAAGTCGCGGTTTGGTTCCAGAACCGGCGAGCTAGGTGGAAGACCAAGAACCTGGAGCGTGACTATGGAGTTCTGAAAGCCAGTTACGACTCGCTCAAGGCCAACTTCGAGGCACTCCAGCAGGACAATCAAGCGTTGGTTAAAGAGGTACTACTAATTACTACTACCATTGGGGTGGATTTGACTGTTATTTAGCTCGAGGAGTGAAATTGAAATTGGTTAAATTTGCTTAATTAAAGTGGTAATCAATATGGGTACTAATTCAATCTGTGTTTATAGATAAAGGAGATGAAGTCGAAATTGAACGGTGACGAGGAGGTGAACAAGGCCGTGAGTGATGATAAGAATGTGAGTTCGGTGAAGGATGATGAAGTAGAAGAGGAAACCGCCTTGGTGTGCGAGTCAAATGGACTACAGCAGCAACTGATAATTGAACAGACACCCACTGTCCTACTCACATCACAGCAGGATCTGATCGGATCATCTGCTCGATTGGGTATGGAGTTTATCAAAGACGGTCCATCAGATAGCGATTCCAGCGCAATTCTCAACGAAGTAACCAGTCCAAATGCAGCAACACAACCGCCGTTCTCACCCCCGGCGGTGGTGTGGCTATTCACTTGCTCAACCACCATCAAGAACAGAGTCTCTTATTGGGTTCATTTTCATCTCCAACCTCAGCATCTCCAGTCTTCAGATTCAACTGCTTGGCATCTTCCCCATCCCCACCACCACCACCACCGTCGTCAACAATCACGACTTACTTCCACAACCTATCTTCCGAGTCCTCTACGAGCGGCGCGTGGTCCCAATCCCAACACCACAATGTTCACCAATTAGCGTTTGTAAAGATGGAGGAAGAAGAGGAATTAGAAGAGCACGACTTTTTTAGTGATGAAGCATGCAATTTTTTCTCGGAAGATCAAGCTCCTAGCCTCCATCACTTGTACTGTGGTACCGACGGCGGAAGTGATTGAAAGATTGATAGACCACTGAACCCACGAAACGGAGGATCAGATCAATGCAGAATCAGTGTAATGACAGCAGAGAATCATGATGTTTGTCTGTTTGGTTGATATTACCAGCAGGATTCAGGAAAAAGAAAACGAAAATTTCTCACTCCCAATGCCATGAGACAATCAATTGTACAAAGGAATAGTAGTAATGGTGAATAAAGCAGTGAAAGAAAGAGTCGTCGTCTCTTTAGTGTGTATACTGTAAACTCTCTGACTTCAGAGGCGGATTGGGTGTGTACCAGTACCACTGTCGAGAGGGGAAAAGCAAGGTCAGTCACATGGGGGACGACGACGTTTGAAGGTGACACACCTTGGACGGTAATGCGATATAGGGGGAGGAGCCTAGTGAAGTCTTTTTTCACCGAGCAGGGTAAGATGCGAGTATTAGTAGTACTAGTTGTAGTAAAACTGTAAATTTTACTCTCTCTCTGCGCGGTTAGTGAGCGGTAATGAAGAAGGAGAAGAGAAATGGTGATGCGGAGAGTGTGTGATTCAAGAGCGGATGTATAATGCTAGCAAATAAGATTAACTACGAAATTTTTCGTTTTCAAGCGGATTCTATCAAATCTTGTCTCGATGGTGTCTGTTTCCATGTTTTTTCCATTTCTTGGTTTACAGAATTCAGCTTTGAATTAACACCATTCTCGAGCGGCGAATCATGAAATGATGGGTAATTAAGTATTTAGTGACCCTTTTGAATTACACAACTACTGGGCATAGATAAGTTGTGGTAAAGGTTATGGTCCATCCTTTAGCTTTTGAGAGCTGATAGTTGAAGTTGATACGGATTGATAAGTTTGATGACTGATTTCAACAACAAATGAATATGTAAAAACCAAATGATTATGTGATGGATTATTTGAGATGGAGGTGGACGCAAAGGGTTACACGGTTACACGATACTTTTAATATATAAGTCCAAAATGAAAAAAAATTATATCATTATTCATCTAAATTCGAGCTCTTCAAAACAAGACCAGTTATGAATATGTTTTGACAACTAAAAAAAATTCTTTTACATGTTATGTGATACACTAAAATGATAATATGATTCATTAATTTTGATATTATGATTCATTAAAATTAATATTATGATTCATTAAAATTGATATTATGAGTGGTGAATTAGATAACAAACTTTGGAACCCATTAAAAATTATTATTATTTTGTAGTGTATTATTATTGTATGGTGTATTTTAAACCTTATATAGTGAATCATGTATTTTTCGTACATACCAAATTTGTTTTGTGTTCTATTATTGTTTAATTTTTTTATTTTTATATGTTTACGAAGATACACTAAATGATGATATGATTCATTAACTTTGATATTATGATTCATTAAAATTTATATTATGATTCATTAACTAATAAGTGGTGAGTTAGGGAACAAACTTCGAACCGATAAAAAATCATTATTGTTTTGTAGTGTATTATGATTATTGTATGGTGCAATTTAAATCTTCTATGGTGAATCATGTATTTTCATACATACCAAATGTTGTTTTGTATTATATTATTGTTTAATTTTTTTATTTTTATATGTTTGCAATGATACACTAAAATGAAGATATGATTCATTAATTTTGATATTATGATTCATTAAAACTGATATTATGATTCATTAACTAACAAGTGGTGAATTAGATAACAAACTTTGAAACTAATAATGGATCATTATTGTAATGCATTATTAATATTGTTTTGTGGTGTATTATTATTATTATTTATATGATGTGTTTGAAGTTTTATATAGTGAATCATATATTTTTTTAACATACCGATTTCAAAACAGATAATGAATCATTATTGTTTTGTAGTGTATTATTATTGTGGTATGATGTATTTTAAACTGTATATGGTGAATCAAGTATGGTTGATATGTATAGATATATACATATAAAAAATATAAAATTTTAAAATTGTCAAAATATATCCTTGATCTTGTTTTGAAGAGCTTGAATTTAGATGAACAATGATATAATTTTTTTTTCATTTTGGACTTATATTTTAAAAATTACAACCAATTGAAATTAATATAGTAAAAAGACAACCCAGTCAGCAAAACAATCCAGTTAGCAGCTGACTGGACTGCCAAATGGACAAGGTTGCACAATGATAGACGCGGCTTGGCCGCACAATCTATCGTCTGGGCCGGTAACAGCAGGTAGATGCTGCTATCCGCACATATCATGGTGCAACGCAAATGAGGTGGTAACTGGGTTGTCTTTTGTTATATTAACTTTAAATTATTATAACTTTTAAAATATAAATCTAAATCTTAAAAAAAATCAATGTTCATCTAAATTTAAGCTCTTTAAAACAAGATCAAACATGAATATGTTTTGACAAGTTTAAACATTTATATTAGTTACATGTATATATTTGGACATAGTAGTCAGACTTATGATTCACTGTATAAAGCTTAAAATATACGGCACAACAATAATAATACACCACAAAACATAATGATTCAGTATTTGTTTCTGAATTGGTACATCAAGAATATATGATTATCATATAAGGCTTAAATTGCAATATACAAATAATAATAATAATAATAATAATAATAATAATAATAATAATAATATATAATAATAATACACCATAAAATATATAGTACATCATAAAACAATAATAATACAACATAAAACAATAATGATTCACCACTTGTTAGTTAATAAATCATAATATC
Source organism: Limonium bicolor (assembly GCA_023374045.1). NCBI lineage: Eukaryota > Viridiplantae > Streptophyta > Magnoliopsida > Caryophyllales > Plumbaginaceae > Limonium > Limonium bicolor. The sequence continues at coordinate 166,738,111 of CM041780.1, read as the reverse complement.
AATTTTGATGAATCGTGATATCAAAATTAATGAGTCATAACATCAATTTTAATGTAACATTGTAAACATATAAAATTAAAAAAATAAACAAATACAACACAAAATAATAATTGACACATAAGGGAAATACATGATTCACCATATAAGGTTTAAAATACATCATACAACAATAATAATACACAATAAAACAATAAGAAATTTTCATTGGTTCCAAAGTTTGTTATCTAATTCACTACTTATTAGTTAGTGAATCATAATAAAATTTTAATGAATCATAATATCAAAATTAATGAATTATATTATCATTTTAGCGTATCATCGTAAACATGTAAAATGATTTGTATTCAAAGTTGTCAAAACACATCCATAACTGGTCTGGTTTTGAAGAGCTTGAATTTAGGTGAACAATGATATAATTTTTTCATGTTGACTAGATTGCCACATCATCAGCCGTGCAATAATTTGTGCGGGCAGTCCGTGCAATCGAAATTACCACCGGGTAAATACACTATTTATATAATTTATTATAGTTAAATTGATTTTAAAAAATTCATTAATTTTATATCTAGTATTTTGTGTTAGTATTGAACCTATTATATATATATTATATATATTATATATATATATAATATATATATATCACTATTTAATATAATTTATTATATAAATTGATTTTAAAAAATTCATTATTTTATATCTAGTATTTGTGTTAGTATTGAACCATATTATATATATATATATATATATATATATATATATATATATATATATATATCTTATATTAAAGGAGCAACTTTCAATTTTTAAAATTTGATAATATAATAAAATATACCCTTGTAAAAATTGATAACATTTAATTAGGTCTTAATCTTTTAGATCAACAATAAAAATATTCAAAGCTTTATTTTTAAAATATTTGAAGTCAGCTAATACAAATTATTACATGAATTTGGATAAAAGCATAGACATAAAAGAAATAAAGACATGACATGAATGAGATAAGGGGTATGGCAGAAAATCTAAATATCAAAGCCTGGTTATGAGATAAAATTTTAGTGAAAATATCAAGATAATTTTTTTATATTTATTTTAGCTTTTAAATACTTATGAGGAATAAAAATTGTTCTATGTTATTTATAGAAAATAGTTAAATTATTCATTTAAAAAACTTGAATACCATATAAATAACATACACTATAACTATTGTTTCAAAAAAAAACATACACTTATAACTAAAAGCAAAAAAGTATGACACATGAATATAGGCCAAAAATAAAATAAAAAGACTTTAATAATACCGGACTAACATACTGCTTGAGTTCACGAAACCCCACCATGCTTTTGATAAAAAAAATTCCTCTTAATTATCAATTTTGGCGGTAGTTGGTTTTCTTTGTGTTGATTAAATTTCATTTCATATTTCTGTATAGTACCATCCCTTTTCATGACTTATGAAAGCCAAGGGGGTCCTACTAAGTTGATAACTACTTGTGGTTGTTCCAGAATACTTGTTCAATCTAGTGATATGAAGAAGCGAACATGCCCCGTTTTTCACGTACTCGCACGCTATGTATGACATATTGACTATGTTCAATGATAGGTGTTTCTAGAAAGAATTGGGGTAAAAGAATGAGCAAGAACAGTAATACTTGGCAGGTGAACAAAGCCATCACCGGTAATTATTGAAGTGGGGTTTCTAGGAGAATGGGGACATTAGCTAGCTTTCAAACCATTTCTCGTTTTCTACTCAGTAATAAAAAAAGCAAATTCATAATATTACATTAAAATGTTTCATAATTTATTATACTCCCTCCGTCGTCTCAAGTTGACTGTCCACTTTACTATTTGGATGGGTCGTTTGACTTCAATATTTAACATGTAAGATAATATATTTTTATAATTTTTTTAAAATGGAATCCTTATTAAAAAACTATATGTTGTAAAAATTATTTTTTTTAAATTATTTTATCTTAATATTTAATATTGAGTGGAAAAGCATGTCAAAAAGCAAATGCGACACTTATGACAGGACGGAGGTAGTATATCTTTTTAAAATTTGTCCCTTATTTGTCAGAGAAATACTTTGAAATTCACAAAATGTATCGATTTGGTAAGGGACATTAACTATGCCTGGAAAATGATCATATTGCCCCTGACAATTTTATTTTTTTTATTTCTTTTAAAGTTAGTGGTTTAAAACGACTATTTTTATTAATTTTTAAAATGTTTACATATACCCTTGTTTTTACCAAAGTTCACAAAATAACGCCATTTTTATAAAATTTCACAATATGCCCCTATTTTTATAAAAAGTTCACAATATGCCTCTGTTTTTTACAAAAATGTTCACAATATACCCATAATTTTCTTTTAAGTTGTTGTAACAACTATTTTTATGCTCAAACGGAAAGTCATACTAAAATTGCAGGGCTTGTGTAGTCTTTCAATGGTGGGCACCGGTGATGCAGGATTGATACAACCCTCGTCCTAAAGTAAGACACATTTTTCAAAGAACCACAAGCCCACATTTGCAACTGTTGTTTGAAATTTTTTGTTGATAACAAGAGGTTATTATAGTTGCTTGGAGCTTAAGCCAATCTCATTCTCTCACGCTAGAACATTTCAGTTGACAGGGCATACTACAACTTATGGGCTTGTGGTTCTTTGAAAAATGTGTCTTACTTTAGGATGAGGGTTGTATCGATCATGCATCATCGGTATTCAACATTGAAAGTAACCACAAGCTCGGTAGTTGTAGTATGGCTTTCCATTTGAACAGAATAATAGTTGTCACGACATCTAAAAGGAAAATAGAGGCATATTGTGAACCTTTTATAAAAACAAGGACATATTGTGAATTTTCTTATAAAAATAGGGGTTCTTTTGTGAACTTTTTGTATAAACAGAGGTATATTGTGAACTTTAAAAAATTAAAAAAATTGTCAGGGGCAATATGGTCATTTTCCAAGGCACAGTTAACGTCCACTGCCTAATCGTGGCACTTTGTGAATTTCAAAATATTTTCGTGGCATATAATGACAAGTTTCAAAAGGGGTATAACGCAAATTATGAAACATTTTAATGACATATTGTGAATTTTCCCTAATAAAAAAAAGTGAGCTCATGAATGCTCTGAAAAATCCAAATGTTTTGGCCATATTTTTCTTTCATGTTTTCTGCATAAAATTTCTAGCCTTTCCCTCTCACTGTAAATGAGCAACTATCAAGAGCGATGATCGGCAAAATCAGCTACTAAACAAATTGTCTTTTAAAATTATGTAATCAGCCACTCACTATGAATAAGGTTTATAGGAAACTAAGGTATATACTTATGTGTCCCGCTTTCTATTAATGTTAAGATGGCTGGTTTGTGGCCTTAAAATTAATAGCATATAGTCCCTTGGTATGTTTTACTTCACCAACATTATGGCTAAGTTATTTCATCTTTTAATGAGCACTAGATGACATGAAACCCAACATATTTGCTCTCATCCTCCCTAAATCATAGATTTCTCCTTATTCCACCAACAAATCTTTATATGTGATTCTTTTTTTTAAAAAACAAATAGTCCTCGTTCATTGGCATAGCATGATAGATACATAAAGGTTGATTCATACATATCCCTAACCAAAACCAATCCTATAGTTGACTAACCAACAAGAGTTGTTGGAATTGTATCCTCTAGATTGGATACCATTCATACGACCGAACAACGAAAGAGCATTGTAGCTCTGAAACTTTTGTATGCAAGACATTCCTATGAAAGCTTCTATCATGCATAACACAGATTGCTTGCCACCCAGAGGAAATAAATTATACATGTGTCTTCACTATTAGCAAGCAAAATGATTTTCTTCCTCCAACAATAGTCCCACTAGTTTTACATACCTCCTCCCCATATTCCTGAATAGTCGCCACCATCACCGATTTCTTCAAGGTGTCGCATGGTTCTCCGTCTTTTGTGGCCCGCACTCGAACAACCGGAAAATGGATTTCCTCTTTGACCGGTGATTTACTGCTCAAACCAACTTTCCACCACCTCTACTGTTGGACAAAATAGTAATGAAACTATCTTGCTAACTAATAGGCAGTGAACCCAGTCATTGTAGTCCAGCAAGGTAGTTTCCACAGGGACTTCACAACTATCTAACTAATTAAAACTTAGTAAATGTGCAAGAATATAAACATTGGTGCATAAATGTAAATGTTTTTAGGTTTTGTTGTTTGGGTTGATAAAAGGAGAAATAAGGAAAACACTAACACTAAACTAACTAAACTAATATAGATGTAGCCCGGGATGGATATTTGCACCCATCCTCCCCTTACTACCGATTGTCGACTCTTGAACTAATAGCTAACAATGAGAACACTTAATTAAAATAGCAACCTAGCATAGCCCTACTAATTCTAACCAATTTAACCGGGACTTCTCAGTCAGCTAAGGCTCGGTCAATCGATAGCACTAAGTTCAAGTTCCCCTTAGTTACAATGTAGTCTAATCTCAAAATCATCAATATTCGAGTACATTGATTTAATCCCCAAGGTTTAGATTTTTTACCTCATAGTCACATGTTGATAAAAACCCACACTAATGCTAAACTAATTGGCAACGTTAATCCAACCAAATTAGTAAAATGACAATTAATTGAGTAAACCCTAATCAATCCAATTAGAATATGATTAGAAGCCACAAACACTCAATAATCATCTTCATTAAGCACAAGGACTAAAATGAACATTTCAAGATATAACAATGGAGGTTTATGAATTTTAGGGTAATCCTCATCCCAGGCTACAAGAAGACTACACAACCATTAATGCACAAAAACAAGAGAAGTGAAGAATTAGCCATGAAGATTGAAGAAGAGCTTCAATGGAGGTAATTCTTCTCTTTCCCGTCGGTTTTGGTATGTGACCTCCTTTCTATCTTTCCCCTTCCTTTCCCCTTTTAAAAACACGATTCTGGGCATAATCTCACCCGACCAACCACGTGGGTCGGTTCTGTGGGTCGTCACTCTGGAAGAAGACATCATCACGTGCATGAATTTTAGCCTGATCCACCTGGGTCGGTCGGTTCCTGTAGCTTCCGACCGACCAATCTGGGGAGGTCATCTTGGTCGGTCGAATCCAGTAGCTTCAAGAAAAATTTCGACCGACTCACTGGGTCGGTCTTCAAAACGCTCTATCTTCTTTGTTTTAGTTCCTTTTTTTGTATCTGTTTGCGCCCACGCGTTCCTCTTTTCATCTACTTTGCTCCTAGATATGTTATTCCTTCTGTATAAGCACTAAATGTGTACAAACACCAATAAAACATAAAACTAAAGAAAAACTAGCTAGTGTGGATAAATGAGCATGAAAAGTGTGGATACAACATATGAAATACACCCAAAAAAATTGCTAATTTGGACACTCATCATGCCTGCTCTCCTCATGATCTCGAATAGGACTTTCCACTCCTATCAGTGCATGTTTGAATAACTTTCTTACAAAGCTGTTGGGTTTCACACAAGTTGGTGCATGTTGGCATGAGCGTTCGCTTCTGAACATGACTGAAAATGAATTGGTGAAGTCTCGAGAGCCAGAAAGAGGAAGTCAAAGCAGTGGCCCCAAAATCACAGACATCTTCTTCTATAATCATCATTTGCATGCCCAAACTCGGGAAGCAGCCACCATCTGAAGCATCAAACTGTTCTTTCCACTGCTCAAATTTGCCTGCATGTCGATAAAACTTTCTCCTCCTTCTTTGTATAAGTGTCTCCTGCAAAATTAGTCCATTACCGCTTTTCTACCACTGCAAAACCAACCAACAATTCATCGTCAAAAGCAGTAACCACAAGTTCACATGCAGACTCGCGGTGATCAGATCATCCGCTACGCCTAACGCCAACAACAATATGATCGGCAATTTGATGAAAGAAATCACGTTATTGGTTCGGCCATGCTTTTCTAAAATCTCCATAAGACCATCAAATAACTGAACTTCGATTTGATCATTAAACTTGTCATGATTAGTAATAGAACCAGAAGAAACGTGAGTGGTATCCTTGACCAAAGTCCTTGGTTCAAACACCTACTACCGTATTGCGAGAAGGTTCATTTAGAACCTCAGTATCGCTCTTAGCTGAACTTTCACTATAAAAAAAAAAGAACCAGAAGAACAGCAAAAAGACAGACACCTTGAAGGAAAATTGTAACAAGCAAGGGTTGTTGGTTTAATGATTTGAAATTAATTATTATTTAGTTTTATCTAAAAGAATAGTTTTTGTAGGACTAAGTTAGGGGTTGTTAAGATATTTTTTAATAATTACTTTAGTGATATTAGCCTATAAAAGGATATGTATTCCATCAGTATTGAATGTAAGAGTCGCATTTTGTTATTCTCTCATGCATTTCTCCACATTCTTATATTTTCAACATGGTACGAGAGCGATAGAGGGAAGAAATCAATTCAGATTTCTTTCTGATTGCTGAGGTCCAAAAATTGTCATATGCTTTTATTTATTATCATAAGTTTTTTTTAGGTTTTATTGAGCGAACAAAAATGAGTGAAAGAGTTTTAAGATTGAGTGATGACATCAAATTTCAATATTCCTATTCCAGTTTGTAGTGGCAAGAATTATCATTCATGGGCCATACCAATAGAGTCATATCTACTAGCTTTCAATTTGTGGGAAGTCGTGGAACCGATTTAAGCCTACTCATCTTCCTTCAATCCATCAACTACAAGATGAAAAGATATGAAGAAAAAATGATGAAGATTCCAAAGGCGTAATCTTGCATATATTCGGCAGTGTCTGAAGAAGTTTTCACTAGCATAATGGCGTGAATCGGCAAAAGAAGCATGGGGGACGCTCCACGAAGAATTTGAAGGTAATAGTCAAACCAAATTGATGCAAATTCTGAATCTTAAAAGAGAATTTGAGATGGTCATAATGAAAAAAAATCTGAGAATGTTAAGGGGTATAGAAATTGAATTTTATCGATCACCAACCAAATTGAACTTCTTGGTGAATTGCTTCCGCCTCAAAGACTTGTGGAGAAACTTCTTGTCACTCTTTCTTATAGGTATGAATCCAAATCTCATCCCTTGAAGATTCAAAGGATTTGTCCACAATAAATTTTGTAGAATTGATCAATGCACTTCAAGCAGTTGATAAACAAAGGATGATGAAGGAGAAGAAATTAAAGGCAATACTGAAGCCGCCCTTATGGTAAGTCTTCAAAATTTTAAGAAAAGGTAAATTTTTACAGTGTACTAATTGTAAAAAATGTGGCCATGAAGAAGATGATTGTTGGCACAAAGGAAAATCTCAGTGTTATAAGTGCAAAAGATTTGTTCATGTTCAAAAGTATTGTAGGTTTGGTGCTCAGACGAGTAATAAAGAATGAGATGGCTCAGTTCACAGAAGAAAAATTATTTAGAAGTAGGGAGAGATGTGCTCCTGGGATAAATTATTGGTAAGATGTACACCATGATTGCAGACGAAGATGATAAGAAGTGCATCTGGATTTTAGAGTAAAGTGTTTCATTGACGTTTTAAAGATTGAAGAGATGTGCTTCAAATTTTTTTTAGGTTGTTAAGATTTTTTTTGTCAATAGTTTTTTAAGAGAATTTCAAATCAACGAAAAGTGTTGGTTTAATGATTTGAAATTAATTATCATTTAGTTTATTCATAATAATAGTTTTTTAGGGGTAAGTTAGCGGATTGTTAAGATATTTTTCAATAATTACCTAAGAGATATTAGCCTATAAAAGAATATGTATTCCATCAGTATTGAATGTAAGAATCACATTTTGTTATTAATTTTCAACAAGGGTGATGCCATAAGAAAGAAAAAGCAAAAGAGCCAAAAATAAAAGGAAAATGATAGTCCCATAAGAGAAATACCCCTTAATGCCTTCGCACAAAAGATGAAAAAACTAACCCTTGAGATAGAGAGAAAGAAAGAGGGAAAGGCGCTCTCGCCAAAAGAGAGAAGATGCTATTTTACACTAGTACATATTTGACTTTTTAATCTTGATGTTCTAATCAAATCTAAGACTTTTGCTTCATATATATGGCCTTCTTGTGTCACTTGATTCCTTCTAAACTAAATCTAGAAATATTTTGTCTAATCTCACTTTATATTTGCATACTAGTCGAATCGAAGCCAATGTGGCCTATATGTGCTTAGGAAAACTTAATTTCTACATATTAGGCCACACGTGGATAAGGACAAAATTGAATTACTAATATGTACTTAGTTATTAAGAATCGCAAGGATTCGTACCCTTTGCACGTTTTTCCTTAAAGTATCGATATGTCGTAATTGCAACTTACTAGTCTTTGTGCTTTATTACTTACAGTACTTGATCAAGTTCCGTAGTATAATGGTAGGGTTACACTTAGCTTTTGATTTTATAGTGCGCAAGAGTTAACTAGAGTAACTACAGGATAATTAAGTGATCATGTTGGTCTTAATTGAACCAAAATATAAAAAAAGGAAGTAGATAGACAAAAAGCCTGAAATCCCTCGGTTGTTTTGTTTATCGTTTATAACATTTTACTTGTTTAAATCATTTAACTACAACCATATCTAATTTTTATTATAATCATAGATTCATAGTGGTACAGTTTATATACATTAATAGTATAAGTTTGGAAATGGTAATGATATAAATATATAAATCAGGGTTCTTTACAAAATGTGATATATAGGGTCTATATATCAGACTCCGAGTGATGTCCAAAAAGGCCTAGGGGTGGGGATTAGGGTTGTCAATTTCGGGTTTCGGGTCGGGTTGACTTCAACCCGAAACCGACCCGAAACCGAAACGGGTTATGTGTGTCAACCCGAAACCGACCTGATGACTCGAAATCAACCCGAAACTAACCCGAGACCCGAAATCGACCCAAAATTGACCCGAAATCAACCCAAAATTGACCCAAAATTAAAAATATTGTACTATTTGTATAAATTCTACACAAAATCATCAAGACAATCTAACATAACATATAAAATCATCACACATAAAAGGTTACATGATTGATATATTTAGGGTTATGTCACTTAACTATAAGAATATATATTTTCTTTTCTTTTTAAAAATGTTTTCAGGTTACGGGTTAAAATTGGGTCGGCAGGTCAAACCCAAAACCAACCCGGGTTTTTAGCAACCCAACCCGAACCCGACCCAAAAGTGTTTTCAGGTTGAAATTATCACCCAAACCTGCGTTTTAGCGTGTCGGTTTCAGGTCGGATTTCGGGTTCGTCAAGATTGACAGCCCTAGTGGGGATATACAAAATGTCCCAAGCATATACAAAAATGGCAGGGTGCCAACAAGGGAGCAAGGGGGGGGGGGGAGATATGTATTATTTTCCCCGTCATCTAGGAGTCTACGAGCGTAGTACACTCTATATTGTCCAGCCAATGAGTGTCTTTGTCGGATCGCCCCGTCTTTGTCCAAATGATAGCTTTAGTGGTGGCTTTGATGTCTGAGACAATAAGTGAGGGATCTCTGGATTGGTTTGTCATGGCTCGCTTGCATCTCTCAATTCATATGTGATAGACAACATTGGTGACGACCGCTCTTTTTACTAAGTCGATCGGACGGTGACTCTTGCAGTAGCAGGATATCCAATAGGCATAGCTCCGGAGGCTAGTCTTGCTGGTAGAAATCCTCAGCCAATTGCATATAGTCCACCAGATCCTGTTAGAGAACCTGCATTGAAAGAAAAGATGGTGGCTAGTCTCTGGAGCTTGCTCACAGAGCCAGCATCGGTTAGCAAGACAGATGCCCCATGATTGGAGCTTATCACAAGTTTTCAATCTACCTATATGGGTAACCCACAATATAAATTTTGCTTAAGGTTGACCAGGCATTCTAGCAAATGTTGTGCCAGGTAAAAGGCCTAGAGGCAGGGGAGGTGTCCTTATAGAGCAGGCTAACACAAGGATGAGAAGGGTATGAAATCGGTGCACCTTTATATACATCAGTATATTTTTTATATACCAAATGTACAGTTTTTATAGATAAAAGGTACATGTATGTATAGCTGCATTTGGAAATTACCCATCTGTTTTTGTTCACACTTGCGTGTTTATTCCAGTTTCTTATCAAGTCATGATCATAATAAAGAAAACCCAATCTTTATGCTTTCCATAAGCTTAGTTTCACTACTACATAATGTAGCATGCCCACACTTTTAAGTTCAAATTTTATACACAAATAAAATGTGAAAAATTAATTCCTTCACTTATAAGTGTTTTCATAATAGATGTTAGAGATCTTTGTATTTTATATATACATACTTGTACCTACATTTAGCATAAACTCTTATATATAATTCTACACAAACAAGTGTAACTAAATAGAGTGATTATATTAAAAAAAATTACTACACTTTATTAAGTGGGGTTAAAAAAATGTCATTATCTATATTTTTTGTAGTAGTGTTTAGCTAGTAGTTGACATATTAGTTGATAGTGAACATGTTTGATACTCGATTTATTCTAAATTTTAATATTATTTGTTGCGGTGTATACCACTCTTAAACGTTTGCTACTTACTTGCTTGTTGATCTATAGCTCATACCTTAGATTTTTTCACTATAGATATTTATTGTTAAAGATGCTAGTGAACTCGCGGTAGTCATGTAAACTCAATTAATATGAGTAGTGAGCGTCACTTTCAATTTTACATCTTTCTTGTCACGATTATGCTTACTCTTCTATACATCTTACTTTTATACGTTTCTTACTTGCGTCTTTCTACGACAAAACGATTTAGGATCTGTTCGGCAGTATGACTGTTTTGTAGCTGTCTTGGTCTTACTGTTTTGTAGCTGTTTTAGATGTGACAGTATATTATTGGAGTATATAGCAGGTAGGGGTGTTCATGAAAAACCGGAACCGCCAAACCGAACCGGAACCGGTGAAACCGAAACCGAAACCCGGTTAACCGAAGACGTTTGTCGATCCGTTAACCAAACCGTTTAATTTCCCGGATCCGGTTCCGGTTATTGATTTTGACGAATCCGATTAACCGAAAAAACTGTTTAAGTGTTTAATTTTTTAAAACTTTTTTGAGTATAAGTAAAAACTATATGGTTAATTATTATATTTACCATAAATAAATATACAATTATATAGTTAATGGTTAGAATTACACTAAAACCAATAAAATCTTATCAAAATGGCGGTTAACCGGTTTAATGTCGCACAAAAACCGGTAAAACTGCACATTATTTACTAATTATAAGAAAAAACACATAAATCTACATCATTTCGGTTAACCGTTAAACCGGTAAAACCGCACCGAAACCGACGGTTATCCGGTTCCAGTAACCGCTTCTAATTGAACCGGTTACGGTTATCAAATTTGACTAACCGACAATCCGGTAACCGAAAACCGTATAAACACCCCTAATAGCAGGACTCATGTGGGACCCACACGGGATCTACCCATTTATGCCACAAATATACTACCAAATATGCCAAAGGCGAACAGAGGCTTACATTTAGGGGTGTCAAAATCGGTTTCGAGTCGGGTTGAGCTTAACCCGAACCCGACTTGAAAATAGTTTAGGTCAACCCGAACCCGACACGAACCCGGAAGGGGTTAAATTTCTTCAACCCGAAGTGGGTTGACTAGAACCCGACCCGTTTTTAAAAAATATTTTATTTTTAAAATTTTGGATTAGTTAATAATTAAATATAATACTAATATTAATTAATTATTATGCACTATATTTAATCATAAGTTGTAGATTAAATGTTTATTTTAGTCATAGTTAAACATTAAACACTAATTTAAGTCATTAAATATAACATATTTTTTATTTTTAATTAAATTTTTCCGAGTTTCGGGTTGACTGGTTCAACCCGAACCTGAAGCGGGTTTCAATAACCCAACCCGAATCTGACCCGAAAATCTTTTGGGTCAAAAATATCAACCTAAGCCCGGAATTTTACGGGTCGGTTTCGGGACAGGTTTTGGGTTCGGGTCAAGATTGACATCCCTATTTACATTTAAATAAAACTATGGGTATGCTTAAAAAAGTTTATGGTAGATGTTTTTTTTTTGGGTTGAAAACGGAGGCAAACTAACCTCAAGAGCTTTTACTCAATAACACCATTGTCAACATTAAGAAGATTTACAATGCTAGGAGGAGGAGCCTCCAGCAAGCAACACCACCAGGCCTTCCAAGACTAGATTTAGCAATGGCATCAGCAGCCATGATACAGGATCTCCTAACAAACTGTAAGAGACATTCCAGTCCAGCCTCATCATGGATTTGCATTCCTGAATCACAGGCCGACAAGGGTGAGCATCGGGACAGGAATTCATTAGATTCGACAGAAGCAAGGAATCAGTACAAAACAACACACTGTTGACATGTTTTGATCTCGCAGTTTGAAGAGCAGTGAGAAACGCCATGGCCTCAGCTTGTAACACCTCCATATTTCCAAGAGCTTCCGTAAAGCCAAATAACCACTGCCCCTCATTGTTCCGACATACCCCTCCAGCAGCTGCAAACCCGTCCCTGGTTGCGGGCTTCTGTTACACTATAACCAAAGTAGATAAAGTTTTCATTCAGATGATCAAATGATACATAATACAAGGACGATAGACATAGTCTCACAAGTACATATACTTTTCTTTCCCCCTTTGCCCTACAACAAAAAATAGGGAGCAACTACACGACGTAAGATGTTGTAAAGGCCGTGACATTCCATAAATTACAAACTACAAAACATGATCAAGAGAGTCTAGATGGAGTGACGAGTTTGGGTATCCCCTTCATAATCTTCTAGACAAAAAGGTTCATCCTCCGAAAAAGCGGCTTTGATCCAAGAGGGTTTGGCTGCGGTAGGTTTGATCAAAGGAGATTCAGTTGTGGTAGAAAGGTCGGACTCATCAGAATCTATGGAGAACTCTATGCAGTGTGGAGAACGTGTATGTGATAGAGTGACACTTGATGTGATAGACCAAACTGTGAGTGAATCGAAGTCTGGTAGAACATAGCTTTGGGCGACGTATTTCTTTGGATGTTTTGTGGCCATGAACTTGCGAATGGTGGAGTGAATGGTTTGCTCATTTGAGCTAGATGAACTTTATGGAGTTTGTGCCATTGTGTGATATGTGAAGGACTGGATGTGAGTGGCGGATGGAGTAAGCAAGTTTTAATAGACATTTGGATATGCTTAACGACTGATCGGTGAGTGGCATTAAATGAGGTGCTACGTCTTGTGGGCTATGTTTGTAGACATTTTAGGTGTCAAGGTCCAAGATTGGATTAGTGGAATGGATAGGACTAACTATCTCAGATCTTTTTGCAATTTTTAATCAAGGAAGAAGCCTAATACAATAAATTATTTCGTACGCATCATAAGCATTCAGTATACAAAAACCAGTTGCATTTTCATTCATATCAAAAGGTACTTTGAAACACATAGTCAAAGGAAAATAAAACATTTGATGGAAAAAAAATCTAATCCTAAATCTAACTCTCACAGTTTCACTCGAGTCTGTAGGAGACAAAGAACGCTCAGGCTATGTGGGAGTCTATAAAATCTATTGCTCCTTGAACCATGTGATGAACACTTGGTTCGGTGGAGACAACCTGCACAACGGTAAGAGTGACTCTTACTCGCTGAAGAACGTCCCGAGTTGAAGTATCCACACTGGTCCCCGACCTGTCGTGGACCGGTGAGAGACTTCTCCTTTTGATTCTGAAGCTCTTGTCGTCGGTCTAGGTTCTGACCTTGCATCTTTGCTCTTTGTGGGCTTCTGGACACCCGAGCTTATCTCCCTTAGTCTTTATCCCCATTTTGGATAGCATCTCGGAGCAGATGCAGTCCTGAGTGGTGCGCGCGCACTCGTGGAACCTGTCGGTGTCCACTCCACTCTCCAGGAGTGTCGTGGTGACCACTCCCCCGTGCACCAGACTTTGGTTCACTTGACGACTCTCATCTAGGGTGAGGAGAATCATGGCTGGCAGATCGATTTTCTCCTTGGTCTTGAGTGCGAACAGCAGCCTCACATCTCGGGCATTGACAATGTGTGTGTGCTGGTTCCTTGGGGTGATGTTGTGGGTGACTAAGCTGAAGAGGACTCTGTCTGTGATGGACATGTCCACGGCATTGAAGTTCTCATTGTTGCTCCTTTGTTGAGCAAGTTGACCATCTTCCCTCCTTGGTGTCCTAGGTCATTCCAAGTTGTTTCCTTGGGGATAACCAGACCTTTGGCTCTAGGTTGAAAGTCTTGCAGATCCAAGACTTGGAGATGGTGATTTGTAGCGTTTGGACTGTCGAGAGGAGGTGGTCGTCATCTTCATCACTCTGGAGTGGTCCAAGATGTCTCATATGCTCCTTGAGCAGCTCGGTGTAGACAGGGATAGGCTCCTGAAAAAGTCTACCCATCCTTGGAACTCCAGCAGCTCGATGACCTCACCCAACCCATCTTCTTCATCCATTCCATATCCATTGTCTTGGGTAAGACGGACAGGAGCGGTCGTTGACGTTCTCGGCTTTGATCAATGGAGCCTCCAGCTCTTTGAGTCTTTTTAGTTGCTTCAAGGACTGTGGAGGTTGGGACTTAGCAACTGATTTTTTGACGTGATCAAGCTCCTCGACCTCCTTGATGCTAGAAGAAGCGCCTATCTTTCCTTTTCCCTTGGCCTTCTTCAAGTGAGCACGCTCCTCGAGCATGTGAATAACAGGTGATGATGATTCTGTGTCGCTATCACGTTTTAGGTTGTTGCTGAGGTGTCGGAGACCTGTCGATGACTGGTTCTCCGAAAGCGGCTATGAGGTTTGCCTCTTCTTCGGAGTCAGGTGCAGTTATACCTTCCTCCTGGCCTATCTCTTCTACTTATGCTTCCATTTGTGACGGTTCGTCACTTTGAACCTCCTCTTCCTCCAATGATTGAACCACTTCCTTGACGACCGCTGAAGGAGAGGCTTCTTCTTCCTCGATGAAGCTGACCGACGTGTTGTTTTCTCTGGTGTTGAATGGGATTGTTGTGGAGTTGTTTGTTTTTGGGCCAGCCCAGATGCGTGAGTTACACGACTAGTTGTGGCGGTTGAATGGCCCTTGGATTTTGGTTGTTTGGCTTTGGATTTCTTTGTGGTGATTTTGGAGGTTTTAGGTGAGGGGGCAGGAGAAGACATTTTTGGTTCTTATGTGGGAGTAGGATCAGGAATGATAGTGGGTTTGAAAGTGCCGGATTCGATGAGGTAGTAGGTTTTGGGAATGTGGGACTTTATATACTCTACCTCATTGGGGAAGGTTCCCTTCTTGTATTACTTTAACAGTAAGCTCATTTTCCTCCTCCTTTGTCAGTCGAGTTGGAGATTTTGTCTGCTGGATGTCGGCCACTTGTTGCGTGGAAACTTCCATGAGGGTGTCTTTTGCTTTTGATCGTAGAGCAGTCTTGGGTGCCATTTTCAGTGTAGAGGATTTTGCACTGAATTTAGAACTTTTTGCTCGGGTGTTCTTTAACGGCTGTGAGGCAAGGGATTTTTGCACTAAATCTCGCAGGAAGTTTTGTGAGAGAGAAGAGAAGATGCTGAATGCTTAGAGAGATTAGAGAGAGTGAGGGCAATAGTGTGACAAGAGTAAAACTCTCATCGCCCTTTTATAGATACCGCTCGTCCTCATCCGCTCGCTGACATGTCCTAACGGTACTATTCATAACGGGCAGCGGTCATGACGGTTGTAAGCGATCCGTTGAGAAGTTTTCCCGTTTCTATCCGTTGGACTATCTCTAACCTAATCTCACTTTGTGGAAAATGACATATGATCTGCTTCAAGTAGTCGTTTGACATAATTTCTATGCATTAAATGATCGTTGACTACTGAACGACAATATAACAGGTGTTGCTCACATGTCGGTGACCGATCGTGGGAAATAAAAGATACTTTAACCGTGATTATTGATTATCATTCCAAGATCATGAACAATCTTAGTAAACCTTTCTCTACTTAATGGCTTAGTAAAGATGTCAGCTAGTTGGTCCTCAGTAGAAATATACTTTAAACCAACTAATTCCTTTTCACAACAATCTCTAAGAAAGTGATGTCTAATGTCAATATGTTTGGTACGAGAATGATGCACAGGATTTTTGGAAATAGAGATGGCACTTGTATTATCACACATAATTGGTAAAGTACCTGTTTTGACGCCATAATCACCAATTTGTTGTTTAAGCCATAGGAGTTGAGCACAGCAGCTTGCCGCAGCAATGTATTCAGATTCAGCTGTTGAGATTGCAACACTTTGTTGTTTCTTTGATCCCCATGCAATCAGACATGACCCAACAAAGAATGTTGTCCCTAAAGTACTCTTTCTATCGGTGATAGATCCTCCATAGTATGCATCTGAAAATCTTACAACGTTATAGTTATTGAACTTACGATAAAAGAGACCAAGATTCATGGTTCATTTTAAGTAACTTAGGATTCTTTTTACAGCTGTGAGGTGACTTTCTCTTGGACTGCTTGAAACCTGGCACATAAGCAAACTATACATGATGTCAGGTCTACTAGCAGTTAAATATAGTAGAGAACCAATCATCTCTCTGTAAGATCGCTGGTTGACCGGTCGGTCACCAGTCATGATGCCCATCTTAGTGCCAACTGCCATTGGTGTGTCAAACGTCTTACATTCCTCCATTCTAAATCTCTTCAGCAAATCTTTTACGTACTTCTCTTGGGATATGATGGTCCCTTCATCATTTTGCTTGACTAGAAGTCCTAGGAAGAACTTCCATTCTCCCAGATCACTCATCTCAAATTCCTTTTTCATCAATGCTTCAAACTTTTTGCAATATTTCTCATCAGAGGCTCCAAAAATTATATCATCAACATATACTTGCACAATTAGAAAATCTCTTTTGTTGTTGTAAACAAATAGAGTTTTGTCTACTTTACCTCTTTTAAAGTGGTTTTCCAATAGATAGGAGGACAGACAATCATACCATGATCTTGGTGCTTGTTTGAGCCCGTAAAGAGCTTTATCAAGTTTAAGTACCATGTCTTTCCCTTCTTGTGTCTCAAAACCTGGAGGTTGCTCAACATACACTTCCTCTTTGACGTACCCATTTAGGAAGGCACTTTTGATGTCAAGTTGGAAGAGTTTGATTCATTTGTGTGCAGCAAATGCAATTAGTAATATGATAGATTCCATCCTTGCTACTGGAGCGAAGGTTTCTTGGAAGTCTATTCCTTCTTGTTGACGATATCCTTGAGCTACCAGACGAGCTTTGTTCCTGACAACTTATCCCATTTCATTTAGCTTGTTTCTAAAGACCCATTTTGTGCCAAGTACTCCTTGATGAGTAGGACGAGCCACAAGATGCCAGACTTTGCATCTTTCAAACTGGTTTAGTTCTTCTTGCATTGCATTGATCCAGTCTGAGTCTCGAAGAGCTTCCTTGACGTTCTTGAGCTCGATGGGTGAGACTGTCGTTGAGAAGGCTAGAAGATCTCGAGTTTGTGCTCTTGTCTGAGTTCCTTTGGATATGTCTGATATGATATTCTCCAATGGATGATTTTTGTACAAAGCATGAGATTAATGAATGGTTGATGGAGAGAGAGGATCCTCGACATCATTGTTTCCTTCGTCGACTTGTTGTTGACCTGTCGCTGACCTGTCGGGCAAGTTTTCTTTAGTCGGTGATTCATCTTTGGGATTATCTATGTGATCCTGATCAGCTAGATTGAATCCAAGTTCTTTATCTTCATCAGATTCCTTGACCTTGTGTACGTCAGCCTCATCAAAGACTACGTGCACACTTTCCTCCACCTTCAGTGTCCTTTTGTTGTATACTTTGTATGCCCGACTTCTTTCAGAGTATCCAAGGAAGATGGCCACATCACTTCTGGCATCAAACTTTCCAAGGGGACTCTTTTCATTGTTGTGGACATAACATTTGCAACCGAAAGTCCTGAAGTGACTTATGTTTGGTTTTTCTTCCCTTGATTAACTCATAGGGAGTTTTGTTGAGGATAGGTCGTATGAGCATTCTATTTGTGATGTAGCATGCAGTTGCCACCGCTTCTGCCCAAAAGACTTGAGGAAGACTGCTCCCCAATAGCATGGCCCTGGCTACCTCTTGTAGTGTTCTGTTCTTTCACTCAACTACCTCATTCTGTTGGGGTGTTCTTGGTGCTGAATATGTGTGACTAATCCCATGTTGTTTACACATATCCATGAATTGTTGATTCTCAAACTCTGACCCATGATCAGACCGAAGAGTTTTGATCTTGAGATTTAGTTGTACTTGGACTTTTCCTGCAAAGGCTTGAAATTGGAAGCAATAAAGAGTGTCCAAATAAATTGTGAGTAATCATCAACAATTACAAACACATACCAATTTCCTCCAAAAATTTTGACTCTCATAGGTCCACATAAGTCCATGTGAAGTAATTCAAGTGGCTTGGATGTACTAACTAAGTTCTTTGATTTAAAAGAAGTCTTAGTCTGTTTGCTTCTAACACAAGCATCACAAAGATTGGTCTCAGATTCTTTAATCTCAGGAAGACCTCTTACCAACTGTTTCTTGACAAGTTTTCTTAGTAATGAAGTGCCAACATGCCCTAGTCTTCTGTGCCATAATGTACAGTCATCTATTGAAGCAGTCAAGCATGGAAGGTTTGGACTGTCAATATCCTCTAAGCTTGTTACGTAAACATTTTCCACCTTTTTCCCTTTAACAACTCTTTGCCATTGTTCTGACTTACTATGCTACAATGTGTAGGATAGAAGTGAACTGAATTGCCTTTGTCACAAATTTGAGAAACACTAAGCAAGTTGAATTTTAAACATGAACTAGATTTACACTATCTTTGACATAATCAGATGTAATACCAACCTTACATACACCGATGATTTTTCCTTTCTTGTTGTCGCCAAAGGAAACGGTTCCTTGGCTTCCTGGTTCGAGTGAGAAGAACTTTTTTTGTCTCCTGTCATGTGTTTAGAGCACCCACTGTCGATGTACCAGCAGGGGTCCATTCTTACTCGATTCTGCACTTAACACGTTAGTGAAGTGGGGTTAGGGTCCATAGAAAGGTTAGACCCATTTCCACCATTTGATGTTCTAAGATCATTTTTGACTACCCATTTTAGTCCTAGTTTCTTGAGTTGCCAATGCCTCATAAAACTCGTTTTATAGCAATTGGATTCATGATGACCAGGTTGTCTGCATAAGTTACAGACATCTCTCACTCCGACTGGTCTCTTTTCTATCGCCTGTCGTTTGCTTCTCCTCATGGGTGTCTTAGAAACAACATCTATCTTTGAATATTTTTCTTTGATGGTAGCTAGTTCCTTTTCTTTAGTGTTAAGAGCAACAATCAATTCATCGATTTTAGGTTGTTTTTCATGCTTCAATTTCTCATGAACAGAGAGAATTTCACTATAATCTCTTTGTAATCTCATGAGTGCCCTCATGAGATTATCTACCTTGCTTTTATCCGAGGTTTTCTCAATTTTTCATTTTCTTCCAAAAGTTCATCGTTTTCAGTTTCTAATGCCTCTAGCTCTAGGTGATCAATTAATGTAAGAGAAAACTTCTAAGTCCTAGAAGTTCAACTTTTTGAATTCTCTTTCTAAGTTTAGAATAGTTTACCTTAAATTGTTCTTCTTCTTTTGATTCTGAGACATCATTGCCTTGTGCCATCAAGCACACTTCTTCAAGGCATAGGTGAGCCTTCTCATCTACTGAGATGTCGCTGTCTGAGTTTGATTGTCATCACTCCGTTCAGAATTTCCCCATGCGGCAACGAAGGCTTCCTTCTTTGGTCCTTTGTTGAATGATCGTCGGACAGGCTTCTTGACCCTGTCGTTGTCCTCTCGAGATCGCTGAGGGCAGTCTTTGATATGATGTCCACATTTTGAACACCCAAAACACTTGTCATTGCTCTTCCTCTGATCATCCAACTCCTTAGACTCCTTGCCTTTCCTCATTTTATTTCTTATGAACTTTCGAACGTACCTCTTGGAATAGAGGACCATTTCATCATTGTCAATCTCCTGACCCGGACCTTTCATTTTCAGCTACTTGAAGGGCTATGCCTTTCCCTCTATCTCTTGATGAGCTTTCTGAGTTCCTGTGTTGTAGTTTCAACTCGAAAGCCATTAGAGATCCTAGCATGTCTGCCAGAGACATCTTGGAGAGATCATGCACTTCTTGCATGGCATTGACTTTGCTGTCAAAGGAGGCAGGAAGAGATCTGAGGAACTTCTGAATTTGATCCTCGTTAGAGATAGTTCTTCCAAGCATCAACATTTCGTTGATCAGCTTAGTGAACCTTGTATGCATTTCAGAAATACTCTCCTTTTCTTCCTTCTTGAATAGCTCCCAGTGAGTGAGTAGCAACTCAATGCGAGTCTTTTTGATCTCATCATTCCCTTCATAGGTGACCTCAAGAGTTTTCCAAATTTCTTGGGCTGTTTTAGCTGAAGCAATCTTGGAGTATTGCTCAGGTAGTAGTGCACAGTGAAGTATTCTTACAACTCGAGCGTTGAATACCAGCTTCTTGATTTGATCATCCGTCATGTTGTCGATAAATATATCGTGTCCTTGAGGATTATGGAAGGTGTACTCTCCATGTGTTATCACCCTCCATATTCTTGGATCGTCAGACTTGATATGAAACTCCATCTTGTTCTTCCAGTGAGTGTAGTTGTCTCCATTGAAGAGTCGTGGTCGATTTGGTGCAGAACCTTCTTCTGCAGCTAGAATGCTTGCATGAGACATCTTGATCGTCTTCCAAAGCAGTTAGCTTCCTAGAAGAGACCTGCTCTGATACCAATTGAAATTAGCAAGCGCTCCTGACGCATCCCCGACGTGTCGTGGACGGATCGTGGATTCAAATAAACCTTGATAGTTTGGGAAGGGACAATAGATAAACTTTAAATTGGAAAACACATTTCGATTGAGAATTTACATACACGAAATTTACTCAACCTCCCTTGCCCCACACACGGACTCCCGGGACAGTTTCGATTTTACCCCTAAAGTCGTCAACCCTTTCCTGACTATCGGCTTACGGTTCCCCGACCGTTCCCCGACCTGTCGTCCTATCAAATACCCAATGTATTGATACTCTTACCCGGTCCTCTCTAGCTCACCAACTCTCTTGCACTTACACACACTCCTGAGTCTGATCCACACTTGCCTAGATTATCTCTATCTTTTTCTCTCGTACATGCTTACTTACATATGAAATAAATACAAGTATATATACACGGTTGTTAGGATGTAACTACCGTCCTATTAATCCCTAGACTTCTAGAAGTCGACTACTACTTTGATTATTCACATAACAACCACACTAGACTTGCAGAGAGTCTTCAACTTGATCTGGAGACTTGAACTACGTGTCGCCTCCTGGTTGGTCAAGTTGGCGGCAGCCTTCTTGATAAGTCGATCCCCACTTGTGTGCCCCACTTGCCTGATTCTTTTATAGCTTTGTTATCTTGTGCATTAATGAACTTCTTCTTTTGTCGCGAGCTTGTCTTTAACAGGTTGCTCATGTGGATGTATGTGTCTTAACTGAATGTGTCAATCCTTTGCAGTCTTATGTCTTTGATCTTCATCTTTTAGCATAAGATATCTTTGTGCGGTGTCTGACCGGTTGTCTGTACTAGAAGTTCTACGGAGCTCTAGC
The DNA here is from genome assembly GCA_023374045.1 of Limonium bicolor. Lineage (NCBI taxonomy): Eukaryota > Viridiplantae > Streptophyta > Magnoliopsida > Caryophyllales > Plumbaginaceae > Limonium > Limonium bicolor. The sequence continues at coordinate 166,716,444 of CM041780.1, read as the reverse complement.
CGATAGGTGCCCGACTGGTAGGACACATTTCGTGGATTGAGCGCGCTTGCAACCTTACGTGCTAAGCCACTCATGACTTAAGTGCGCTTGCAACCTTGCGTGCTAAGCCACTTATTTACCTGTTTATCTGAAATCATGAATCTTGACAAACGCATTAGATAGACAATACAAGGTTTGCTATCATCAAAACTAAAAGATCTTGTCTTAATAGCTCCATCAAAATCAAAGCGAACACACCTGCATGAGGAGGGTACCAAACAGACCGAGGCATCGATCCTGGAACAGCCAGGTTAGTGGAGGATGTAGACGTTTGAAGATTATATTTGCTTCCCCAAGCACGCCAGTTCTAAAAGCATGATCGTATTATCTTTTGCAGTGGGATAAACCTCCGGTGCTCGTTCCCAAATATCTTGCTGTTTCTCCAGATCAAGAGGGCATGGCATGTAATCGCAAAAGTCGAGCTCCATCTGAATCTGAGCGGATGTCTCCTTGGCTTTGTCAAGTTATCCACTCCATTCTTGCAGAGAAACAAAATAGAAATTAGTTCGAGAATTAGGATATAAAAATTTATCCCAAACCTGCTTAGCAATGGAGCAATCCCGAAGGATGTGAACCAATGACTCCTCACGACCACAAAAATGACAGGACTTGTCCTACGTGAAACCCAGTTAGTATCTCCTTAGATTAGTCATAATTTACCAATGGATATTTGCCACATTAGCACCCGAACTCACTCCTGCACCTTGAGACTCCATATCTTCTTGAATAACAGACTATCAGCCTGAGTTCCAGGATTTCCAGCCTCAGTAAGGAGACGATAAGCTGAAGCCACACTATATTCACCGGAAGTGGTTTTGCCCCATGATAACATATCCTCTCCACCTTCTGGAAAGACAAATTGACCTTCAAACATGGGTCTAAAGTTAAGCGGAAGGAGATGCATGAAGTTATTCCAATTCCACCTAGAACTGATGGACCAGTAATCTGAAACTGTGTCATCACGTTTCTGAAAAGGCACCTCACATATAGATTTTGAAGCAAGCGTGTAATCTGCGATCCACTTATCAGTCCAAAATTTAACCTATCTACCATCGTGGACATTCCAACGACAACCCTGCTGTAGAATGGGTATGCACTTTTGAACATTTCTCCAATTTGGCAAACACCTGCCTATGTGCGAATTGTTGTATCTTCCAAGCAGCACTTTGTAGCACAGCCTCTGAGGGTTGGAAATTAAGTTCTAAACCAACTTGCCAAAGCAGGCCATGTTCATATGCCTTGATTTCTTAAAACCCTGGCCTCCTCGGTTTTTTGTTTGCAAAGTTGGTCCCATGAGACAGGATGGAACTTGCGAGTTTCAGAATCTTGACCCCATACAAAGTCGTTACATAGCTTGTCAATTTGCTCGCATGTGCTTTTTGCCAAGAGTTGGCATTGCATTGTGTGTATGGGAATTGAAGCAATGGAACTTTTGGCCAAGCAAATTCGCCCAACTAAGGAAAGGGACTTAGCTTCCCAGCCAGCCAATCTATTTCAGATTTTGGAGAGAAGGTGATTATGGGTCTAGCTGCGTCCTCTTCCCTGCCGAATGAATACTCCAAGGTATTTCCCAAACTCTTCAACAAACGGCATACCAGCCTCCATACTCAGAATCCTACCTCGTTCACTGCTGAGATTCTTAGACAAAAAGATACAAGATTTCTCATAGCTAATTAGCTGACCCGATGCAGCACAAAAATAGTCCAAGCATTCCCTCATAACTCTGATCTGATTAGGAGTTGCTGAACCAAAGAGAACTAAGTCATCTGCGAAGAAATAGTGTGAAATAGCAATACCTGACCGACCAATGCGTATAGGAGCCCATTCTTTCCTGGCCACAACTTTATCAATTAATTGGGATAACCGCTCAAGACATAGTACAAAGATAAACGGAGAAAGCGGGTCTCCTTGCCGAATACTCCGACCAATTCTAAAAGATTCTGAAAGGCTACCATTCCAACTGATTTGGAAGGAAACTGAAGAAATACAATTCATAATCAGGGATTGGAGGGGCATTGGGATACCCAAACATTTAAGTGTATCTACAATGAATCTTCAGGACAGGCGATCATAAGCCTTTGCCAAATCAACCTTCATATCAAGGTATCCATCCTTAGCTTTCGAATTCTGCATGAAATGGATAGTTTCTTGAACAAGAACAATGTTCTCAAAGATACTACGTCCAGGAACAAAGCTGGCTTGAGTTGGCGTTACCCAAGTACTCATAAGAGGTTTCAGTCTATTCGCAATGATTTTCGCCAAGATCTTGTACTGAACTTGACAAAGGGCAAACGGTCTAAACTGGGTAATCAAGAGGGGCTGCTCCGCCTTAGGAATGAGAACCATCACTGTTTCATTCAGTTTCGGGTCAATGGTTTAAGAGTCAAAGCATCTTTGAACAAATGCCTGAACACTAGGGCCAACTAAGCTCCAAAATTGTTGGAAGAAGTCGGCTGGAAAACCATCCTTACTAGGGGCTTTGTATGCTTTCATACTCCTAAGAGCCTCCGTAGTTTCCTCCAAAGAGACCAATTTGGACAGATCATCGTGAGAGGCCCTTGGTAATTCTTGGAAGCTATGTTCTTCCAAAGAGTCAAGACTATCATCAACGCTGCTGAAAATCTTGGAAAAGTGATCATTTAGGAGCATACATATTCCATCCTCAGAATTCACCCAACACCCATCCGTACCCATTAACACAGAGAAAGTAACTTCACATTAGAAACTACAGAGATCAAGTACATCCACTGTAACATTACTAACCAAAAAGATTCATTCGACGCTAATCCCTCTTAGCAAGTACTTACATTTTCATTTTGTGCCAAATACTTAAGGATTATGGGTAGATGTTGTAGCTGATCATAGAATATTTATGGGCTGTTTCCTGTTGTTAAAAAATAAAGGTTGAAATCAGATGCTTAAAGGCTAGTGCATGTGTTTCATCATCACATTACTTTGAACACTTTTTCTTTTTGTTGCTATCTGCATTTCTTTTTCTCATTTGGTTTCATTTCTTTTTCATTAATTTGAGCTTTAACGATTCTCTTCTTTTTTAGTGTATGATCATTAACTTAGACTTTGTGTGTTTTAACTCTAAGTCTGTTTTGTTCGTGCTGGAATAAGGGTTTAAGAAAAGAGAATTTCACTCTTTTAGAATGTGAGAAATGAAGTTAGAATATAGGATAACTTTTAATTATTTTTAGTTTTAGAGATAGGGTGAAGTTATTACTACATGAATAACATAACATAAAATAGAATTATTTTATTTTTTCCTCATTTTTTAAACAAATACTTCCCATATCTTTTCTTAGGTCTTCAAAGCGTTTTAGGGTTTGGTCCACTTATTGATCCCCATCAAAGAAAAAGAACATTCTTTCTTCATACAACCTAATTAAGGACGACTAACACCGTCAAAACTTTATACTTTAAACCTGGATTGTGGTTCGGTAATTTACCCTCACCAAATAAAAGAAACCTACCTCCATACAACTCTTAGATGATCAACACCGCCAAAGGTAGGGGTGTTTAAAAATACCGGAACTGTATAACTGAAACCGAAACTAACAAAACCACACCAAAATTCGGTTAACCAAACATGGTTAATTAACTGAATCGTTTAAATGAGCAAGTTTCGGTTCCGGTTAACAATTTTAACAAAACCGGTTAACCAACAAACCGTGCCTTTTAATATTTTTTTAAAAATATTTTTATGAGATAAGTATAAAATTATATGGATAATTATTAGAAATATAAAAAATAAGTATAAAATTATATAGTTAATAATTAGAATGATAACAAAACTAATAAAATCTTATCAAAACCGATGGTTAACCAGTTCATCAAAATCTGGTTATGAACACCCTTAATAAAAGGTCACTAGTACTATTGAAAATGGCTAACATCATCGAAATGGTTATAAGGTTTGAATCCTTAAAATGGAACTTTTAATAACAAACATGTGCATAAAAAATTATATTATTTTTTTTGAAGTGAATCTTATGATATATGTGTATATATAAAAAATGTAAAATTCTAAATTTATCGAAACATATCCATATTGGACCATGTTTCGAAGAGCTCAAATAATGATAAGAAAAATATATAACTTATGTTATTTAGATTTATATTTAAGAGACTACAAGTCTACAACGGTTTTAAATTTTAAAAAGTGTAAAAAAGAGAGAGAAATGACGCTAGTTAGCTGGGTGGGTGACACCAGCGCCGGATTCAAAATTGCCATCCAACATTAGCAGTATGACATACATGTAGCACCTGACAGCATTTGTGTTGATTTAAATCTCGTGTCAAGAGGTTTACAGTGATAACTTTGAGGATCTCATTTTGAGTGATGAATAGTATTTTGTTATTTGAGTTTATTTTTCATTGACTAGTTGAAGGGGCATGTTTAGTGGCTGAGGAAGAGTCAGGGATGGCAATGGGTTGGGTGGAGCATCACCCGCATCCATCACCCGTTTAAATTTTTTCACCCGAACCCGACCCATCACCCGTTAATGATCACCCGTCACCCGCGGGTGAACCAGGTGGACCGAGTGATAAACGGGTGATATTTTTAACACTTCAGTATTTGTAACTACGGGCTAACTTTAAAAATTTATACACATATTCATGGTTGAGTAGGTTCTTTATAAGTAAGAAATTTTAGTATATGTACTAATATTTCAATGTGGGAGGAAGTTGCTTACCTACATAAGATACTAACCTCCCACATCACTTATGTACTTAACTTATATCAGCTTTCTGTAGTTAATATTCATACACGGAACATCCATGTAAGGTGAATACAATACGGCGTGTCTTGTCAAAAAAACGAATATTTTACTGTGATGGGGTAACTCCCACATCAACATTCACTCAGTAGAGTGAATTCATCCATAAGAATAACTAGTTCAATCCTCACAAAAGTAAAGATTAAAACTAAGTTTAAACTAGAGAGCTTACTTACTTTCAATCGCAGTGCAAAGCAGCGATTAAGTTGAATTTCCAGTCTCTCTTCATTCTCTTTATAGGTGAAGTAGTCACATACTTTAAGTTGAATTTCCAGTCTCTCTTCATTCTCTTTATAGGTGAAGTAGTCACATACTTTCCCTGCATTCTCGATGTTCAGAGTTACACTCGGCTCCAGCATCCCACATCAGTTTCTAGTTCAAAGTGTGAACATTTTATATACTATAAGAAGTTTCATGAGTATGCAAACTAGTCATAGGTTGGTAGATAAGTATAAGTATTGTAATTCAATTACAATATATGGGTTTGTTTTGCACCCAAATTATCACCCGCACCTGACTCGATCCGATCCACCACAACACAACTTGATTATATTTAATTTTATATATGTCCCTCAGTTTCTATCCTTGGCTCCGTTCCTGGGTAGATTGAACCAATGCTTATCACTAAGAAATTTCCAACTTCTCCTCTTCACAAAATTGCGGCAAGCAATGAACAACTTGTTAGGACTTCGGGCCTAAATCTACCCAATGCTCATCACTAAATTTCTCTATCTCCACAACCAATCAGTCTGAGCTACATCCGGATGTAGCCATCCTGGCTACATATGCTGACTTGACAAGTAAAAAAATATATTTTTTAAGTAAAATTGACGCTGCTAAGGGTTATAGTGCACATAACGTAAAAAAGAAACTTGTACAAATGATCATACAAACCTGTACAAATGTTCATTAAAACATGTACATCCTCACGTAAAAACATGTACATCCTCGCATTAAAAAATTATAGATGGTCACATAAACCTGTACGAATCATTAAATATGCACATCCTTAGATTAAAACCTGTACATATAAGGGAGAAAACTTGTACAGATGGTCATACACACATGTACAGATGTCAGATGTTCATTAAAACATATACAATCTCATAATTGAACATGTACATTCTCACATTTGAACATGTACATTATCACATTAAAACATGTACATTCTCATGTTATTGGAAAAATTACATCACCCACCCATGACGTTTGGTGAAATTACACAGCCCACCCACGAGGTTTCAAAAATTACTTTGCCCACCCATGTGGTTTCCAATTTTACATCCAGCAACTTTTATAATATTTGATCAACTTAAAAGATGGTTAAATGATATCCAAATTTGATGAAACTTTACATGGACGATGCTAAGGTGTTATATTTTTGTTCAATACCAAATCCAAAGTTTTTTAAGGTCATATATGACCTGTGGGACCCAATGAAACATGAGACACGTTTATCGGGTCCCATGGATCATATATGAGCTTAAAAAATGTTGAATTTCACGTTTTACCAAAAGATAACACTTTAATATCGTCCATGTAAAGTTTCATCAAATTTGGATATCATTTAACCATCTTTTAAGTTGATCAAATATTAGAAAAGTTGCTGGATGTAAAATTGTGGAAACCACATGGGTGGACAAAGTAATTTTTGAAACCTCGTGGGTGGGCTGTGTAATTTCGCCAAACGTCATGGGTGGGCGATGTAATTTTCCCATTAAAATATGTACATCCTTACATTAAAGTATATAACGGATTCCAAATAGATTACCCTAACCCCACACACCCTAAAACCCACCCTAGGAAAGCTAAAAAACGTCGAAGGCATTTTTAGGGTTTGTAGTGGTGGGTTAGGGTCTAACGACCCTAAACCCGCGACCACAAACCTGTCGAGTTTGTTGGTACAATGTAAAGTATGGAACGGTTTCCAAATAGATTACCATACCCCCAAAACCCACCATAAGATAGCTAAAAAACGTCGAAGGCATTTTTAGGGTTTGTAGTGGCGGGTTTAGGGTCTAATGACCATAAACCCGCTACCACAAACCCTAAAAACCTGTTGAGTTAGTTGCTACAATATAAAGTACATAACAAATTCCAAATAGATTACTCTACCCCCAAACACCCCAAAACCCACCTTAGGAAAGCTAAAAACGTCGAAGACATTTTTAGGGTTGTAGTGGCGGGTTTAGGGTCACCCGCTACCACAAACCCTAAAAACCTATTAAGTTAGTTGCTACAATATAAATACAGAACAAATTCCAAATAGATTACCCTACCCCCAAAAACCCCAAAACCTACCTAGGAAAGCTAAAACGTTGAAGACATTTTTAGGGTTTGCAGTGGACGACCCTAAATCCGCTACCACAAACCCAAAAAATCTGTCTAGTTAGTTGCTACAATATAAAGTACAGAACAAATTCAAAAAGATTACCCTACCCTCAAAACACCCAAAACCCACCCTAGGAAAGTTAAAAACGTCGAATAAATTAATGAATGAATCATCATTTTAGTGTATCATATACATGTAAAAATAATTTTTTAAAGTTGTTAAAACATATCCATGACTGGTCTTGCTTTGAAGAGCTTGAATTTAGGTGAACAATGATATAACTTTTTTCATTTGGACTTATATATTAAAAGTTACAACAATTTAAAGTTTTTGTGATAACGAAAGAAAAAGAATAAAAATCTTTAAAAATGAAAAAAAAACAAAGGGCGGCGGCGCATCTCCCCGGTATGTAGCCAAGATGGCTACAGTAACCTTTAGCCAAGAATTTACGCTCCACAACTAATCACGGCAAACAACAAACAAAGTGTTAGGACTTCGGGCCTAATTATCTAGGATCACGCTGAGAATCCCCATGATTGCTGAAGTTAAATCTCAAAATAATGTATTGATAACATTAATTAATGGCACAATAATATATGTGGTCCAGTCCAAGCACGACCAACGTCCACGAGAGGAGATATAGTAACTTTCATTAAGAGGATGAGGATTACAAGTATCATTAGGACATACCTAACCAACCCATCAACATTTGTTTCCCTTGGTGTTAAGTCCCTTCGAGTTCCCATTGACTCGTCCGTTGACTCTGTTTGATGTGATCCCCACAAATTGGATGATTTAAGCTACCGCACTTCAAGAAAAAACAGATTTAGCTACCGCTTAAATCAGTAGCTAAATCGTCAATTTTGGTAGCTAAACGCAACGGGCTATTGCATTTATGATTTAACTACTGGTATATAGTGGTAGCAAAGGTTCTAGTGGCTAAATTAAAAATAGCTACCATTTTGGAATGCGGTAGCTATTTTGCTTTGGCCTCGCTACTACTTTTCTGATAGCCAAATATTGCTACTGTTTGGATGTAGTAGCCAAATGGCTTCTAGTATAATAGTAGCAAAATGGCTTCTAGTATAACAGTTGCAAAATCGTTACTAATACAACAGTAACAAAATGGCCTCTAGCAAAGTAGTGTCAAAGTTGCTACTAGAATAATGGTAGCAAAATGGCTTTATAGAGTGTCATCATATACTGAATGATTGGCACAGGGCACCATTCAATGCCACAAGAAGTGTGAGACATGTGTGCGCGTAGCTTAATTCAAACACTATGCTATGTGCACACATCAAGGATTGATCCCCCAAAGTTTGGGATGAATATGAAATGTCTTAACCATTGTGCCTTGATAATTATTCACAACATATATACGGACTACATGTATATATGGAATGTTTGATACTATAAATATAAGTGAAAGTTTTGGTTGAGATATGATCAAACCAGGGATATATAAAAATTAATAAAATAGATATACGCCTGACTATGCTACATAAATACTTTAATTTACATAATATAAAAAATTAATTTAATGCGACCAAAATAGTAAAAATAATAAATTTTACGTATATTGTTGGCTTAACATTAAAAATTTAAAAATATACATATATTTCTTTTAAAAATCTTTGAAATGTCAGAAACTATACAAAGGATAATATATTATATAAAGTTACTTATTTTATTATATCATATTATATAGTGTTACAAATACCAATATAATATGCATCATTTCATGAAATCAAAACTTCTAAATAATATATTGTATTTTTATAAATTTGTATAATATAATATGTTTAAAAATTTAAATAGATGTATAATATTGTATAGTCTCAACTAATTTAAATTTTTATAACTTTACTATTTTCAAAATCCTATTAATTTGTGTGTTGTTTTGTAAATTAAGAACATTAGTATACAATATATATATGTTTTATTATAATTTTGTATAACTTTTAACAATTTTATAAATTTATACATACATACATACATATATATATATATATTCTTTTTTTACTTTGCAAATTTTAACCCACACATCAACTAATTTAAATTGTTATCACTTTTAGTTTTTCTGTTTTATTAGTTTATGTGGCTTTTGTAAATTAAAAGCAGAAGAGGAAAAAGGGAGAAAAAAGGGAAAAGGAGAGAGAGAAAGTAGAGAGAAAACACGGAGAGAGAGACAAGGGACGAAGGGAAAGGAGGGGGTGACGACGAGGGAGAAGAAGGGGGAAAGGGACCAACAGAGGGACGAAGGGAAATAGGATTAATACTGGTACGATATAAATTTAATAGGTGTGATACTTTGAGACTTAAAAATATTATAAGTATCAAAAATATATTATGTTAGGTATATCTTATATGATAAAATAAACTCTAGTAGTGGTATGTAGTTTATTCATTTTTCACGAATTAGACAATGTTTGTTCACTTATAGTTCTTTTTTAAAATTTTAATAGCTAAAAGGTAACAAGTAAAATATATTTTATGTATTATATTGAAAAAAATATAAAAATTAAAATATTTATATAAAAAATAATAGGGAAAATTCATAAAATGCCCCTGTTTTCTTTCGTAATTCACAATATACCCCTATGATTTTCGTAATTCAACTTTAAACATGTTTAAATGTTGTCCAAAATTGATGAAACTTTACATGGACGATGCTAGAGTGTTATATTTTGGTCCAATATCAAATTTGAAGCTTTTAAAGCTCACATGTGACCTGTGGGACCCAATGAATATGTGACTGTTCATTGGGTCCCACAGGTCACATGTGAGCTTGAAAAACTTCAAATTTGATATTGGACCAAAATATAACACTTTAGCATCGTCCATGTAAAATTTCATCAATTTTGGACAACATTTAAACATGTTTAAAGTTGAATTACTAAAATCACAGGGGTATATTGTGAATTACGAAAGAAAACAGGGGTATCTCGTGAATTTTCCCAAAATAATATATCCATTATGGCAATATCAGTATAGGTTAGTATTTCGAATTATGTAGTAATAACACGTTTAAGTTATAAGACAATAATATTTTTGCTCCCGCATTCACTTCTTATATTCTAGCATAATATCAACATAAATTGTACTAGCATTATTAGTCGGTAGCAATTTCAAAATTAAAGATAGTAGCAATTTAGCTACTTGTTCAAAAATTTGCTAAATAGTAGCAAAATAACAATTGTAATCAAGTGTCAATAGCAATTCATAGTTTTGTTTATCTACTTGGTCGTAGCAACTTTTAAGATAGTAGCAAGTTAGCTACTAATTATAATATTTTTGCTACTGTTGTTGAAATAGTAGTACAATAGCTACCATGATTGAATTAACATCAATTAGCCAATCTTGTGAGGCGGTAGACATTTGACTACAAGTTACAAAACTTAGCTACCATTGTTGGTCCTATAGCACAATGGCTACCACATTATTATAACATTAAAAATTAGTAGCAATTTTTCAATTTAGATAAAAATATGCATGTAGTAGCAATTCATAGGTCCCCTTTTTACTTTGGATTTTTTTAGAAATTTTCCTTCGAATTTGAGATGCCTTTTCTCTCGATTCTAACCCTAAGTTTACTCAATTTAACATCGTAAAAGCCTGATTTTAATTCTATTATTTTTTTAGATTACAAGAAAATACTAGAATTTTTTTTATCAATGACCCAATTTAATATACTTGACTAGCTGCCAATAATGCTCAACAAATTCAATTTTTGTTTTTGGTTTAAGACAACACTTTAACATGATGGAATCTGTGTGTGTTTAGGTTTTAAGTCTGGATGATACCTATTATCAGGATAATAATGACGTAATTAAGATTGTTACTTGGGTAGTTAACCATTTATGCAATCCATAGTTTTCAAGTTATGGTGGATTTTTGCAAAATAATAATCATACTTTCTCATACTTATCTTTATATACATTAATTTGAGGTAATGTCTTAAAAATCCATCTTTCTCCTAATTATAAATGGGTGTGTATTTTGAATTATATAGTTATCACACATTTAAATTATAAGAGAATTATAATTTTTCTACCGCTTAAAAAAATTAACTCATTTCTTATAATGTAGCACAATATCAACTAGAATCTCATTAACATCATTAGTCAGTAGCAATTCCATAATTTAAGATAGTAACAATTTTTTTGCTTGTTAAAAATATTTGCTACCGTTGCCCAAATAGTAGCAAAACAACAACTGTGATGAAGTGTCAGTAGCAATTTCATTAACTTAGCTTATCTATTTGGTAGTAGCAACTTTTAAGATAGTAGCAATTTAGCTACTAATTATAATATTTTTCACTATTGTTGCTTTAATAGTAGCACAATAGCTACCATGATTGAATTAGTCACATCCTTCAAAGCTATTCCCAAATTTAGCTACCAACATTGGTAGCTAAATTGTTTTTACTAAAAGAACCAAGGAAATAAAAATAGCTACTACTACTTGTCAGGCGGCAGCCATTTGTCTACTGTTTAAAAAATTTAGCTACCATTGTCATTGTTGTAGCAAAATAGACATCACTATGTAAGTACCATCAAAAATCAGTAGTGATTTTTTAAAGTAGCTACCAATATATGTGTGGTAGCAAATCATCGGTAGCTAAATCTGGTTTTTCTTGTAGTGCCGGTTAGTATATCTATTTATATCGACAAATCTTAACCCTTCATTTTCCCCCACATTAACCCAATAACAACTACCATATAATGGCGCACAAGTTACAATGATTTCGGCATCATTTACACCCTCAATTAAACACCTTAGGAAAAACTAGCCGTTGGGTATTTAGAAAGCTATAAATTTTATCTTCATCTTTCAAGGGTTTCAACTTTCTTATGATTCTCCTCATATGCTAGAAGACCGCTATTAATTTTTACCAAATAAATTAATACTCTCACTATTGCATATTATCTTCCTTGAACTCTTTATGAGAAAGATTATAATTAGAAGACTAATCAAATTAACTTCATAAGAGTATAATTCAACAGATGTAGCATCATTCTAACAAATATATTTAAAGAGAAAAAACTCCATGACTATTAATCTATGTGACATCCGCGTCTAACCAATTGGACAATAGAGGAGAACAGAATATTGTTTTGTACCTAGTAGGCACAATCTTACCCACACCCTTCTAGCCATTGGGAATTCATGCTTTATGTGGAGGGTTAGTGAAAGGGGAAATCACTACATGTAAGAACTTTGAACATTAGATATTAATTTTCCATTCACCGTATTCTCTCTGCACACTTTAAGACATTAATTTAACATGTCTAGCTAAACAACTACCATCCCACGAAATCATAAAAGCGCCATTCAAGGAATCATCAATAGAAAAAAAAAATACAGTCATCTTGTTAGAGAAAACAAGGAGCTGATGATTCAGGATAAGATTTCTTATCATATAAAACCATTTCATATAATCATATCTTATAATACTATCAAAATGTATCATGGCGGTGGTGATGATGTTCCATGATTTCATTCATGCAAAAATAGCTCTTTTGGGTTGAATCCGACGTTAGTGCTCAACACTATAGTTTTAAATTTATTTTTCAGAAAAAGTCATCTTGCACTTCGCTTTCATAATGTATATTAACCATATCTTAGCTGTGTACATTGTCTTAACTTTCCAAGTGTTGGGTATTCACACGTCTGTGTACGTAAGTGAAATGCTAGATTCCCCAATGAACAATAAAGTGCACAAAATGAAACATGGATGTATTTGTTGATCCTGATTTTGCCCTATTAATCAATGAATAAAAAACACCACGACCTATTTCATCTGTTTAGTAAAAAGTCACTTTCTTTTATACGCACATCCGCACGTAATATACGTTCAAAATTTTTATAATCTAATGTTATCTCAAAAGAGCTTTCGATCTTGTAAAATCTCTTTATGTGTACGATTTTGAATAAAGAAAGCCCATGCCGTGATGATGGATTGTGCTGGTTACACGTGTAATCTTCTAGAAGTAAACCGTGCCTGACGTGACGTTTCTTATCGTGAAGATGTAGTACATGTACTGCACTGCGATCTCTGATGTTTTAGTAGTATTATCCTGATCTCTGAAATGACAGAAGACCACGTTAAACATGCACTGATGGCGATATACCCACCAACCTTCCTAAATTTCCGTGCAGTTTGATTTGAGTTTAGTATCTCACTGAAATCAAAGAGTATTGGGTTCGCGCAATAACATTTATTTTAGTGGCTGTTGGTATGGAAGAGACATGAATTGAATCATCGCTAAATAGTCACTCATAAATAGTTTTTTTTGGGTGAAAAGTCATTCGGGGTGTCAAAATCGGGTTTCGGTTTGGGCTGAATCTGACCTGAAAATAGGTTAGGTCAATCCAAACTCGACCCGAACCCGGAGAAGGTTGTATTTCTTCAATCCGGAGAGGGTTGTATTTCTTCAACCCGAACCCAGAGCAGGTTGTATTTCTTCAACCCGAACATAAAGCGGGTTGACTCGAACCTGACCCATTTTTTCAAAAATTTATCTAATTTTTAAAATTTTGGATTATTTAATAAAAAGTATAATACTTTAATATTAATTTATTATTATGTACAATATATAATCATATGTTATCGATTAAATGTTTATTTTAGTCATAAATTTATCATTGAACATTAATTAAGTCATTAAATATAACATATTTTTTATTTTTAATTAAATTTTTTTGGGTTACGGGCTAGCGGATTCAACCCGAACCCGTAGCGGTTTCAATGACCCAACCCGAACCCGACCCGAAAATATTTTTGGGTCAAAAATCTCAACTCGAACCCAGCTTTTTTACAGGTCGTTTCGGGTCGGGTTTCAGGTCCGGGTCCAGATTGACATCCCTACTCATAAATAGTTAATGATGGTTGTGTTGGAATATATAATGTGTGTTTTTAAGTTTGTATGGTTAGTTTTTTAAGTTTAATTAAGTTTTGTCAATTTATTATTGTAAAGTTTTTATTATTAGAGTAAATTCACAAGATATCACTAAAAAGTTTGTTAATTTACAAAAAGATCACTGTTTTAGAAAAAGTTTTCCATATACCACAAAAAATAAATTTAATTCACCAGATACCACAAATTACGAACCCAAAACATTTTAAGATCAAAATACCCCTACTTGTTAATAAACATAGTTCACAGGATACCACATAAATATTACGTTCGAATTCTTCATCGACAATCGAGTGTTGTGTTCGATTTCTACAACAACAATCAGTTCGTATGTCTTCCTTAACATCAAAGGTCTTACCTTTATCTCTCTCTTAAGCAATGGCTTTATCGACTTTGCCTAAGTCTATCGACGAAAAAGTTGCTTCACTGGAGGCGAGGCATGGTGAGAATCTTCCTCCCATCTCCGTGAGTTTATCTTCTTAGCCCCGAGTTCTTGATGCTACAGATCCCTGGCGGATAAGATCCTTGAGACAGGAGAGGATCACCGCAATCTCCTCGATGATCTGCATGGCGAGATCCGGGTGAATAATTCCTTGCTAGGGGCAATCCCAGACCTAGTAGGGGCGGTGGTGACAAGGGCTCTTAAGGGGAACTGGGGTCATGGTGAGATAAAGCAAGAAGGTGCTAAGGACGGGCGTGTGGCACGTCGTTCTTGTGATGAAGATGAAGGCTTGAGTCCAAGGCGTGGACGGTCGCGTCATCGTCGTGCCAGGCATGATGGTGGGCGTAAGCGCGGTGGCCCAGTGATACGCAACGATCCTGTGAGACGAGAGGGAAGTGTTGGAGAAGAGATGAGGCGTTGGCTAGTTGATAAGGACAGGGTCGCTCGTGCACAACAGTCAAAGGTGAAGAGCAAAGTTGTTCACTTTTCTGATGAAGAGAGGCAAGACTATTCGTCGTCGAGGTAGCGGGAGTCACTATGGTGATGACGATGGTCGAGAGGACGAGGAACTTGACGATGATGCTAAGGCCGAGCCTGAGCATGGTGTTGGACATAATGGAGACGATGGTGATGGTGGTTCCTCAGGTGGTTCTTCTAGTTCTCCTTCCAAGGATGGTTCCGGGAGCGAGGAGGAAGAAGAGGAGCCTAGCGAGAGTGACTTCTCGGAGAGCTGCGCTACAAGGCGTCGTATGACGAGTTGTGTGGACTTAAGGGGAAAAGGAAATTGAAGTTTCCAGATCCCGAGATGTATGATGGCGCTAGAGATGGAACAATCTTGGCTAATTTCTTCCAAGATCTCTCTGATTACTTTGAGGCAAATGATATCAAAAGGGACAGGGAGAGGATTCTCTATGCAAGGTCGAGGCTCTCTAGGAGGGCTAAGCAATGGTGGAGGACCATAGGTCGAAAGAGCGTACAGACTTGGGTGGACTTCAAGAAGGAGGTTCGTAGGCATTTCTATCCCAAAGATGTTGTCTGGAAGGCTCAGAATTTTGACTACGATCACTATGAAGGGCATGGTAAGGGATTACGTGTCCGAGTTCAATTCCATTGTTGCTGAGTTACCCGACTTGCCGAAGAAGTACAAAGTCTTCCATTTTGTCCGTGGTATCCCCAAAGATGCGCAAGAGAAAATGTGGCTGAAGAAGCCAAAGACCTTGTCTAAAGCGGTTGCACTTGCTGAATCTCTAAGAGATTTTAAGGTCAAGGAAACCAAGGGGGCTAGTGGCGAGTTTTGTAAGTCATGGTGAAGATACAACTCCAATAAGAAGAGGAGAATGGGTCTGACGAGGTGTCATAGGGTGGTGCCAAGAAAGAAGAGCCCAAGAGTGGAGCCAAGACTAAGACTACGCCAAAGACCCAAGGTGACCGAGGGAGCAAGAGCAGGCCGAGATCACCCTCTAATGTGTGCTACAATTGTGGTGAGACGAGGTCATTGTGCTAGGGAGTGTCCCAAGAAGAATGCGGCAACAGTAGTTGATGCAGAGCCGAGGAGTGAGCAGGTGGCTACTCTAACACCGATGAACTATGAAGGTGTTGTCCTTCCTTCTCTCTCGGTTGTTCATGTTGATTATCCGGCTGTAGCACTGACTAGCACGTTGTTGTATGTTGATGCCTTGATAGAGAGACACACATGTGTGATGGCTTTGGTCGATACCGGAGCAGGATGCAATTGTCTGAGTCTACGTGTGGCCCGAGAGCTTAAGCTACCTATCGCTCCTAATACTAGGCGTATCAGGATCGGAGATGAGGTTGCTGTAGAGACATGTGGAAGAGTCAAGATGTATGTGAAGATAGGTCCGTGGGGAGGCTATCTTACTTTTGAGCTCTTGGATCTGTCTCTTGTTCCCATGATTCTAGGGGAACCTTTTGCTTGGAAGGCCAAGACAAGCGTTGAGTTATTCCAGAACCGCATGTGGATCGGCGTGGAGTCTATGCATGGTTGGGTCTATGGACTGACCCCCTCCGTGGGAGATCACCCAGTTGGTTCACGCGCTCGTGAGGAAGCTTCGTGCCGGGGAGAGCTCTAGGGCATGGTAGCGCATGAGGTAGCTTGAAATAGGTGTTCTTGTTTCCTTGTTCTTTTAAATCCAGTCATACTTCATGTTTAAGAGAGGACATTTGAGTTTCGGTTGTTAGTTTATTTTCCTTTTAAGCTGTCCTTTGTAGTTGGAATTACTACAGTGTTTTCTATTCCTTTTGTAGTTCAAACCAAGAAGTGCTGAATAAAGTGGAAGTTTGCTCGAGATTTTGCAAGTGTCCAGTTTGTGTGCGGCAGCAAGAGGTAGACCTTGAAACGGATTGGGTGATACCATACTTTCAGGTGAGTTGAGATACGGTCAGTTGGTGACCAATTTGAACCACATGGGCATAGTACATGTTGCACTAGCTAGAATCACTGAGTCGATTGTTTGTCAACTCAGAGTGTTTGACAAGTAGCCCATCCGTAAGGCTAAGTGAGACCATGAGATATGGCATTCTAGTAGTGGCATCAACTAGTGTAGCCGCCTTCTTCTTGAGACACTCCCTAGCCCAATGACCCGTCTCACCACAATTGTAGCACACATTAGAGGGTGATCTGGCTTGCTCTTGCTCCGCCGGTCACCTCGGGTCTTTGACGTCGTCTTAGTCTTGGCTCCACTCTTGGGCTCCTCTTTCTCGGCACTACCCTGTGACACCTCATTCAGACCCATCCTCCTCTTCTTATTGGAGTTGTATCTTCGCCATGACTTACGAAACTCACCACTATCCCCCTTGGTTTCCTTGACTTTAAAATCTCCCATAGATTCAGCAAATGCAACCGCTTCGGACAAGGTCTTTGGCTTCTTTAGCCACATTTTCTCTTGCACATCTTTGGGCATACCACGGACAAAATGGAAGACTCTATACTTCTCCGGCAAGTCGGGTAACTCAGCAACAATGGAATTGAACTCAAACACGTAATCCCTTACCGTTCCCTTCATAGTGATCGTAGTCAAATCATTCTGAGCCTTCCAGACAGCATCTTTGGGATAAAAATGCCTACGAACCTCCTTCTTGAAGTCCGCCCAAGTCTGTACGCTCTTTTGACCTACGGTCCTCCACCATTTCTTAGCCCTCCCAAAGATCCTCGACCTTGCATAGAGAATATGTTCCCTGTCCCTTTTGATATCATTTGCCTCAAAGTAATCAGAGAGATCTTGGAAGAAATTAGCCAAGATTGTTCCATCTAGTGCCATCATACATCTCGGGATCCGGAAACTTCAATTTCCTTTTCCCCTTAAGTCCACACAACTCATCTTTCGCCGCCTTGTGGTGTAGATACTTGGGCTTATACTTGTCCTGAGAACTCCCAGAGCTCTCTGAGAAGTCACTCTCGCTAGGCTCCTCTTCTTCCTCCTCGCTCCCGGAACCATCCTCGGAAGGAGAACTAGAAGAACCACCTGAGGAACCACCATCACCATCGCCTCCATGATGTCCAACACCATGCTCAGGCTCGGCCTTAGCATCATCATCAAGTTCCTCGTCTTCTCGGCCAGCGTCATCACTGTAATGACTCCCGCTGCCTCGACGACGATAGTCTTGCCTCTCATCATCAGAAAAGTGAACAACTTCACCTTTGGATGTTGGACTTGAGCGACCCCGTCCTCATCAACTAGCCAACGCCTCATCTCTTCTCCAACACTTCCCTCTCGTCTCACAGGATCGTTGCGTCTCACACGGCCACCGCGCTTACGCCCACCATCATGCCCGGCACGACGATGGCGCGATCGTCCACGCCTTGGACTCAAGTCTTCATCTTCGTCACAAGAACGACGTGCCACACGCCCGTCCTTAGCACCTTCTAGCTTTACCTCACCACGACCCCGGTTCTCCTTAAGAGCCTTTGCCACCGCCGCCCCTACTAGGTCTGGGATGGCCCCTAGCAAGGAGTTATTCACCTGGATCTCACCATGCAGATCATCGAGGAGATTGCGGTGATCCTCTCCTGTCTCAAGGATCTTATCCGCCAGGGATCTGGTAGCATCAAGAACTCGGCGTCGAGAAGATAGACTCACGGTGATGGGATAAAGATTCTCACCATGCCTCGCCTCCAGTGAAGCAACTTTCCCGTCGATAGACTTAGGCAAAGTCGATGAAGCCATTGCTCAAGAGAAAGAGATAAAGGTAAGACCTTTGACGTTGAGGAAGACACATGAACTGATTGTTGTTGCTGAAATCGAACACAACACTCGATTGTCGATGAAGAATTCAAACGTAGCTCTGATACCAAGCTTGTCACACGCTAAAATTAGCACTGTGACCGGCAGGAACTAAGCCTAGTCCCTCGGCCTCCTCCAACCTTCCTTTCTTCACTCGACGAACTTAGAACCAAACACGGATTCAAAAATGAGAATACCGCCCTCTTGTGGTAACTAGTTCCACTACGACCTTGCGCCTCCTGGACTTGTCTCTGATCAAGCCCGCAAGTGTTGGTGTCGTAGGACTAGAGGTAGGAATCCTGGAACACTCACGCTTACACACTTAGACCTTTAGGGAAGATCACTTCGTGTAACGTAGGAGTTTATCTGTGAGAGATTACTACTTGTTTGAGAGAATACAACACCAATCGTAAGGTGGTGATGTGATGATATCTCAAACCAATCTCCTCGCCTTTAAATAGGCCCTTGGCTAGTTAGGATAAGAGAAGAATACCAAACTCCTTATCTTCCTCATTTATATCCATAACTCCCAACAAAACTCCCTTTGTAGTTAAATGCATTCAAACCCTTTAACCATCTCTTAAAGGATTAATGCCAAGTAACTACTCCCTTTATAATGGTAGCACATATTAACTAGGGGGAGAGGAAACACCAACAGCCCATCTATCTAATTGCCGCCCACCAAGGAGTCAAGGCAGCCCAAAACCACCCCTTTAATTGTTAAGTAACTCTCAACAATTAAACTCCTTAATTACAAGCATTAGATAAAGGAAGATGACAAGGCCAAAACCGCCCACGAGAAAATACTCGCTATGACCGGCTCAGCTTACGCCCAAGTCGATGAGCCGCCTCGCCCTTCGATCGCACGCATAGGTTGTTCGGAACCAAACCCCCTTCAAACTTCCAAGTGCCTCATTTCTCCATCCTTCTAGATCTTCAACTCGAGGACGACCCAACACGGATGCACAAGCACGTTTTACCACCCACACGGTAGCAACCCAGTCCAACACTACTCGTTACAGGATTGGAGGAGTAGCGGGTCTACTTTACTGATGGGACAAAGGGGTAAGAAGCGGTCCTAGACCCTTCCACACTAATGGTGTCTCAAGGGAGGAAAGAGAGCCCAACTTCTCTTTGTGAGACGTAGCTATCTTAAGGGAATTGTGGGATTAGCCAAGAACAAAGCTCTCTTCTTTGTTTACTCACAAAAGGCGTAGATAATGGATGTGATGTGATGATGTCCAACCTCTGCCGCCCCATTCTCTTTTATAGCAACCATTAGTAACTTCCTTTATTAAATATGGGGAGTTACGATTCTCCTTAGCTTCCTCCATTAACCAGCCTATTTAGTTGTTACAGATATTCCAACAGTCCCCATTAAATATAGGCGCTAGAAGATAGAGAATCACCTCCATTATTAGGTGCCATAAATAAAGGGAGGTGGTGACTCTTCCTTAACCCATCGGTTACAAGAGAGTTAATACCTCATAACAACAACTCTTGACTTGCCCTTTTAATTTGGCAATCAATAAGGCTTTTTGCATTCCTCCAAGAATACCAACCAACATTATCTTAAATAAGATAATTGAGAGGAAAGCTAGTAACATCCGTAATCGCCATATTAATAAGAAGTTCCCTTCTCATAAGTGAGATGTCATTAATGTAACCTCATAACATCCACTCCATCAATGGGTCAAGACTTAATTAAGGTAACTCCCAGAATTACCAAGGAACCATAGTAAAACCCAGTTTTACAGCAACACACATGCACCTAGCACAGTGCCCACAACTTGCAGCTTGTCCGCAGCTCACAGCCAGCGACCCGCGCCTATGCGCAGCCAGCACTCGTGTCAATGCGTGACGCCCACACTCGTTGCTCATGAAATCCCCTTGCCACTAACGCCCCGCGCATGCAGTCACAGCCAGTGCCCGTGCCTAGCACAGCCAACACCCGTGTCATGCGATGCCGTGCAATGTCGTGATAGCACAAGGCGCCCCAGGCCCTTGTCTTAAGTCTTGTTGTGTCCGCCATGGCAATGTCCTCGACACTCCACCGACACAATACTACCACCACCCTCGCGTGCTTGGGTGAGCCCAGCTCACCTGGTCAAGTGCAACTCACTTACCAACCTCGTCAGGTCATCTTGCGCATGACAACGTGCAGGGACTCGAACCCATCACTTGTCACCGCTGCATCAAGCCAATCCTTCTTGACACGGCCCGCATGTTATTGTGTAGCCCCGAGGCGCTCTTATGGTAAATGGCGAAGAAACACAACCCATCACACATAAAGCCTTGTACTTAGGTGTTTCTCATTAAACAGTCAAGGGGTGTGCACAACTTTACATTCCTTGGATTCACAAAATACCACAAAAGTCAATAAAATATATATTAAGAACAGTAAAAAATAATAAAAATTTAAGTTTATCATTTTATTTGATAAAATTTTATAAAAAAACCAACAATTAATTAAATTTTTTGAAAAATATAAAAAATTAATATGTATATATCATTTAAAAGCTAAAAAACTAAATTAAAAATAAAAAACAAAATAAGGGAATGATAACTCAAATTTTTTATAATACTTTTACTCAAAGTATTTTTAGTAATGTAAATAGTACTATAAAAAATTATATATATATACAGTAAATTAAAAACATTAAACAACCATTATACTACTGCATTTGTCTATTTTTAATCAAGTTTGTGGCTTCTCTAATATATTATACTTTTTATAATTCTTTAGAGATTCTTTTGTTATATATATGGTATTTATATTTTTTTCAATTTCAACCCATATATAAGAGAAAGTTAATTTTGCTACTTACTTTTTAAAAATATATTTAACAATTTTAGTTTTGAATTAAAATATATAAAATGAAATTATAAAAATGTTAGAGTATTCTACTCATAACTATTGTTATATTTTTTGTCAAATTATTTAGCTTATATATAGTATATAATATATTTTTAAAATAACACTTTATATATATGTTTAATTCAAAAATACAACAAAAATTGTAATATCACTTATATATATGTTTAACCCATATATAAAAAGTAGTTACTTTTGTTACATAATTTTTAAAAATATGTTTAATAATTTTTGTTGTATTTTTGAATTAAACATAAATATAAAGTGATATTATAAAAAATATATTATATACTATATACAAGCTAAATAATTTGATAAAAAAATAAAACAATAGTTATGAGTATAATAGTCTAACATTTTTTATAATATCATTTTAAGTATTTTAATTCAAAACAAAAATTATTAAACATATTTTTTAAAAGTAAGTATCAAAATTAACTTCTTTTTATATATGGGTTAAACATATATATAAAGTGATATTACAATTTTTGTTGCATTTTTGAATTAAACATATATATGATATTATAAAAAAGTATTATATACTATATACAAGCTAAATAATTTGACAAAAAATAAAACAATAGTTATGAGTATAATAGTCTAACATTTCATATAATATCATTTTATATATTTTAATTCAAAACAAAAATTATTAAACATATTTTCAAAAAGTAAGTAGCAAAACTAACTTCTTTTTATATGTGGGTTAAACATATATATAAAGTGATATTACAATTTTTTTTGTATTTTTGAATTAAACATATATATAATATTATAAAAAAGTATTATATACTATATACAAGCTAAATAGTTTGACAAAAAAATAAAACAATAGTTATGAGTATAATAGTCTAACATTTCTTATAATATCATTTTATATATTTTAATTCAAAACAAAAATTATTAAACATATTTTTAAAAAGTAAGTAGCAAAATTAACTTTCTCTTATATATGGGTTGAAATTGAAAATATATAAATACCATATATATATAAAGAATCTCTAAAGAATTATAAAAAGTATAATATATTAGAGAAGCCACAAACTTGATTAAAATAAACAAAGCAGTAGTAGTATAATGGTTGTTTAATTTTTTGTAATTTACTATATATTATAATTTTATATAATACTATTTTACATTACTAAAAATACTTTGAGTAAAATTATCATTAAAAATTTGAGTTACCATTCCCTTAGTTTCGCTTTTTACTTTTTAATTTAGTTTTTTAGCTTTTAAATGATATATTATTTATATTAATTTTCAAATATTTATTATGTTTGTTTTTTATTTTATAAAATTTATCAAATAAAATGATAAACTTAAATTTTATTATTTTTTACTGCTCTTAATATATATTTTATTGACTTTTGTGGTATTTTGTGAATTAATAATATTTATGTGGTATCGTGTGAACTATGTTCATTAACAAGTAGGTATTTTGGTCTTAAAATGTTTTGGGTTCCTAATTTGTGATATTTAGTGAATTAAGTTTTTTTTGTGGTATCTTGGGAAATTTTTTTTAAAAAACAGTTGTCTTTTGTGAATTAACAAACTTTTTAGTGGTATCTTGTGAATTTTCCCTATTTTTTTATCAAATGGTATAAAAGTTTGAGTTTTTGTATTCCCCATGGCTTATAGATAAGGATGTGTACCATGCACAACAATACAACATCTAAAATATAAAAATAATCTATTTCTTTTTATATCAAAATTCTATCAATTCTATTATCTTCTTCATATCAAATTTCTGATTTCTATCAAAACTATTATGGTAAAATTTCACTAATTGTCGGTTAAAATTCATTATCATTTTGAAAAGCTAACCAATGATATGGAAGTCACTATTTTGTTGATTGGGATGTCTTTTTATTATATTAACTTTAAATGATTATAACTTCCAATATATAAGTTAAAAATGAAAAAATATATATTACTGTTCATCTTAATTCAATCTCTTCAAAACAAGACTAGTCATGGATATGTTTGACAACTTTGAAAAAAAAAACTATTTTTACATGTGTATGATGATACACTAAAATGATAATATGATTCATTAACTTTTATCTTTTTATTGATTAATATTGATATTTTCAAACATTAACTAATAAGTGGTGAATTAGATTACAAATTTTGAAACTGATAAAAAATCATTATTGTTTGTAGTGTATTATTTTTGTTGCATGATGTATTTTAAACCTTATATGTTGAATCATGTATTTTTCTTACGTACCAAATATTGTGTTGTGTTGTATTATTGTTTATAGTTTTTCTTTTTATATGTTACTGATGATACACCAAAATGATGTTATGGTTCATTAAATGTGATATTATGATTCATTGAAATTGGTATTATGATTCATTAACTACTAAGTGTTGAATTAGATAATAAACTTCGGAACGGTAAAAATATTATTGTTTTTAGTGTATTATTATATTGTATTATAATATATTTTAAATCTTATATGGTGAATGATGTATTTTTCATACATACAAAATATTGTTTTGTATTGTATTATTGTTTAGAATTTTATTTTTATATGTTACTGATGATACACTAAAATAATGTTATGATCATTACATTTGATATTATGATTCAATGAAACTGGTATTATGATTCATTAACTAATAAGTGGTGAATTAGATAACAAACTTCGGAACAAATACTATAACTAATGTTTTGTGGTGTATTATTAACGTTATATGGTGTATTTTAAGTTGTACATGGTGAAACATAAGTGTCGTCGATATATGTTGATATGTTTATATAACTAACATAAATTTTTGAATTTGTCAAAACATACCCATAACTGGTCTTGTTTTGAAGAGCATGAATATAGATGAATAATGATGTTAATTTTTTTTTATTTTGAACTTATATTTTAAAAGTTATGACTATTTAAAGTTAATACAAATATTATCTATTATGCCACATAATTCCACTTATACAGCCGCTCCAAGCTTAGAATGGTGTGCCCGTAGCAACTACCTTCTGTGTTACTAAAGTGTACAAAATTAGCTGAAACTGCTCTAAACTTAACGATAGTAGACTAGAGGTTGATTATGGAGGTTTCACTTGAAATTCTTGCTCAATAATGCAAATACATAGATGATGAGGGCATCGTGATTTATAAAAATATAAAATATACGTCACATATTGTGTTAGAAACTTCCTCCTAGTTGGTAGTATACCAAGGTTGAAAATTTAATCAACCACATGTAAATCAAGGGAGGTAAATAATTCAAGGTAGGTGGCACACTTATTATGACTTTGGTAAGTTCATTTCACATTGAAATTCATACTCTATTACCACACTTCATTTCCTATAAATACCCACATAACTTGAGTTGTTTTTCATCATCCAAGTTCAAGCATTTAGAACTTGAGGAGAGGATCAAACAAGCTGCACAAGTGTGCAAAGAGAGTAAAAGGAGAGGAAAAACAAAGAGGAAAAAGAAAGAGTTTATAGCTTCTTTTTCTAATTCTTGTTTGTTCCCTTTTTGTTATTTCTACAAAATTTGAGAGCTAGAGCCTTCGATATTTATTCGAAGAAGATCACCATTGTAATCCCATTATTGTTATAGTGGAAGGTTTGGATCGGTGTTTTCGATCCCGAGGTTTTTACCCTACATTCAAGGGGTTTTCCTCGTTAAAATATCGTGTGTCATCTCCATCAATTTTTCGGGTCTCGCTTGTTTGTATTTCTTGTCTCCATCTCGCACCCTATTTTTCCCAACAGACTGGTATCAGAGCCAGACTCTCTTAGTATGCTCTGTGGTTGCAGCTAAGCTGATCTTCCACATCAGAAAAGAAAGTTTTGGTCGAGATTCCGTAAAAAGAGATGGAGAAAGAAAACATTGTTGCCCATGATGGAGATATGTTCAACTAACGGCAGACAACTTCTCCTACTGGAAGCCCATGATGGAGGACCACTTGTACTGCAAAGATCTGCATGAGCCGATCTTGTAGAAAGAGAAGACCGGAGCCAAAACTGATGAGGAGTGGAAACTACTAAACCGGAAGGCGGTGGCTCTCATCAGAAAATTCATCGACAAAAGTTTGTTCGAGCATGTTTCTTCCTACACTAATGCTTATGAGTTATGGGAGAAACTTGAGACGATGATACAAAAGAAAACGCCACGCAATAAGGCTTTTCTAGTCAGACAACTTGTAACGACCCCAAAACCGGCCTAGGAGTTAGGGCCGTTACACGCCGCGAGTCTACTACCTAACGTCGCAAGGCTCTAAGCAAACGAATCCCAAACCGAAAAGAACTTGAATAAATACCAAAGAGTTTACAAGATCCAAAAGCTTACAAGATAAATACAAAGAGAGAGGCCCGAAGGCCACACAGAGTACTAAAGCGTCCAAAGCGCAAGCCAACAAAGTCTAAACACATAAAATAAACAAGCTCCAGGAGGGGACGAGAAGAGAAGATCCCACGAGCTCAATCTGCAACAAAGTAAAGGGGTGAGCTAAACAGCCCAGCAAGCAGAAGACTTCCTCAAGGAAGCCCACTCAAAACAGAAGCAGAAGAATACTTATAAACAGAGTGGATAGCGGAGTCAATATAAATAGACCGAATGCAACCACAAAACAGAGGCAGAGCAGAACGGAATATCACTTCAAAACACAGTCGGACCTTCAGATTAGAAACAGAAGAATGGGACACTAGAAACAAGCTAACACAACAGAAGGACACACATAAGGTCCTATGGATCCGAGGATCCCACAACAGAAGCCGTAGAGACAGCTAACAGACCCGTCGGTCAAATAACGTCCTAAGGGAGACCCTAAGGAGTATAAACAGAAGGAATTCCTGCGCAGCATGCTACGGGACAGCCAGACCCGACTATCCAAGGCTCAGAAGCAAAGTAACTAGGTCCCAAAACCAAAAGCTCACAAAACAGATCTTAAGCGCATAAAAATGCATATAAACAGCATAGGAAGCTTGTACACAGATAGGGAATCCAACCCCGCAAACGGAACTCAAAACGGAGCTAAAACGGAGAAGCTATGCCCAAAACAGTGGCATGTCCGAACTTGCGTCCGACCTTGCAAGTTCGGACAGAGGCCGAGAATCAGAGGTCGCGGAGATGCAAATGTCCGAACTTACGTCGAACGTCAAAGTTCGGACGTAAGTCGAGGGTTGAAAGCCAAAACCATCCTAGTGTCCGAACTTGCGTCCGACCTTGCAAGTTCGGACACACGTCGAAACTTTTACGAAAAATCCATCCTAGCGTCAGGTCCGAACTTTGAAGTTCGGACCGATGTTCGGACACTTCAAAACCTTCAAAAACAAAACGCGCCCGATGCACTGTCCGAACTTCCAAGTTCGGACAGATGTTCGGACAGCGCGAAACTGACGAAAACCAGAGCGAACAAACGCGCAGAAATCCAACCAAAATCAATACCAAACTCACCCAAATCCACGGAATGGTAAATCAGTACCCTCGGGGGTTTAGCCACGCGATGAACAACACAAAATCAAGAAGAAACACACAAAGCAACACCATTCACAAAACAGAAAACGAAATCAAAATCCATCCCCGAGGGTGAGCAAACTACCCCGATTCCATCCCCCACTTACTTCAATTCGCAGAGGAGATTACACCGGTCTGCAACAGCGAACGATCCGACAACGCAGCGATCCCCAACAGCAAAACAACCACTGAATTCGCAGAAAACGAAACCCGAACTGTAGCAGAAGAGAACGACGCAGAAATCTGGAAGAAGCAGCAAGAAGAAGCAGCAACAATCCACACCAGAATTCACCAAGCATACACAGAGGAGAAGAGAGGAAGAACGCAGAAACTGTCGAGAGAGAGAGCGCTCCTCAAAATAGATCGTGAATTGGAAATGCAAAAATAAGAGACTTAACTTCCTTAATTAAGCCTTACCAAATAAAAGAGAGGGGAAAGACCTCCTTGCCCTCGTCCTTTAATTAATTGCCTCCGACGTCCCAAATACTAAACACGGCACCACATAACATAATTAATATCACAAACCAGAATGTTATGTAACGAAATCTGAAAAACGAAAATACGGAGTATTACATCACTCCCCCCTTAAAAGGAATTTCGTCCTCGAAATTCAACATACCTCACTGCTCGAAAAGGGACGGAAACTTAGCACGCAACTCCTCCTCGAGTTCCCATGTCGCCTCACGCTCGGACTGATCAGACCACTGCACCTTAACCATAGGCAATGTCTTGCTACGAAGCCGACGAACATCCCGAGCAAATACGAACCGGAGCTGCCTCATAGGTGAAATCATCTCTGAGTCGAAGCTGACCATAGTCAATCACATGCGAAGGATCATGTAGATACTTCCTGAGCATCGACACATGGAACACGTCATGCACTCCTGCTAGAGCTGGTGGCAATGCCAATCTGTAAGCCACCGGCCCAACCTTCCCAAGCACCTCAAAAGGCCCTACGAACCGAGGACTCAGCTTGCCCGCTTCCCAAAACGAACACACCCCGAACTGGAGAGATCTTAGAACACGTGGTCTCCCACCTGAAACTCAAGCGGACGGCGTCTCTGATCTGCATAACTCTTCTGCCGGCTCTGGGCAACCAACAAACGCTCCCTGATAGTCTTAACTTTGTCCACAGCTCCCTGCACCAACTCAGGACCTACAATCGCCCTCTCGCAGGTCATCCCAACAAATAGGAGATCTACAGCGCCTACCATACAACGCCTCATATGGAGCCATCCCAATGCTCGATTGGAAACTATTATTGTAGGCGAACTCAATCAAAGTCACATGCTGATCCCAGCTGCCCCCGAAGTCGAGCACACAAGCCCTCAACATGTCCTCCAAAATCTGATTCGTCCTCTCCGTCTGCCCATCGGTCTGAGGATGATAAGCCGAACTGAAAGCCAAATTCGTCCCTAACGCCTTATGCAGGCTCCGCCAGAAGCGAGATACAAATCTCGGATCTCTGTCCGAAACGATCGTCGCCGGCACACCGTGCAACCTCACAATCTCATCGATATACAGCCGAGCCAGGCGCTCCAGGCTAAAGGTCTTCCTCACAGGCAAGAAATGAGCTGACTTCGTCAACCGGTCCACAATCACCCATAGCGCATCGTACCCAGAAGATGTCCTAGGCAACCCCACAATAAAATCCATGCCAACGCTCTCCCATTTCCACTCAGGAACGGGAAGAGGCTGCAGAAGACCCGCAGGTCGCTGATGCTCAGCCTTCACCTGCTGACAGGTTTGGCAACGAGCCACAAAATCGGAAATCTCCCTCTTCATATTCGCCCACCAAAAGGACTCTCGGAGGTCCCGGTACATCTTCACCCCTCCTGGGTGCACAGAATAAGGAGCTCCATGAGCCTCCTGCATAATCTCCCGCCTAAGGTCGCCTCCACTAGGCACACAAACTCTGCCTCTGAAGCGTAGACAATCATCGCTGGACACAGAAAACTCTGACTCCTGCTCATCTGCCAACTTCTCTCTGATCTTACCCAACTCAGCATCAGCCTTCTGACCCTCTCTGATCCGCTCAATCAAAGTAGACTGGACCTGAATCGAAGCAATCATCCCGGCACGGTGACCGAACAACCCAAATCCCCATACGCTGAAGCTCAAAAGCAGACCTCTGAACCCCTGACAACGAACAAGCAAGTCCAGGAGCACCCCTACGGCTCAAGGCATCAGCCACCACATTCGCTCTACCCGGATGGTAGAGGATCTCCAGGTCGTAGTCATGTAACAGCTCCAACCAGCGCCGCTGTCTCAAATTCAATTCCTTCTGCGTGAACAGATATTTGAGACTCTTGTGATCCGTGTAGACCTTACACGTCACCCCATACAAATAGTGCCGCCAGATCTTCAAGGCGAAGACCACAGCAGCTAGCTCCAAGTCATGGGTAGGATAATTCTTCTCATACGGCTTCAACTGTCGTGACCCATACGCTACCACCTTTCCCTGCTGCATCAGAACACACCCCAACCCTCTGTGGGAAGCGTCACAGAACACCTCGAAGCCCTCTGTCCCAGAAGGCAACGTCAAAATCGGAGCCGAAGTCAACCTCTTCTTCAACTCCTGGAAGCTCTCCTGGCACGCCTCACTCCAGTCAAACTTGACATCCTTCCTAAGAAGACGAGTCAAGGGAGATACAATCTTAGAAAAGCCCTCCACGAACTTCCTATAATACCCAGCCAATCCCAGAAAACTGCGCACCTCAGACACACTGGTGGGCTTCGCCCACTCCATAACTGCCTTAATCTTCTCTGGGTCCACTGATATGCCATCCTTCGAAACCACGTGGCCAAGAAACACCACTCTATCCAACCAAAACTCACACTTCTTCAATTTAGCATACAACTCCTTCTCCTTCAACGTCTGTAGAACCATCCTCAGATGCTCCTCATGCTCCTCAGCACTCTTGGAGTACACCAAGATGTCGTCAATAAACACAACTACAAAAGAATCCAAGAAAGGTTTGAAGACTCTGTTCATCATATCCATGAAGAACGACGGGGCATTGGTCAAACCAAAAGGCATGACCAAGAACTCGTAATGCCCATCGGGTCCTAAATGCAGACTTAGCACATCCTCGGCCTTAATCTTCAGCTGATGATATCCAGAACGCAAGTCGATCTTCGAGAAGACTGTCGCCCCTGCTAACTGGTCAAAGAGATCATCAATGCGGGGAAGAGGATACCGATTCTTGATGGTAACCTTATTCAATTCCCTGTAATCAATGCACAATCTGAAGGAGCCATCCTTCTTCTTCACAACAACACAGGTGCTCCCCATGGAGACACACTAGGGCGAATGAAGCCCTTATCCAGAAGATCCTGCAGCTGCACCTTCAGCTCCTTAAGCTCTGCCGGACTCATGCGATAGGGAGCCTTAGAGATAGGCTGAGTCCCTGGCGCTAACTCAATAGAAAACTCCACCTCACGATCAGGTGGTAGTCCTGGCACATCGTCCTGGAACACCTCAGGAACTCACACACAATGGGGATCTCCTCCAACCGGGATCCCTCCTTAACCTCAGGTACAAAGCAAGAAACCCCTGGCAGCCCTTCCTCAAGGAACGGACTGCCTGCATAGCACCAACACAGGAGCACAAGGAATGGAATTCCCCACAAAAGCAAAACGGGTCTCACCCGGTCTATCAAACACAACTCTCCTAGCTGCACAATCTATCTGGGCATGGTGCTCTGCTAGCCAGTCCATGCCCAAAATCACATCGAAGCAAGACATACGCATAGGGATCAAATCAGCAGACAAGTTCCTATCCATAATCACTACCGGAACCGACTTACACACAGAATCAAGTACACAAGCAGGTACGCCACTCAGCGGGCTAGAAATACACAAATCCACATCACAAGGCACAGCAGACAACCCGAGACTACCCACTAAATCAGCAGACACAAAGGAGTGGGTAGCTCCTGAATCAAACAAGCAGAAAACTGGCTGAGAAGAGATCTGAAGAATACCTGACACAACTCGGCCTGAGTCACGGTCTCGCTCACCAGCTAGAGCGTACACGCGAGCCTGGGTCTGGGGCTTCTTCTGCTCAGTCTTCTGCCCGGACCCTGAACCAGCTCCTCGGCCCTCAGAACCGCCACTGCTACCTCCACCTCTAGCCTGTGGACACTGGGCAATGCGGTGGTCTAGCGAACCACACTTGAAGCACGCCCCGGACTTCCTGTAGCACTCCCGCCCAGGATGGAAACGGTCACACTCCGCACACTTCTCCACAGCAGGGGATGCTGATGAAGAAGAACCCCGGTCTCCTCTATACTTCTTCTTCTGAGAAGAAGTCTGCTCACGCCTCTCGGGCTCCTCCACACGACCCTTCCTCTTCTGGTCCTTGCCCTTATCGGGCCTCTGGTCCCTCTTCTCATACCGCTGCCTAGCCTGCAGCTCAGACTCCACCACCAACGCCACATCGGCCACATCCCTGAAAGTCTTGTGGCGAAAAGGTGCCACAGCAGCTCGAATGTCACCCCTCAAACCAGCCTCAAACTTCCTAGCCTTCCGGTTATCATGGCTCAGGCACAAACTTCGAAAGGGAAATAAACTTCCTCACATAGTCGTCCACTGACATCTCCTTCGTCTGGCGAAGCCTCCCATACTCTACAATCTTCTGATCCCTGAAGACATCGGGATAGAACTGCTGATTGAAGCAGCCCCTGAACTGCTCCCATGTCCATGGGTGGGGGTACTTCCCTTCGACCGTCTTCCACCACTCCTTCGCCTCCGACTGAAACATGAAGGTAGCAAATCCGACTTTCTGATCCTCCTCACATCCCATGACCCGCAGAAGGTCCTCAATGGCAGTGATCCAGTGGCTCGCCTCCTGTGGGTCGCCACTAGCATCAAAAGAAGGTGGCTTCAGCTTCAGAAACTCCTGAAGCGCCTTCACATTATTGCCCCCCGCGTTACCGGCTCCTGCCGCCTGACCAGCAGTGGCCCCTACAGTCTGCAGCACCTGGGTCACCACCTGCTGCACAATCTCTGCAATGTCCCCCTGGGGAGCATCGCCTGCAGCTGCACCACGTCCTGAACGTCGGGGAGGCATACTGAAGATACAACATCAAAATTTATCAGAAACCACAAGCAAACAGCAGACCTTTCAGACACCCACACATGCAGAAAACCCCACAGACACCAAAGAACGAGCAACCTGGCTCTGATACCACTAAATGTAACGACCCCAAAACCGGCCTAGGAGTTAGGGCCGTTACACGCCGCGAGTCTACTACCTAACGTCGCAAGGCTCTAAGCAAACGAATCCCAAAACCGAAAAAACTTGAATATAAATACCA
The DNA here is from genome assembly GCA_023374045.1 of Limonium bicolor. Lineage (NCBI taxonomy): Eukaryota > Viridiplantae > Streptophyta > Magnoliopsida > Caryophyllales > Plumbaginaceae > Limonium > Limonium bicolor. The sequence continues at coordinate 166,684,006 of CM041780.1, read as the reverse complement.
AAGAGTTTACAAGATCCAAAGCTTACAAGTCAAATACAAAGAGAAGGCCCAAAGGCTACACAAAGTACTAAAGCGTCCAAAGCGCAAGAAAACAAAGTCTAAAGGCACATAAAATAAACAAGCTCCAGAAGGGGACGAGGAGAGAAGATCCCACGAGCTCAATCTGCAACAAAGTAAAGGGGTGAGCTAAACAGCCCAGCAAGCAGAAGACTTCCTCAAGGAAGCCACTCAAAACAGAAGCAGAAGAATACTTATAAACAGAGAGGATAGCGGAGTCAATAAATAGACCGAATGAAACCACAAAACAGAGCAGAGCAGAACGGATCACTTCAAAACACAGTCGGACCTTCAGAGAAACAGAAGAATGGGACACTAGAAACAAGCTAACACAACAGAAGGACACACATAAGGTCCTATGGATCCGAGGATCCCACAACAGAAGCCGTAGAGACAGCTAACAGACCCGTCGGTCAAATAACGTCCTAAGGGAGACCCTAAGGAGTATAAACAGAAGGAATTCCTGCGCAGCATGCTACGGGACAGCCCGACCCGACTATCCAAGGCTCAGAAGCAAAGTAACTAGGTCCCAAAACCAAAAGCTCACAAAACAGATCTTAAGCGCATAAAAATGCATATAAACAGCATAGGAAGCTTGTACACAGATAGGGGAATCCAACCCCGCAAACGGAACTCAAAACGGAGCTAAAACGGAGAAGTTATGCTCAAAACAGTGGCATGTCCGAACTTGCGTCCGACCTTGCAAGTTCGGACAGAGGCCGAGAATCAGAGGTCGCGGAGATACAAATGTCCGAACTTACGTCCGAAATCGAAGTTCGGACGTAAGTCGAGAGTTGAAAGCCAGAATCATCTTAGTGTCCGAACTTGCGTCCGACCTTGCAAGTTCGGACACACGTCGAAACTTTTACGAAAATCATCCTCGCGTCAGGTCCGAACTTTGAAGTTCGGACCGAGTTCGGACACTTCAAAACCTTCAAAAACAAAACGCGCCCGATGCACTGTCCGAACTTCCAAGTTCGGACAGATGTTCGGACAGCGCGAAACTGACGAAAACAGAGCGAACAAACGCGCAGAAATCCAACCAAAATCAATACCAAACTCACCCAAATCCACGGAATGGTAAATCAGTACCCTCGGGGGTTTAGCCACGCGATGAACAACACAAAATCAAGAAGAAACACACAAAGCAACACCATTCACAAAACAGAAAACGAAATCAAAATCCATCCCCGAGGGTGAGCAAACTACCCCGATTCCATCCCCCACTTACTTCAATTCGCAGAGGAGAAGATACACGGTCGCAAAGCGAACGATCCCGACAACGCAGCGATCCCCAAACAGCAAAACAACACTGAATTCGCAGAAAACGAAACCCGAACTGTAGCAGAAGAGAACGACGCAGAAATCTGGAAGAAGCAGCAAGAAGAAGCAGCAACAATCCACACCAGAATTCACAAGCATACACAGAGGAGAAGAGAGGAAGAACGCGAAACTATCGAGAGAGAGAGCGCCTCAAAATAGATCGTGAATGGAAATGCAAAAAAATAATAAGAGACTTAACTTCCTTAATTAAGCCTTACCAAATAAAAGAGAGGGGAAAGACTCTTGCCCTCGTCCTTTAATTAATTGCCTCCGACGTCCCAAATACTAAACACGGCACCACATAACATAATTAATATCACAAACCAGAATGTTATGTAACGAAATCTGAAAAACGAAAATACGGAGTATTACACAACTAGTAAAGCTTGAATACAAAGATGGCCAAAGCATGATCGAGCATTTGAACAACTTCAAAGGTCTCGTCAACAAGTTAGCGAAGGTGTCAATGACGATCGATGAAGAGCTGCAAGCATTGTTACTTCTCAGTTCTCTTCCAGAGAGCTGGGATACCTTGGTGGTCACTCTCAGCAATTCAGCCCCTGAAGGTAAAATTACCTTGGACACGGTCACCGATAGCCTTCTTAATGAAGAGGCTAGGAGAAAAGAACGTGGTTTCTCCACAATACAGACAGAGGCGAACGTTGCTGAAAATCGTGGAAGAAATGAGCAACGAATAAAGGTCGCGGACATAAGGGCGATCGATTCAGGGGGAGATCAAGTCAAGAAGCCGATTCACATGTTATTATTGTGGCAAACCGGGCCACAAGAAATCCGAATGTTGTAAGTTCATTCGAGACCAGAAAGCAGACAGTACCAATCAAGATCAAGCCGAATAAAGATCAACAACAACTGTGGCTTCAAAGGATGATGGAGAGGTCTTCATCACCAAAATTGACGAGTCACTAAATTTAGCTCTTGGTGATTGTTCATGGGTCATTGACTCTGGAGCATCCTTTCATGTTTCCCCAAATCGAGATCTATTCTCAAACTACCAAAGTAGTGACTTTGGAATTGTGAAGATGGGAAATGAAGGAAGAAGCAAGATCATTGGCAAAGGAGATATCGAGATGATGACAAACACAGGCTGCAAATTAATATTGAAGGATGTTAGACATGTCCCTGACATGCGTCTAAATCTCATGTCAGTCGGTAAACTTGACGATGCCAATATGATCAGCAACTTCGGAGGTGGAAAGTGGAAGCTTGCTATGGGAAATATGATATTTGCTCGTGTACAAAAACAAGGCTCTCTTTACATAATGCATGGTAAACCGAGCAAGGGGGAGATTAATGTAGCTTGTAGTGGTGCAGATTTGGAGTTATGGCACCGGCGACTCGGCCATATGGGTGAGAAGGGATTGCAAATCCTTGCCCGCAAGCAACTACTTCCCAACGTTAAAGGTGAAACTCTAAAGCCATGCACCGACTGTTTGGCTGGAAAACAAAATAGAGTTGCTTTTCACACTTCCTACCGACCAAGTAGGAGAAGAAGCATACTGGAATTAGTACACACTGATGTGTGCTCTATGACAGAGAAATCTTTGGGCGGTGCATTATATTTTGTCACCTTCATTGATGACCACTCAAGAAAAGTATGGTTGTACCTGATGAGATCTAAGGACCAGGTACTTGATACCTTCAAGGAGTTTCATGCCAAAGTGGAGCGTGAGACCGGTAAAAAGTTGAAGTGTGTTCGTGCCGACAACGGGGGAGAATATCGTGGCCCTTTTGATACTTTTTGTAGGAGCCTAGGTATTAGGCTTGAGAAGACACCACCAAAGACTCCACAATTGAATGGTTTAGCAGAGCGTATGAACCGAACTATTGTTGAAAGAGTTCGATGTATGTTGTCACATGCCAAACTGTCCAAGTACTTCTGGGGTGAAGCAGTAAAGACGGCAGTAGACATCATCAACTGCTCACCATCAGTTCCATTGTCCGGAGAGATTCCAGAGGAGATATGGTCTGGGAAGAAGGTCAACTACAACACTTTCAAGGTGTTTGGGTGTCGAGCATTCGTCCACATTCCAAGGGATGAACGCTCAAAGTTGGATGCTAAGACCAAGGAATGTATCTACCTTGGTTCACCAAAGGATGAGATGGGTTATCGGCTATGGGATCCTAAAGCTAAGAAGATTGTCAGAAGTAGAGATGTAGTCTTCTTCGAAGATCAAACAACCAAGGATCGAGAGCAACCCATCAAAGCCACGAGCATCATTATCCCCAACCAAGATCCTGTACCAGTAGTTCATGGCCATGATCAAGGTGCACTAGGAGATGTCAATGCCAACGATGATCAAGAGACTCCACCAGTAGAACATGGTGTTGATGAAACTGAGCCAACACAAACCCATGAAGTACCTACCGAGCACGGCCTTCATGAGGAGCCTCAGTTAAGACGATCTACTAGACAGAAGCGACCTACCTCAAGATATCCATCTGATGAGTATACTGCATTCACAGATGAAGGTGAGCCAGAATGTTTTGAAGAGGCCATTACTGATGATCATAACACTGATTGGATGGAAGCCATGCAAGAGGAAATGCAATCCTTGCATGAGAATCAGACGTATGACCTAGTAGAGTTACCCAAAGGCAGGCGTGCGTTGAAAAATAGATGGGTGTATCGCTTGAAGATGGAAGATAACGGTTCAAAACCAAGATATAAAGCCAGGTTAGTTGTGAAAGGATTCAGTCAGAAGAAAGGGATAGACTTCGAGGAGATATTCTCGCCAGTGGTAAAACATTCATCTATCCGAGTTGTACTCAGTTTAGCTGCCTGCTTAGACTTGGAGATTGAGCAGATGGATGTGAAGACGGCGTTCCTTCACGGTGATTAGAGGAAGAGATATACATGGATCAGCCAGAAGGGTTTGAAGTCCCTGGGAAAGAACACTTGGTATGTAGGCTTAACAAGAGCCTTTATGGCTTGAAACAAGCACCGAGACAGTGGTACAAAAAGTTTGAGTCTTTCATGATCAAACACAATTTCAAGAAGACAGTCACCGATCACTGTGTGTTATTAAGAGGTATTCAACTGGTGACTTCATCATTCTACTTCTTTATGTAGATGATATGCTCGTGATTGGCCAGGATGCAACCAAAATAGCAGCCTTGAAGAAGGCACTCAGTGGATCCTTTGCTATGAAAGATTTAGGACCAGCAAAGAAGATCCTAGGCATGACAATCACTCGAGATCGGTCAAAGAAGTTATTGTGGTTATCTCAAGAACAATATGTAGAAAAGGTTCTTGAAAGGTTCAACATGGAAAAGCGAAACCAGTACGTACACCATTAGCTTCTCACTTCAAGTTAAGTTCAAGTCAGAGATCATCAGCAGGAGATGCTGAGATGGAAAAGGTTCCCTATCCATCAGCTGTGGGTAGCCTCATGTATGCCATGGTGTGCACACGACCTGACCTAGCTCATGCAGTCGGAGTTGTTAGTCGCTTTCTATCTAATCCCGACAAAGATCATTGGAGTGCGGTTAAGTGGATCTTCAGATATCTTCGAGGCACCACCAAGAGGTGTTGGGTTTCGGAAGAGGAGAACCTGTGCTAGAAGGATACACAGATGCAGATCTTGCCGGTGATGTCGACTCACAGAAATCCACTTCGGGTTACCTACTTACCTTTGCAGGGGGAGCTTCATGGCAGTCGAGCTTCAGAATGTGTTGCTTTGTCAACCACCGAGGCAGAGTATATTGCAGCTATAGAAGCGTGCAAAGAGATGTTTGGATGCAGGGTTTCATGCAAGAACTTGGCCATGAGCAAGAACGCTACGAGCTTCGATGTGATAACCAAAGCGCTATTCACCTAGCTAAGAATCCAAGTTATCATTCTCGGACAAAGCATATTGATGTTCGATATCACTGGCCCTGGGATGTAATTGAGAAGAACTAGTCTATCTAGAGAAGGTTCACACCGATGACAACTGGTCCGACATGATGACCAAGGTCATTCCAGTCACTAAGTTTGAAAGATGCTGCCATGGAGCTGGAGTAATGGCTCCCCAACTCGTCGGAGGGGGAGATTTGTTAGAAACTTCCTCCTAGTTGGTAGCCTACCAAGGTTGAAAATTTAATCAACCACATGTAAATCAAGGGAGGTAAATAATTCAAGGTAGGTGGCACACTTATTATGACTTTGGTAAGTTCATTTCACATTGAAATTCATACTCTATTACCACACTTCATTTCCTATAAATACCCACATAACTTGAGTTGTTTTTCATCATCCAAGTTCAAGCATTTAGAACTTGAGGAGAGGATCAAACAAGCTGCACAAGTGTGCAAAGAGAGTAAAAGGAGAGGAAAAACAAAGAGGAAAAAGAAAGAGTTTATAGCTTCTTTTTCTAATTCTTGTTTGTTCCCTTTTTGTTATTTCTACAAAATTTGAGAGCTAGAGCCTTCGATATTTATTCGAAGAAGATCACCATTGTAATCCCATTATTGTTATAGTGGAAGGTTTGGATCGGTGCTTTCGATCCCGAGGTTTTTACCCTACATTCAAGGGGTTTTCCTCGTTAAAATATCGTGTGTCATCTCCATCAATTTTTCGGGTCTCGCTTGTTTGTATTTCTTGTCTCCATCTCGCACCCTATTTTTCCCAACATATTGTAAGGTAAGTATTACCAATATTTAAAGTAGTTTATGTGATATTGAAGGAAAAATTGTTCACTGTATATTTCCTCAATCTCTCGGCGTATATTTACAAGTACAATGGTGTGGCCAATATATACAGTCAGAACTAACGATGATAAGTCAAATTCTTGGCTACAACTCACCGTAGCCATCTAGGTACATCCAACATTGTGAAAAAAAATTATATCATTATTTATCTAAATTCAAGCTTTTCAAAACAAGACCAGTCATGGATATGTTTTGACAACTTTTAAAAAAAATATTTTTACATGTATACGATGATATTTTAATGTGAGGATATATGTACATATTTTAATGTGAGAATGTACATGTTTTAATGTGACAATGTACATGTTCAAATGTGAGAATGTACATGTTCTTTAATGAACATCTGTACATGTTCTTTAATGAACATCTGTACATGTTTGTATGGCCATATGTACATATTTTCACCCTTATATGTACGTATTTTAATCTGAGGTTGTACATATTTAATGATTTGTAAAGGTTTATGTGACCATCTTTATGTTTTTAATGTGAGGATGTACATGTTTTTACGTGAGAATTTACATATTTTAATGAACATTTGTACAGATTTGTATGACAATATGTACAAATTTTCTTTTACGTTATATGCACTATAACCCTTATACCATCCATTGTACTTTTCTGTAAAAAAAAAAACTTGACACCTCAGCGAATGTAGTCAGAATTGCTACATCCGGTTGTAGCTAAGACACGCTGCGATGATAATGGGTCGGGTTTGGATTGGATGACGCTTCACTCGCACCTATCACCCGTTTTCACCCGTGTCACCGGACCTGACCCGACCCGTCATCTGAAATTTTATCACCCGCACTTGTATCACCCATCACCTGAGGGTGAAGTGGGTGAACCCGTTTCACCTTTTTTTTTCTAGCAAGAAGATAGTGAATAGAGGCACAAATCATGTATGTTCCTTGTTCTTCAACCAGGGTTGCAAAATTATCGTGAGTGAAGAGAATGAACAGAGGCGCAAAGCATGTATGTTCCTTGTTCGTTGGTCAGGGTTGCAAACATCCACCACCACCTCAAACGCACCGGACATCACAGACTTCCGAACAGAGCTGCCACCTCCTCTTGATAGAAGCATAAATAATCTAACCTTAACGAAATGTTACTGTCATTGTACACCTAAATGCACAACCATTGTTGTACGCCTAAATGAACAACAAGGCTACCAACCAACTAATAGGAATGTTGTGCATGACTACATAAACACATTTACCTATGCACACTATTTAACATTTATCCCGGAGTTACCTATTCTCACACTCCGGCTAAGCATTTCCGCCTACATACCTATAAAAACATAGTTTAAGGGCTCCACCCAACTCTGAGTATGATATCATGCATTCATCATACACCTTCGGCTACACTTAGATTATTTGGTCAAAGTTGGCATACCTTCCATTTTAATATATTCAGAAATCTAAAATCAATAAGCAATTGTCTAAAAAAACACAAATCCACAATGCCAATACTTAGTAAATAAACTTAAGCAACAACTAACCATTCATATGGATAACACAACATAATCATCATTTGAGTGATAATTAAGCTTAAGGGTGTTTTAATCTTCCATTTAATTTGTTATATTCTTTATGAAATTTATGAGTTTTACAGTTTTCACATAGAATTTCTTGAGTGTTATATACATTTTAGATATTTAGAATCTCAAGTTTTATCTTTCCATTAACTTGTTGTGCCGCCATGTTAGAAGGTGGACACATCTCTCAATTTTCCCTTGTTATAAGGCGGGGGACCTACAGGTAGTAAGTGTGCCAGACGGGACGACCCGACCAACGATCAATGAGATCGTTGGATTTACCAAGGAGCGGGCCTGTTCTCAGTCATCCACTCGTGTACACAACGTGCAACCAAGTTTCCCAGCTTAGATTCTCATGGTAGTTTTCCCATCATTTATTAATGTTTTAAACCACATTTACCTAAGGAATGTACTTAGGTACCTTATTATTCAATGGATATGAGTTCCAGCATTGTTAATGCAATGTAATCTTGATCCAATTCTCACTTGTCATTTATTAAGGCTTTTCACTTAATTGCTTAAGAAAAGTTCTTCAGAATTTTTCATAATTAATAATGAATTTCAATATCTTGTCTTACTTTCAATAATATCACATTCCTCAAGTTCATTTCTATTTTATAAGTGTACAAATAGTGGTTGTTCCTTTGGTTTAAATCAATGCACACACATTCCGTAGATAAGCGAACAGATCAAAATCATACAAAACCATTTACATGAATAATTATAATTATAGCATGCATATCTTCTTGTCACACAATACAAGTAAGCACACAAATCCAAGGCAAACCCTCGAGGCATTCAGATAATATAAACCATTCCTTGTTTACGTGATCCAAACAACACCCAATCCCAAGCAGTAGGTTATCCCAGTCCTAGATTGGAAAATGAGACAATTTATCAAACATCCCATTACTTTTGGTTCATGGTAGTTTATTCTTTTTAAATTGCCAGTTCCATCAAATTGAATTTAAAGGTCCTCTGTTAGGTAATCATAAGTTACATTTTTTATCATATTTATAGCTTAAACAAGTTAATACCTAAATCGACACCAAATATCAGTCTTTCCATCTAACTTAATTTTACTCCTTAATTGTCCCTTTTCCATTTATTAATCTCCCCTTCCAACTACCATTATCACTAACCCTTAGTTTATTAGTTCATAATTGAAACATATCATTCTTATTTTTCTTACACTAGAACCTAACACCCTTATACCAGACCTTGCTTTAACCTAAAGTTTCTATTTTATTAATTTGGTCAAGTCATTAACCTAGCCATTTGAGACCTTAACTTATCCTAATTAACTTCTATTATAATTTTTCAAAAATTAACTTCTATTATTACTATTTAAATCATTATTTAACATTAGTGTACTTATAACCCATGAACTTCACATCTATTTAACTTAAGTAAGATTAAAGTCTACTCGTCTTGTGTTCATCACCTAAATTCACTCTTAAGTCTAAACCACTTCACCTAATGACCCATTAATACTCTAGGTTCCCAATAATCTTTTTTAAGAACTAACCACCTCCCTTTTCCTTATTTCCAAATCGGCACCCTATGTTGCTTAAATTACCAATTCAACCCATAGTTTCCTAAATTTACCAAATTCACCCTTATCTTTATCATACATATCCAAGATCCATTTTTCCAAGTCAAACCTAAACTTTTACTCTTAAGTTTTCCAACTACTAAAACCACCAACCACTTACATTTTCTTCCCAAAATTACCTAACAACACCCATAGCTTTTGAAAATTACCAAATCTACTCATAATTTTCTCATAACCATCAAAGCCCCTTTTCTCCTAAGTTAATCCCATATTTTACGTATACCCTTACTTTTGGTTTACTATATCCTCCAAATAACCAAAGTTTTACTTCAAGTTCTTAGGTTTACTATATCCTCCAACTAACCAAAGTCTTAGACATTGTTTTGAACCAAATTCTTACACTAATAACCACAACATTATCATAAACCATTTAAACATATAACCTATCATAATAAAGTACTTTAGGGCTTGTTTGAAGGTAGATTTATACCCTTTATTTTTGGCCTTTAGGAGAAATGAATGAACACCAAGTCTTTGGTACTTAAGGTCAGTATTAAGGAAAAGTATAGTTCCTCACAACACCACTTACTTTAGGTTTTGTTTTTCTTGATCTCTTCTCGTGAACTTTGGAACCTTAAACCTAAGACAAGGCTTCAAGAGTTTCCCATTTGTACATGGAGAAAAGGATGAGCAAAAGTGACATTTTGAGCAATAATTAAGGAGTTTTTCGAATGAAGGCAAGGAAGAAACATAGATCTACCTTCTTGGTGTCGGTTTGGACAAGAATAATACCAACACCTATTCTCCTTTTGAGTTAGGTTGTTTTACCCTCTTGCATGGGAGGAAAGAAGAGTAGTAAGGCTGGGTTTAACTCACTTCAAATTTGCAAAAAGGAGTCGTAAAGATAGAGCACCAAAACACAAGACCTTGCCAAAATGTGTCTAACTGTATTTGTTACTTCCTTGATTCACCTAGAACTAAGACGACCATGAAAATAAGAGTTCTCTATGTCAATGGAGGTTCACTTTTGTTAAAAATTACTCAATATTAGATTTAGGAATTTACCATTGTAGAAATCCTAGTTAATCTTGTTTATGTACCGAAGATCAAGTATTATCTTTGTCTTATCCACTATCACAACGATAACTTATATAGGTGAAATACCCCGAACTTAATTATAGTGATTAAAATTATTCTAATATAGTATTTAAGGGCCTAATGGTGCCTAAGGAATATTGGTGAAGGAAATAAAACCAAAAGAAAAGAGAAAACGCTTAAAAAGTGAAAAATGTAAAATGAGCATTACATAACCATAGGAGGTATGTGACTTGACTAGGATCCTAGATGGGTTCCTAAGGCTTAATTATGCCTAAATAAACTTGTGGGAACAATTCCCGAAGAAAATAGATCCTTAAAACGGATTAAAACACAAACGAACCTTAAAGCGCGTTTTTCGAGGGAACCGGGAAAACGTGACTTTAAGTGGGTCAAATAGACCCGTAATAATTTTAGTCAATCAAATGTCTATAATTAGACATTAGTGAAGGTCTAGGACCATTAAATTAATTAAACGAGAAGATTCCGGAAAACGGGTTCCTGTTAGTGAATAATGTAAAAACTAGAACTTGTGGGGTGTTAGTTGTAATAAAACCAAAATAACTTCCCCCTTTGCAAATTAAAAATTAGACTTGTGTGTGTGGGCTGTGTGGGTGCCGATTTTCCCCCTCCTCTCACTCTCTTAATTCCTTCCTTATATGCTAAAAGACAAATAAGTAAAGAAATAAAGTACAAAAGCAAAAGTAATTCTCTCTCCTCTCTACCAGCCCTCTCCCACCCGTACTCCCTCCTTTCTTCTGAATTTTCTTCTTCCTCCAGCCTGTTAATGGCGATTTAGAGACCTCCACCCAGCACTCTCATTCTCTTCCATTTTTGAAGGTGCAAATCAACTCCTAATCTCATAAAAATTACACCATTGAACTCCTCTTCTCTTGGGCTTCACTTTTCCACCTCTTAAAAGTTGAAATTCTCCATCTTGATCACCATTTCTGTAGCTCATTTTGGGCTTGAAGAACACCATTGTGACCCCCTCCATCTCCACATTGTTTTAAGGTAAAAAAGGGGCTTAAAGGTCCATCTTTTTCTAGCTCTCCTTTGCAAAACGATAATCCAAGTTGAGCTCTTGTTTTCTTCCCATTCCAGCCGGTTTTGGTTAGTCATTTTGGAGCTTGGAATCTTGCCTCATTGCTGTCCAAAAGTCCCACCAAGAAGCCTAAGGTAAATGCCCCCTTATAAACCTTGAAATGAATTGAGTTCTATGTTAGTTTAAGGATGAGTTTCTAAGTTAGTATTTTGGTGTAGATGGCTGTAGCATTACTGATTTTGTGAGCCAAGAACAAGAACAAGAAGGGATAAGGAAAGAGCAAGTAAAGGAGAAGGAAGAAGGAAATGAAGGAAACTAGCAAGTTAAAGGTAAATGAACTTATCCTTGAGCTTTTTGTAGGTAGTGTGAAACAGAATTTTTAATGCCTAAGTATTGTATAACTATAGTAAAGGTAAAACAAATGATGGAAAGGTATCTTAGTATGAATTGTGTTGATGTTTAATGGCCTTAGAGCCAAGTGTTTAAGTGATTGTACAATGAGATTATTGTTGAGCTTGTGCAAGAAAATATTGAGTAAGAGAGTGAACTATTTTAGTGTTGTTAATGTCTTGAATAAACAGGGATGTGGAACTGAGTTGTATGAGTAAAATAATGTGGTGAGAATGCTTAGAATTGTAGGGAACCTCTGTCAAAATGGCCCTAGGAACTTGAGGACTTAAGTGTTTTAGTTAAGGAGAAAAGAACCTATGAATGACTAGGTGTTGTAAAGGTGAACTTGAGTGGCTAGTCACCTTGGTTTTGGATGAGAAGAGAATGATGTATTTGGGTGAATTTGGGAATGAGGAATGATGTGAGTGTGTGCTAGAATAGCATTAAGTGTAAACTATGGAAAGAGTAAAGAAGAGGCAAAATCTGTAGCAAGAATTTAAGGAAGAAGATTAAGAGTGAGAGTTGTGTAAAATTAAGCAAGGATTGGGTAATGGATTTGACCAAATGATTTAAGGAAGTTTAGAGTGCCTAATTAGTGTTAAAACATGTTAGATCACATGTAGGAAGATTGGAGAAGAAATGGGTAGAAGAATGAAGCTGAAACAAATTCATAGGGGCAATTCTGACCTCGACTGACCCAGAGGGTTGAGTCGGTCGTGGGTTGGTCGAGCTAAAACTTCCAAATCGTATGCCTACTGACTTCGACCGACCCAGGAGGTTGAGTCGGTTTGGGTCGGTCGGGCACGAATTTTCAAACTGTAAACTTTCTGACTTCGACCGACCCAGAAGGTTGAGTCAATTGTGGGTCGGTCGGGATGAGACTTCAAGACCCGATTGCTTACTGACTTCGACCGACCCAGGAGGGTTTGGGTCGGTCGGGTCACACTGTGGGTCGGTCGGGTCCAAACAAAAAAATGTGGAGCTTAAATAGCACACTATTAGGAGAGTAATGATGGTAAGAAGTAAATAGTATGTGCATAAGAACATATGGAAACGGGCTTAAGGAATAATGAGAAGTGAATGAATTGTGTAACCAAGTATGAGTTGTAAGGAGTCAGTAAATTGTAAATCGGGAGACCTCAATAAGGAAACGGTTAGGTTAATGATAGATAATTAACTGTCCGATTCTATGTATGTATAGGATTGGAAATGATTGGACTCCGATGGAGAGTCGGTGATCGAACAACTACGGTGAACGGTATGATTTTCTCATGCCCTGTATGCTACCTTGGCTACCTGATTTGTGTGTTCGTGTGTTATGTGTGACCACCTAAATAAGATAAAATGCACGAATCGGGTTTATTGCACTTTCTTGTGCTTGCCATGTATTGTTCCTTGTTGGATGGTATTTGAACTTGAAGTGTGTATAATTCATGAAATGTGTAATGTGGATGAACCACTTGGATGTGAGAATATTGTGCATTGGTGGAATTGTGGCTGAATTGGAAGTGTTGATTGATTGGTTGTGACAACCTTGATTGGTTTGATGTTGTGGGCCTCTCACTAACTCCCTAACCACCTAACACTCTAACTTTGAGAATTGAGTAATTTGGAGTATTTGAGAAGCCCGATATAGTTTCGGCCATGCGTGAGGATGAGGAGACACAAGAGGTTGGATCCGATTCCTGGCCTTAATCTTTTCCATGGTCTGAACCCCTTAAATGGGTAGCAACCTGGATTAGTGAGCCAACCTAATGCCCAGTGGTGGGATATAGTAGTCCCTGCCCGGAGGTCACACCGACTTGACTTGAGTATTAAAGTAAGAAAGTATTTGGTATTATAAGATCATGGCTGGTGTAAGTCATTGATCTCGAGTAAAAGAGTAAAGTACATCCGATTAACCCGGATGAGTAAGTAACTAACAAGTATTGTGTATGAACTTGAGAATTGTATCTCAGCACCTCGGTAAGTATGTACGGTTGACTTGTGATTGTCTTCCTTTGTGTGTATCGGATTGTATGTATGTATGTACTATGGTATGAATGTATAATTGTTCATTATAGCATGTATGCATGTATAAATAAAATGAACTCCATGTATTCGACCAAGTAGTCAGCGTACCCCCGTTAGCACGCGGGATATGCGAATTTCATATGTAGCTTTTGCTGAGCCCCTGGGGCACTGTTTTTACTTTCCAGGTACCCAAGAAGCTAAATGGTCGAGAAAGAGAGAGCGGTTTGCTATGCTTAGTAGCTAGGGTTAACTTGGTTATTGTAATGAGTTGTATACGGGCTTGTAGCCTTTGAACTACCGGTGTACCAAGCGGTGCGCCCTTATGTATTTTGGAAAACGTGTAGACTTGTGAGATATGGGTAGGAGGTTAGACTTTGATAAGTATGTATAAACTTGTGAGGAATGTTGTATTTTGGAATTGTACTTTAGGAAACTCGGTATATTGTATCGTAAGCATTGAGCAATGTATGAATGGAGAATTGTTGTACTCGGTTTGGAATTTGAAGTATGAATTGTATTGTTTGCACTCGGGTATTCCGGTCCATCAGACCGATGTTGTAATGGAAGTAGGCCTTGTTAGTCACGTGGGTGGCTAACGGCATTGTATCACCCGCCGTTGTGTAAGGAAGTATCCGCTGCGTACGTATGGAGGTATGAGATGATTAGACGGTAATGACGGGATTAGCGGTAGGGGTGTTACACTAGGAGAACAACCCCTTAGAGTTTGTTAGACATGGCTAATATATATATATATTAATGTTAGGGAAATTAAATACCCTTACTATTTTGTAATTTATTATAAACTACCTTTAAAATTTCTTTTCCATTAAAAAATAGGCAAATTCTTGCCTACAAGTGAATGTAGCTAGGATGGCTACAGGTGGGTATTTTAATCAAATAAAAATAAAAGAAATGAGAGGGGAGGGGAGGGGAGCGTGCAACATTGACCGCTCTGTACTTTCTTTTTTTTAAAAAAAAAAATTCTTTATCACAACAATTTTAAATTGTTGTAACTTTTAATATATAAGTCCAAAATGAAAAAAATATTATATCATTGTTCATCTAAATTCGAGCTCTTCAAAACAAGACCAGTCACGGATATGTTTTGACAACTTTTTTAAAAAATTATTTTTACATGTATACCATGATATTTTAATGTGAGGATGTATGTACATATTTTAATGTGAGAATTACATGTTTTAATGTGACGATGTACATGTTCAAATGTGAGAATGTACATGTTCTTTAATGAACATCTGTACATGTTTGTATGGTCATATGTACATGCACTGCTGAAAAAAAAAAGAATAAACAACGCCCTTTAACAACGGTTATATTGTAAATCATTTTTTTATCATAGGCCGGACATCTTAACAACCGCTTTGTTTACAAAGCGTTGTTTTTGTTATCAAGCCCAAAGTCAAAAATAACGCTTTGCTACAAAGCGTTCTTTAAAGAGACATGTATAAAAAACGCTTCAGAAATGAAGCGTTTTTTTATGTGTTTAGGCGCGATAACATAAAAAACGCTTCACTTAAGAAGCGTTCTTTATGCTAGCATAAAAACGCTTCTTAAGTGAAGCGCTTTTTATGTTACCTAAATTATAATACACTCAGATCTTTTCGCCCTCCCGCCCGTCTTCTTCTCATCAATCAAATCGCGACTGTTCCCCTACCACTCTCTGTAAACGCTCTCTGTAAACACGCTAAGCTAGATCTCAATCCAAACCATCCCAAATTAAATTTCATTTCAATTCCGCCGCGGCACGCCTCTTCTCTTCCCCTTTCTTCTATATGCGCTCGCCATCTTCACTAGCTTCTAACATTTCTCTGCAACCCGGCGGCCAAACTGTTGATGCATGCGTCGATATCAATCGTCGGCGCCTCGAGCTCTCTCGCTATCGGTAATATTATTGAGCTGCGAACACATATATGCCTATCGATCCTTTAGTTTCATATATATACTCTTCAGTAATTAATTTTGATTTTGCAAATCGCACGAACAGGGAACAGACCCTGTCGCACGCACGGCGGCGTCTGGATTACAACCGGCCCCAAGTAGCGAAAGGAACAACATACATGCGCGCTAGATCTGTCGGCTCTATTCTTGTGCTGATGAGGTAATTTTGCAAACCGAACTTCTTAATCAGGAAAAATATACATGCTCTGTTTGTTTGGGATTAAGGCGTGAAATATATTGTGTGTGTATTGTTTGGGAATAATTTTGCATGCAAACAAACTGTGGCGCGCGCATTTGTTGTTAACCTATATGTGCTTGCAAACCAAACTTGTTAATCGGGAACATATATACTCTGTTTATCTGTTTGTTTGGGATCGATTAACGGCGTGAATAAAGTGTGTACGTATGTTTGGGAATAACTTTGCATGTAAACCAACGGACTTGCGCGCTGGTTTTTATAACTATATATGTGCTGATTGTTGTTAATCAGGCGCGCTTGTTGTAGTATATATGTGCTAATTTTTACTTGCTGGTACAATTAATGGACTTGGGAATTAATGTGTAATATAATGCGTTTCGGCATGCATACAAATATAGTATATATGGCGAAATTAATTTGGTTAGATGATTATATGGTGTATTAATTAATGCTATATATTATATTATAGTATAACCTAGGGTGCAAATATTAGATGACTATAGGATGTATTAATTAGTTACAAAGACATAGCATTACGGCAGCTTGCCTGACAGATTCCCCTTCCTCATATTGCTTTTACCTTAACATCCACCCAGAAGTTTATCTACGTTTCTACCAATACCAACATCAAAAACTTTTAAGTTCCTTCACATTCTTCTCAGATTTGTTATCCGGTCAAGCTAGGCATTCCAATTAACCCTCTAATGTTTTGGAAATCTATATGACCATCATTGGCCATATTAGAGACCTCTAGCGCTACTTACAGCTTCTTAATTTCTTGTAGTTATTATTTTAGTATCCCTTTACATTTTTTGGTTAGCGCCTATGACCTTCGATCGTCATCAACCTATAATAAAAAAAATTGAACTCGGACGGCCCACCAACTTTATTTTCCTTCACGACCTTTCTTCTCTCCTTTTCTATTCCTTTAATCACCTCTGACTAGTATGTATGCTGTAGAAGCTTCAGTAGACCGAGCAATCAGAACTGGACAACACTGAAACATCACAGAGAAAATCGGATAAAAAGTCAGACGAATTTGGCCGATGTAGACGGTTGCTGCCTCTGTTGAAGATGAAAGTATCAACGATCATGATGATTCTTCTACTGATACAAAAGAGACAGAAGAAGAAAAACATGGTACAAAAGAGACAGAGGCAGATACAAATGAAAGGATGAATGAGAACTCAGAAACAGAGAGGTTGAAGAAGTTGGCTAAATAGTTAAGTGAGGCTGCCACGAAGTAGAGTCCGGTGGCGATTAACGAATTACCGGCATACTTCATAACCTTGAATGAAGAAAACGGT
Source organism: Limonium bicolor (assembly GCA_023374045.1). Lineage (NCBI taxonomy): Eukaryota > Viridiplantae > Streptophyta > Magnoliopsida > Caryophyllales > Plumbaginaceae > Limonium > Limonium bicolor. The sequence goes on along the minus strand of CM041780.1, from coordinate 166,666,813 downwards.
TTTCTAGAATAGTGGTATCAGGAGAATAAGAGGAAACTTAGTCAATTATATGGTGGCATGGGGGATTATATGAAGATAAAGTGGTACCACATCTCCCGGTTGATGAGTTTCATGTCTTATGGATGGAGATGGAGATGGAGAAGCTAGGCACTTCTCCATCTTCAGTTTCGATTGGATCTTCTTTCAGTTTTGAACATCGATAGGTCTGAGAAATCTTTAAACGTTAGGACATGACTGTCTGTAGATTGCATGTAGTCATTTGGAATACTAGTCACACTGTTGATGTGGGGTGCATCGTATCTTTTAAAAAAACTAGATGAAGGTCCCTTGGCAATTAAAAAGATTGAGAGATTCCCCCTAAGTATGATTCCCCCTGAGTTTGCATGTTAAGCGACTTTAACAAATGATAGCAATAAGTGACAGTTTTTATGCAATAAGTGACTGCTTTTATGTTATACTGTAACCTTAGTAGATAACTTTCTACTATGGTTATAGTATACCATAAAAGCTGTCATTTATTGTGCATAGAAGCTGTCACTTATTGCTATCATTTGTTTCTTGATAGCAATAAGTGACTGCTTTTATGCACAATAAGTGACAGCTTTTATGTTATACTATAACCATAGTAGAAAGTTATCTACTAAGGTTACATTATAACATAAAAGCTGTCACTTATTGTGCATAAAAACTATCACTTATTGCTATCATTTGTTAAAGTCGCTTAACATGCAAACTCAGGGGGAATCATACTTAGGGGGAATCTCTCAATCTTTTTAATTGCCAAGAGTTTTTCATCTAGTTTTTTTAAAAGGTATGATGCACCCACATCAACAATGTGTGGCTAGTATTCCAATTGACTGCATGCAATCTACAGACATTCATGTCCAAGTGTTTGAAGATTCTCCGACCTATCGATGTTCAAAACTGAAAGAAGATGCGAATCCAATCCAAACTGAAGATGGAGAAGTGTCTACCTTCTCCACCTCCGTTTCCATCCATAAGTCATGAAACTCATCAACCGGGCGATCTGGTACCACTTTATCTTCATATAGTCCCCCATGCCACCATATAATCGACTAAGGTTCCTCTTATCCTTCTGATACAACTACTCTAGAAAACTGTTTTCTTCATTCAAGGTCATGAAGTATGCCGGTAATTCGTTAATCGCCACCGGACTCTACTTCGTGGAAGCCTCACTTAACTATTTAGCCAATTTCTTCAACCTCTCTATTTCTGAGTTTTCATTCATCCTTTCATCTGTATCTGCCTCTGTCTCTTTTGTACCATATTTTCATCTTCTGTCTCTTTTGTATCAGTAGAAGAATCATCATGATCGTCGGTACTTTCATCTTCAACAGAGGTAACAACTGTCTTAGCGAATTGAAAATTTCTTCTCAGGTACGTATTATAAGTACTTTTGTGTTTGAATTGGTGATTTTAATTATTTGCGCATGTTTGGATAAGTTTAAATGGTGCACTTAATCGCTTTTATAATTCTGTTGTGCAGCTTGTTGATTTCTTCTCAATACTTATTCACAAGCCGATCGATCTGAAATTTGTCAATAAGGAGAGGGCGCACACATGTGTTTGAAAGCACTAAATTGATCAGAAGAAGTCATGAGTCATGATCTATATATCTTTTCTTTTTTCAAATGGTTGTATTGTACATGTTATGATCGAAGTACTTGAACCATTTTTAGTATTTTGGTTAACTAGCTATAGTTACAAATGTTGTAGTTGATTGATACTACACTTAAGCGTATGTGCGCTATATTGCAAACAAAGTACTGATGTTGATCTATTAATTAAAATTCACTAGTTTGGTTGATATGGTATATTCAATACAAGTACAGGTTTTGAATGATTTTGTGATTTTAATTTTGTGTTATGCGCAGGGTAATAAATTGTATAAAAAATAAAAATATATAAAAAAGGACCATATAAGAAACGCTTATATGTATAAGCGTTTCTTATACTCTCGCGCCAAATGACATAAAGAACGCTTATATTGATAAGCGTTTTTTATAAATATTCATAAAGAACGCTTATAATAAACAAGCGTTTTTTATAGTCGGACATAAAGAACGCTTCAAGGTGAAAGCGTTCTTTATGCCTCGTAGATTCCCGCCGCCTTACCCACTTAAAAAAACGCTTTAGGGATAAGCGTTCTTTTAAATTAATGTATAAATAACGCTTACAAAACGTTCTTTAAGAGGCTCGACCATTTGCGTCGCCGGCATAAAAAACGGTTATAAAACGTTCCAAAAGACAAATAAAAACGTTGTTTGTTCCTTTTTTTCCAGCAATGATGTTTGTATGACCGTCTGTACAAGTGTTCTTCCTTATATGTACAAGTTTTAATCTAAGGATGTACATATTTAACGATTCGTACATGTTTATATGACTATCTATATGTTTTTAATGCGAGGATGTACATGTTTTAGTGAACATTGGTACAGGTTTGTATGACCATCTGTACAAGTTTTCTTACGTTCTGTGCTCCATACATGTAAAAATATTTTTTTTTTAAGTTGTCAAATATATCCATGACTGGCCTTGTTTTGAAGAGCTTGAATTTAGGTGAACAATGATATAATTTTTTTCATTTTGGACTTATATATTAAAAGTTACAACAATTTAAAGTTTTTATGGTAAAAAAAGAAAAAAGTCTGAAACAAAAGGACTGGGGGCGTTTAAAAAAACGCGGGCAGGATGGCTACATCTACCTGTAGCCAAGACATGCCCTAAAAAATAACCATTCATCTAATTCTCAAATATTTTATTACTAACTTTATACCCCGTAATAATCTCTAGAGTATGCATGGTTAAAAGTTTTTTTATTTAAAAAAACCTAAAATAATAAACAAATAATTAGAATTATATAAATATGAAAAAAAAATTTCATCAATATAAAAATTCTAAACTAAAAAACGCACAGAAATAAGTAAAATAAAAAATATTTAAAAACAAACTAAATATAAATTATATTTAGTAGAATAGAAAATACAAATTGAAAAATGTCATAATTAAAAAAAGGTGACTGAAGACAAAAAAATCTAAAAACAAAAATTAAATTAAATAAAACATAACATAATTTATAAATCACAAAAAATTGTTGACAAATATATATATATACGAAAATATGGATAATCATAAGCTTATAGATAAAATATAATGGTTTACGGTCTTTATACCTTGTTATAATTTTATAGATAGAAATTTGTCTATGAATTATATGGATATTTTTCATATTATTTCTATATTTTTTATTTTATCAAATTATTTAATGATTAATTATATTTAATATCATTTTCATTATTTTGTGCAATTTTAAATCATCTAATTGAAAATATGTAATATTTTAAAAAATTGTGTTTTTAAAACATTTTATAATTTTTGTATTATTTATTTATTTATTTATTTTAAACTGTTATAATTTTATTTTATTTTTGTTTTTGAAAAATTATTGGTTTGTTTACTATCTATGTATGAGTTTAGTTTAAGAACAATTTTGATATTGTTTTACCGGAAAAGTTGATTCGTTTTTCTTTTAATTTTGTAGTTATATGTGTCCGCTATACAAACTAATTTTCAGCTGATGTTAGAAGTGTGTTTTGTGTTTCCCCTCCACCTACATTGATGTCGCAAATATGGTACATGTACAACCAATTTATTAATCTCAATAACATCATTGCCTTGTTAATATACAATACATCTACGTTTTATGTATATCTTTTTTCTCATCATTGTTTATTATCTAAAAAAAAAATCTACTTAAATTTGTCGTATCTATCTTTCTCGTGTCAACTTCTTCCTTTATTCAACCTGATTCACTTACACTCGCTTGTTTTCATCTTTTGTCCTACTGATTTTAAATTGTCTCTAGTGATGGATCTCTAGTTCATGATGGTGATTATTTATATGTAGTTTCGCTTCCTTTTTAATTGGCTAGGTGTTTATGTTGACCTCTTTTAGTAATTTATCATTTGATGTTATTGATTTTTCATGAAAAATACAGGTTCAGCCTAATTTAGTGTTTGAGTGAGTAGTTTGATCGGAAGAAGACTAAGCAGCATGGCAACAAATGATTTATACTACTTTAATTGTATATTTTCATCTTTTTAATTGGATATCATCCATGAGAGGGTCGAATGTTATCAGATCAAAGAATTTGTATACTGAAAACTTTTCTAGAACTACAAACCTCAATAGTCCGGTCACTAACTCATCAGTAATATTTTCACAAACATATCAATACCTACATTTTCCATGATAACCACGTAATTATTTATCATTCACACCTAAATTCGGGACTTAAAGATTTTGTTTTAAAAGGCAATCATAAAAGTGGTTAAAAGAAGTTTATTAAGTACCTTGATAAAAGGAATGATAGAAGGAATGACGGCTGCTACAGAATGTAAATAGGGTTTACTAATATTGCACTGAATCCCACGCCTGTATATTGTACATTGTTCAGTATATATACATTACATGTAATGGACTATGAGACATTTAATTAAACAATGGACTTATTACAAGTAAATGGGCTTAATAAGTAATCTGCCATTATGCTGGGCCTGGTTATCTCTTTACCCTCCCGCGTTCGAAAACGGGCAAAGACGAAGTTTCGAACGAAGAAACTCGAACCCCGTGTGGTAGCTAGGGATTTGGTCAGGATATCGGCCGTTTGATCCGCCGTGTGAATGAAGGAGACAGTGAGGGAGCGATTTGCGATTCTCTCGCGCACAAAATGAAAATCGAGGGCGATGTGTTTGACGCGGGAGTGGAATATAGGGTTTGCTGCGAGGTATGTGGCCCCCAAATTGTCACACCACAAAATTGGGGGTCTGCGAAGCCAAACACCAAGTTCACCCAGCAGCTGTTGAAGCCAGATTATCTCACACGTAGCATGAGCCATGGATCGATATTCGGCTTCGGTTGTAGAGCGAGCAACGGTGGGCTGCTTCTTCGACTGCCAAGAGATCAGATTCGACCCAAGATACACACAGAAACCAGTCGTGGAGCGACGATCTTCATGGTTACCGGCCCAATCGGCATCGGCAAAGGCGGAGAGCTGCAACGGGGACGTAGCAGAAATAAAAAAACAGAGAGCTTGAGTCGCATTGAGGTATCTCAAAACTCGTTTTAAGGCTTTCCAGTGTATGTCTTTCGGTGTGTGCATGTACTGACAGAGTTTGTTACGCTGAAATTTATGTCTGGCCTTGTGAGGGAGAGGTATTGTAGGGCTCCTAGGATACTTCTGAAATTCGTTACATCTTGATGCGGGGGAGAGGTGGGATCAGATAAATTGGCAGTGGAACTGAGAGGGGTAGAAACAGGCCGACTCCTGAGGAGTTTGGCATTGGCCAGGATTTTGTGTATACTGTTGTTGAGACAAAAATAGACCAGCAGAGGTGCGGTGGACTTGAACCCCAAGAAAGTAATGCAGGGGTCCCAAGGGTTTGACGGGAAAGGTGTTGCTAATTTGGTGATGAATGTGGTAACCAGAGATTGAGAATTGCCTGTAATGATAATATCATCCACGTATATGAGAGCATAAACAGTTTCAGGGCCATTTTGGTAGATAAATAAGGAGGGATCAGCCTTGATGGAACTGATAAACCGAGTGTGATACGGGTTTTCACTTAGCTTAGAAAACCAGGCTCGAGGAGCCTGTTTTAGGCCATATAGGGATTTATTGAGGCGGCAAACATGTGTGGGAAATAGTGGGTGAAATAAACCTGGGGGCTGGGTAACATAAATTTCTTCAGAAATCTCTCCTTGTAAGAAAGCATTTTGAATATCAACTTGCTCAATTGGCCAGGACTGAGCAACTGCTAGGGCGAGGATTAAACGAATGGTAGAGGGTTTGATAACGGGGCTAAAGGTATCGGTGTAATCAATACCTGCTGTTTTTGATTGTCCCCCTTGGCCACGAGTCTGGCCTTGCGCCTTTCAAGAGTGCCATCTGAGTGTCGCTTGGTTTTGAGTACCCATTTCACTCCCAGGACATTAGTATTGGGTTTGGGGGGGACCAGAGTCCATGTTTTCGTGTGCTGAAGGGCTGTGAATTCCTTCAACATTGCCTGCCGCCAATCATTGTGTTTGATAGCCTCTTTGTAGGTAGGTTCCTCAGGAATCACTGTGGGTATAGAGAGCATACTGTTGTGGGTTGTAGGCCAGGGGATAGTGCCATCTTGCCTAATCAAGGGGCGCACAACGTGGGCCTTGGCTCTGGTGATCATGGGGTGACCAGGAGCAGGATTAGCAACAGGAGAGGATGAGGAACTAGTGGAGTCTGAGGAAGAATGAGGGTATTGGGAGAGGAGGTGTCCCTGAGGCAGGTGGGGTTCTGTGTGGTGAGGGTGTGGGAGTGTGATAGCTAGGTGAGGGTGTGCTGGGAGTAGAGAGAAGTGGGGCTGTGGGAGAGGATGAGGACGGAGTGGCTGTGCCAACTGGATTTGCATGAGGGAGAAGAATAGTGGCAGTACGGGCAGGGTAGATAATAGAGGTGGTGAGGTTTGTGTTGAGTGTGGTAAAGGGGAAAATGTGTTCATCAAACAAGACATCACGTGAGGTGTAGATACGGCCAGAAGTAGGTTCTAGGCAGAGATATCCAGCATGAGAAGGGCTGTAGCCAATAAATACACACTGTAAGGAACGAAAAGATAGCTTGTTCCTGTTGTAGGGCCGCATGTTTGGCCAACAGAGGCAGCCAAAGACTCGGAGAAATGAGTAGTCTGGTTTATGACCATAGAGGGTTTCATATGGGGATTTGAAGGAGAGAGCAGAGGATGGGGTGCGGTTGATGAGATAAGTGGCAGTTTGGAAAGCTGACCCCCAGTACTTGTAGGGCATAGATGAATGAGCCAACAGGGCAAGGCCCTTGTCCACAATGTTCCTATGTCTGATTTCAACACTACCGTTTTGGGAGTGAGCATGAGGACAGGTGAGACGGTGAGTGATTCCCTTGGTCTGTAAGAGTTTGGTGAGAGGCTGAAATTCCCCACCCCCATCTGTTTGCACAGATTTAAGCCGAGCTTGAAACTGAGTGGTAATATAGGCTAGAAACTTGCTGAAAACATCAGTTACAGAAGATTTCGCAGGAATAATGAACAGCCAGATGAATTTTGAAAAAGCATCAACATACTTAGATAGTACCCCCCACCATTAAGGGTTAATAAAGGGGCAGGTCCCCAAACATCAAGAAATAAAAGTTCAAAAGGTGCAGAATAAGTAGTGTTTCTGTCATGATAAGGAAGAGCATGCATTTTTCCTTGTACACAACTAGAGCACAATGTATTTGATTTGCTAGACTTAGAAACAGGAAGATTGTTTCTGTTTATTGCAATTTGAGTAACTTTTGGTGAAGGGTGACCGAGACGACAGTGCCATGTAGTGTTGGTGAGAGTGGTGGTGTTGAGAAGATGTTGTCTGTTGGGAGGAGGAGTGGCATTCATATCAGCACCAGGAAGACAGTAGAGCCCATTTTTAAGCCCCCCTCTGAGTAGGGTGATCCCCGTTGCTTGATCCTTAATGAGAAAATAATTAGAATGAAACTGGAAAAACACATTGTTATCATTGCAGAACTTAGAGACTGAGATGAGGTTTTTGTTGATGTTGGGAACATAGAAAAGATGAGAGAGTAGAAAATTTGCATGAGAGTAGGTGATAGTTCCAGAACCAAGAGAGTTGATAGGAAGAGATGTACCATTGCCAAGGGCAACTTCTTCAGTGCCTGTGTAGGGTTGAGAGTTGAGGTTGAGGTTGCTAAAATTGTGAGTGAAATGATCTGTAGATGCACTGTCAGGGTACCAGGTTAAATCTGGCACAGAAGCTGAGGAGTAGTTGGCAGTAAATTTCGTGGAGGTGGAGTTTGAAAAGAGTGATTAAAACGCTGGTAGCAGTCAGGTGCTTCGTGACCCCTCTTCTTGCACAACTGGCATTGAGGTCGATTACCAGGTCTACCAGAGAAAGTGTAGTTCTGTGGTTTTCCACCATAGCCACCCCTGGAGTTGTTTCTGTCAGGTTTTCGGCCTCCCCTGTGACTGAAGTTTCTATAAGTAGAGGATTGACCTCTGGTCGATTTTGTAGTGGTGGAGTTAGCCCCTAGCTGATGAGAAGGTAGGAGATCCGGATTTTGAGGAGTAAAGGTGGCTTCATATTGAAGTAGGAAGGTATACAGTTGATGAGATGTGATGGGATCGGTGCGCATAGTAAGATTGGTATGAGCAGATTCATAGCCAGGACCAAGACCAGAAATGACATAAGAAACAAACTGATTGTTTGTTAGGGATTCACCTGCTGCAGATAATGCATTTGCAAACGATTGCATTTTGTTGAAGTAATCCAGCATTGTGTCGGTGCCCTTCTTTGTATTTCCAATTTGCACCCGAATTTGCATAGCTCTAGCTATTGATTGTGCGGAAAACATTTTTTGCAGGGTATCCCAGGTTGCAGCCGAGGTGGTACACTTGACAACTTGTCCAAGAACTGATTCGGAGATGGAGCTGTTGAGAATAGATAAGACCATCTGGTCATACTGCACCCAGGTGGCATATTCTGGGTTAAGGCCACCATTGAGCATGACTGGGGGTGTGGGTTTGGTGCCATCAACGAAGCCAAAAGGCCATGGCCTTTGAGGTAAGGCTCAACTTGGATCTTCCAGATTGGGTAGTTATCAGTGGTAAGCTTGACAAAATTTGAGGTGGGGGAGATAAGGAAAGGCATTGTAACCGTGGTGTTGGACATTGACGTACCTCCAGCAGATGGATTGTTGCTGGCGTTTGAAATGGAAGTTGAAGAAGAAGAAGAACTCATGGGAAGACAATGGGCAAATCGCCAATGAGGCTCTGATACCATAAAAGGAATGATAGAAGGAATGACGGCTGCTACAGAATGTAAAGGGTTTACTAATATTGCACTGAATCCCACGCCTTTATATTGTACATTGTTCAGTATATATACATTACATGTAATGGACTATGAGACATTTAATTAAACAATGGGCTTATTACAAGTAAATGGGCTTAATAAGTAATCTGCCATTATGCTGGGCCTGGTATCTCTTTAGTGGTAAAAAGTGGAAACAATAGTAATTTGGTTCCGACTTTTATGAAGTCCGGTTAACTGAAAAAATCGTTAAATCTTTTAATTTTTTGAAGTATGAGTATAAATTTATATGACTAATTATTAGATTCACTTAAATAAATGTACATTATATAGTGAATTATTAATATTATACTAGAATTGAAAAAAAAAAATCTTGCCAGATGGATCCTTAACTGGTTTAAAGGTGCACCAAAACAGTAAAATCATACATTACTCATTAATTATTGAAAAACATAAATTTATATCAATTTCAGTTAACAGTAAAATCAGTAAAATTGTACTAAAAATGATATAGATTAACCACTTCCAAATAAAGATAATCAAATTTGACTAATGGTGGATGCTAGTTAACATGAACACCCCTACCGTCCATTTAGTAGTAAGAAAAGCTTTTACAAAAAGGACCATACACCATCCACATCCACAAGGAAAGGAAATGACGAATGAAAGTAACCGGTCTTTCCAAACGGCATTACACATTTGTTTCCGGTCAATTGGTTTTCTGTTTTTTTTTTTAAAGAGAATATTCGCTCAATTGTTATTGGTATAGGGTTATGGTTGGTCCAAAATTTGAACCACAGACAAGACAGACTAAAGATACATGTGAGAGGAAATCATTCAAAAAACATAACGAGGACCCCCCCGCCCGATATATAAAAGTAGAAAAATTTCTCCATTCGTGCCTCTAGTCTGGTCGATCTCATTAGGGGGACCCTAGCAATAGTAAATTCTATTACTATTTTTTTCATTTGAAAAAAATAGTACTAGCATATTTAATTTTCAGCCTCACTGTCTGTCACTGTTGGATTCCCCACGCAATACGTTACGTACGTTTTCGAATAACAATCAATATAATCAAGATCGAATTAAAGAATACTAGTACTACATTGGTGCACCCGCTTGACTCCCAACACGTAGACCAATACACGTTTTTTTTTTTTGATAATTGGCTGGTTGCCCAGCTTACATAGCAGTACTGAGGCATGAATGCCTTTCCCGTTTAAGGATACACCGACTCAACTCTTACATAACCATTCTAGTCCTACCTTACACATACACTTACTCAACTCTTACGTAGACCAATACACGTAACACATACTTTAGCGCAGTATAATATAAATACTATATAACATACACAAATAATAAGTAAAATAAGTAACTAAAAAATAAGTTCTTTTTCAAAAAAAGAAAAACAATAGTACATGTTTAAAAATAGTGACGTGCATGTACCTTAAAACAAAATTTATACTATAACAAAGTGTTCGGCGCTAATCATAATTGAATAATATGGTTGTATGTACAACACAGTCATATAATAAATTACATGCATATAATATGTATGTGTATTGTCATCGCTGAAAACTATATGTTGCTTTAAAACTTCTTTTATTTGTTTCTTCTATCATCATTCATGTCCGAGTACAGCGTATTACTCATATAATAAAAATAAGTAGTACACTGTATTATTTGCTTGTATGCCTTTTTAAATACTGAATACGTACAAATACATACAAAAAACGATTGCATGAATAAAGTAAGGTACCGTTGAACAGCAATATTCAACTCAATTATACTGTAACACTTGTCGTTGAGATTAAAATCTGTATGTTTTCATATTTAGATAGTATCGCTCTTAACTTAAATTTTTAGTCACTTGTAAACGGTATTAAATTTTGTTTTCCTTTCGTTATCTATTGAAATCATTTTAAGTGCTTTGGTTAATTTCTTCGTATCATCTTTTTTTGGAAATTTCATGAAATACCATTATATTTTTGTCTAATTAATAAAACACCACTATATTTTTATAAAAGTTCATAAAATACCACTATAATCATTGACTAGAAGGAAACATGTTAAAAGTACCCCTACTAGTACAAATATTTTTAAAGTTCACAATAATGTTAAAGAATCACCAAAATTCACAAAAATAAAATAATATAAAATATTCAAATAAATACAAAAAAAAGAAAAATATTCAAATGCCATAAAATATTGAAAAAAATAAATATTTCTTATATTTTTTAAATTATTCAATACCATAAAAATAAAATAGAGTTTTAACACATCATTTATATCAATCTTTCTACTAATTTATACCAATTAAGTTCCATATATTTTTTGAATTATTTTTTCAATCAATTTAAATTATTTATTTAAAATAAATTATTTTATATTTTAAGATATTTAGAATTTTTTTTAAAAAATTATATATATAACTTTATGACATACTATTTTGTAGATAACAAAAGTATTATATCATAAAGTTACTACAAAATGAACATAAATTTTTAAAATATTTTTCTTAGTTTAAAATATAATTTCATTTACTTTGAATTAATAATTCAAATTGGTAAAAAAATTAATTTAAAATGATGGTACAGATTATGGTACTTAATTGATATAAATAAGTAGAAAGATTGATATAAATTTTGTTTTCAAAACTCTATATTCTGTTTTAAACTGAATAATTTAAAACATTTTGGATCAAAAATGAATAATTTAAAACATCTAAAAGTATTTGTTATTTTTCAATTTTTAATTTTAATATTTTGTTATTTTTATAATTTTATATTATATATATATATATATTTTTTTTTAGTATTTTAATTTTTTTGTAAAGTTTTTGAGACTCAGAGGCATATTGTGAACTTTAAAAACACTTTATTAACTAGTAGGGGTATTTTATCATTTTTCTTCCGTCCAATGTCTATAGTGACATTTCATAAACTTTTGCACAAATATAGTTGCATTTTGTGACTTTCTTTTTCTTTAGTGGCATTTTATGAATTAGCCAAAAATATAGTAATATTTCATTAAATTTCCTTTTTTTATAAATTATCAAAAAAAAAGTCGATGAAAGTTCAACATAAATCGATAACCTTTCTCGCAACAGTATTTTCTATTCTTCAAAAAACAAAAACCCTTACTAAAAAACTATATAACGTAGGTAGTTCTTACAAAAATGTATGACGTACTTAATATTACCTTCGTCCCGTCATAAGTGTCCTGTTTGCTTTTTGGTACGTTTTTCCACCTCAATATTAAACATATAAGGTAAAATAATTTTATAAAACTAAATTTTGTATTATATAGTTTATCATGTAAGGAATCATATGCAAAACTTAAATTTTCAAAATTAATTTATCTTATATGTTAAAAATTGAAATCAAACGACATGTCCAAATAGTAAATAGGACGGTCAAGGTGGGACGGAGGGAGTATATAACAATTTTTTTTACTTATCAACAGGGGAACCACAAATTTATTGTTAGGGGACAAAATTATGTTAACTAAAGATTATTATAAAAATACTATAAAAATAGTAGGGCTTGTGGCATTTGATATATTGGTATATAGTAGGGAACATTTGCTTGGCCATAAAAAATCAAGAAATTATTTACTCTAATCTAAGTGTATTGGATATCTCTTTTTATTCTAATCTCAACACACCTTATAATTCTATAACTCCTGATTTTACATTAATATAATAAGTTTTCAAAACTACAAATATACATATATATATATATATATATTATATATATATCTAACTATATAGTATTAAAAAATTATTTAATAAGACACATATATATATATGTATATTTATATACACTAGTATAAAAAAAAGGTCTTTTATTGAAGAAACCGGCTCTATAAGACGTTTTATGCTTCAAAAAGTATCTACGGAGGCAGTTCCTTAAAAAATCCGTGTCTAAAGTAGTCATTTTTTTTTGTACTAGTGAGTCTTTAGAGACGGCACAGAAACCGACTCTAAAACAACGCCTGAATTTTTTGTATATATGCGTATAGAGGAGAAACCACCTCTAAAAAAGTCACCCCATTTTTTATATATATCTATAGAGACGGTTTCTTTCCTCTAAAAAAGTCTCCCAATTATATATATATAGAGAGAGAGAGAGAGAGGCGATTCTTATAGAAACTGCCACTATAGATTCATGTTTGTCTGACAGTATCTATAGAGGCGTGTTTTTTTCTCAAAAAAAGAATTGCGTTCAAATTTACTAACTTTATAGTTTTAACTCATCGTTATTCTTATTCCACTACCACAAATTATATACAAGAATATTCTTTTAACTCCATAAAGGATAGTCAAATTTAAAGGAAAAATTCACGGACTACTACTAAATGTTTGTTAATTCACAATTATTACAGTTTTTTAATAGCTTTCCAATACCACAAAATATAATTTCGATTAATCTGATACAATTAATTGCTAACCCTAAACTTTTTAGATTAAAATACTTTAAATGTTAATAAACATAGTTCACATATTAACATTTTTAATTAACAAAATACCAAAAAATTAATAAATTGGAATAAAAAAAAGTAAACACCACAAAATTGTAGTTTATTAATATATATATTGGTTAAAATTGTGAAAATCAAAACATTGATATATGTATAACTATGAAAACATTAAAAGTGTTAAAAAAATTAAAAAGTAATATCTATTATACACAGCTAAAAATTGACTTAATGTAGTAAAAATGATAATTTGAACTTATTGTATAGTCTGTATGTGTATATTTTTAATCAATTTTGTGGCTTATATAATAATATATTTTATTTTTTATATTTTAATGTTTTTATAATTATTATAATATATATATATATATATAATTTTTGTACAATTCTAACCAATATATTAATATAATGAAATTCTACACTTCTACTTTTTAATATATTTTATTAATTTTTGTAGCACTTTATGAATTAAAATATTAAAATTAATATTATAAAAAATTAGAGTATCATTCTTTTTTCTATTTTGTCTGCTTGTAATCAAATTTGTAGCTTCTATATAAAAATTTATAATTTTTTTATTTAAACATTTTTATGATTATATATATTTTTATACCATTTAAATCAATTTATAAATAATATCTGATAGTTAATTAGTAACTTATCGTGAAATTAATATATATTTATCATTATTTTGTTTCTTGTACAGTGTCCGGTGTAACCAAGGGGTAAACAATGCACCTACTATGTAATAAGATACATTTATGTCATAGTTGTTATGTTTTCTAAGTGCAGTGATTCATTGAAAAAGGTACAAAATCTTGATATATCTTAATATATATAATTTGTTAACTATAATTACAATAGGTAAATATATATGTTTATAATTATTATCTTTTCATGTGAAGGTTTTTCTTACAATTCTTGAAAGCTACTGCGACAAGATTGTCAATTGGTTGCCAGAAGAGTTAGCATAGTACATTTACATGTACATGTTTTAGTATTGGGGTACCAATAACCTTTTTGCTAATCATTCGAATTGTGGAGTGACACACATGGTTCACGGATGATTCAATTTTATTGGCATCAGTTATAGTATGCTGATGATTTTAAAGATTTTTTTTTTTGCAAGGTTTTATAAAGGAGATAGTTATGTAATATTTAGTTATATTCATTGCTAACACATTGATCAAGAATCAAAAAACGAGACAACCGAGTTGGTGAACTATACTCTACCTAAGACAATAGGTCACAAGTTCAACACTCCTAACCCCCATTTGTTTATTATGATTATAGTTCAAAAAACACCTCCCGATAAAACGTGACCTAAAACTTAACAAATGCAAATTAATAGTGTTGTAGATCGATGTAGAACCAAGCAATTATTTGAAAATAAATTATCAACGTGTACCTATAATATATCCCTCAAAACAAAGTAGCATAAAATTTATAATATACACTTCATTCTTTAACGAGTTTACATAAATAGATTTATTTGATCAGTTTATTTTTTCATATGTTATATACATTAATTGTTATATCAATTCTTTTCTTTTCTTTACATCGAACCCAACATCCCTTGATGGCGGAGTTTTTCACTGATGCAAGCATAGACTCTCAGGGTATGGTGGGCATGGCATGGGTAGCACACTTACAGTCTCAACTTCTTTCGGTGGGGAGTGTTTCGTTTCAAGGAGATGTTATCATTGCTGATGCGGAGGCCTTAGCAATCGAGTCGGCGTTGCATGGGGCATGCGCCTCCGGAAATACCACACTCAGGGTGTTGTCTGATTGTCAATCAGTAATACAATATTTGCAACTGGGAGGTACATCTTCACTGCTCCAAACAACTACAACAAATTGGATAGAATTTGAGGGATCTAGGAAGGTATAATGACATTTCATGGTTCTATATTCCTAGAGATACCAACTATTCCACGTATAATCTAACTAACCATGTCCGGCGTACTCAACTCTCGGGTTCATGACCTCCGGAGAATATTCTGGAAATTGTACTGCATCTTGTTTCTTAATGACAACCCATCTCTCTTTCAAAAAAAAAACTTTTCTTTATTTTTTAACTTCATCCAAACGAACTTCGACTAGCAACTTGAGCTCTGCAATAGTACTTTTTCTTAACCTGACTTTTATCGTATGCATGCTCAGACTTATTTTAGCCGAAAACAAATGTTTCATATCATTTTTTTTTTTTTGAACTCAAGTTTCATATCAAAACGGAGAGAAGCAAATTTGGAATATTTGTTCCTTAGCGCGTCTGTTATTTTATTCCAAAGAATTTTTATTCAACTTTTAATTAATAATATATTATCATTAATCAGAAGCTTCCATAATTTATATGTTAAATACTCCATTTAAATCAAACAAAATAGTAAACATGAGAATCCATCCAGTACAACAGATCTAATATTTGACAGGTATTAGGGAGACTTCGTCGGCCCGGGGAGTGGGAACAAAACTGGAAATATGGCTGGTCTCTATCGTGTGGAGGAGCAGGAGGGTCCACGCTAAGCTGTTTGTATGTTTGGCTCCAAGGTCATAGGTGGGTCCCCAGACTGCTGCGACAATGGTGAGTGGGTGTGGGCCATGATCAGGGGAGTGGGTTTAAAAAAAAAGTATCAACGGTTGGTTGGATGGATTGATGGGCCAGATTTATCACTACGCCCTATGTGGCCCACTTTGAAAGCGCACCGGGAATCTGAAAGCGACTTTGGGGTGCAAGAGTGCGAGGGGGCTACTGTGCGTATTTCTTTTCTTTTCTTACATTATAGTATTGAAAAGGCAAATAAATCTCAACATCCACGCGCTTGTATGAAACAAGCACGGGATCATCCCATAACACATCATGATAACGGCGTCGTTTGATCTCCGTAAAGGAGAACGGGTGGAGGGATGCGAGTGGAGATTCGGGGAAACTGTAGAAGCTTGATGGGGGAGGTAGGGCCCAAATGCAAATGTTCAATCACGTACGTATCTTGATAGAAAAATGGACGATGGCGGACCCCACAGACATCGTTGCCCACACCCACACGTCGTCGAAAGTTGTCAATATTTTGTCTTTGGAAAAGACTAGCTCTACATTACTGTTTCTGTGGCCTTTTGGATATATAGGGATCAGCGGTGGACTCAGAATTTAATAATATGTGTGTTAAAATATAAGATCATTACTATAATGTTATAAAATTTTCATCATTGTTCTAATAACAAAATGAAACAATGACATCAAAACAATACTAGGGGTGTCAAAATCGGATTTTGGGTCGGGTTGAGCTCAATCTGAATCCGATTCGAAAATAGTTTAGGTCAACCCAAACCTGACCCGCACCTGGAGCGGGTGGTATTTCTTCAACCCGAATCTGGAGCGGGTTGACCGAACCCGACCTGTTTTTTCAAAAATTTATCTTATTTTTATAATTTTAGATTATTTAATAAAAAAATATAATACTTTAATATTAATTAATTATTATGTACAATATATAAGCATATATTATCGATTAAATGTTTATTTTAGTCATAAATTTATCATTAAATACTAATTAAGTCATTAAATATAACATATTTTCTATTTTCTATTTTTTTTTACAGGTTAGCGGGTTCAACCCGAACCCGTAGCGGGTTTCAATGACCCAACCTGAACCCGAACCGAAAATATTTTCGGGTCAAAAATCTCAACCAGAACCTGGCTTTTTTACGGGTCGTTTCAGGTCTGGTTCCAGATAGACATCCCTAACTGAGAAGCTATAATTTATATATCAAATTAGACTTCTACGACTTTTCGTGTTATAAAACCTATTGAAATACCCCGGACTAATAATATAGGGTAATTAAATTATTCTAATAGATTTTTAGGGGCCTAATAATAAGAAAAGATTAAAAAAAAAAAAAAAAATAAAAAAGAAATAAATATATTTAAAAGAAAAAGAGTAAAAATGAAAAAATGCGAAAAGACGTTATTAAAATTGAGCGTTCAACCTAGGAGGTATATGGCCGCGGTTAGGGTCTTATATGGATTCCTAAGGCTTAATTATGCCTAAATAATATGAGAAACAATTCCCGAAGAAAACGAATCCAAATAATGGTTAAAACGCTAGCGGAGTCTTAAAGCATGTTTTTGAGAAAACCCGAAAACGTGAATTTAAGTGGTCAAACAGACCCGTAAAAATTATATTTGACTATATAACTATAATTAAATAATATGTAAGCTTAAGAACCATCAAAATTAAAGAAACGAGAAAAATATGGAAAACGGGCCCGGTTAGTGAATAGTGCTCAAACCGGGAATTTAACGAGTGTTTCCTGTAAAAAGATGAAAAACGCCCCAGCTTATATGTATATAGGGGGCCGGTTTTGAGAGGGTAATCAGCACTCTCTCACACACTAACTAGCTCTTTTAATTAAAAGAGACAAAAAGTAGAAAGGAAGAAAAAGTACAAAAAAGCACTTTCTCCTCTCTCTCTTCTATTTCCCTCTTCTCTCTCCTTCCTTTCTTCCTTCTCCAGCTGGCAGCATTCCCTTCCATTTCCTGGTTGGCGATTTTGATCAGCTCCCATGGCTACTCCCTCTTCCTCCTCATGCCTAAGCCACCTCTCTCCAAATCAAAAATAAACTACATATTTGAGCTCCTCTCATAAGGGCTACACTTCCCTCTTTTCAAAATCTTCAAAGATGAAGTTGACCTCCATGGGTATAGCCCATTTGAAGAGAAAACTAGAGTTTCTTGAAGCTTGGAGTCTCTTCTTTTATTTAAGGTAAGAAAAGTCACAAAAATCCATAATTTCTCCCAAACCTTTCAGCCGATTTTGGCCTCTTATGGTGGGTGAGGTTTCTTGTTTTGTATGAGCATTGTTCCAAGCTCCAAGAGTGTAGTTGAGGCCTCCCTTGATTGTTGATTAAAAACAAATTCTAGGGTTTCCAAAGGTAATGCCCAATTTTAGTGTTTTAAGCATTCCCTTGTAATCTTGAGTAATTAATGAGTAAGTATCCTTACTTAACCTCATTTATTTATTTAATGTTGGGCTGGAACTTGGCAATTTCATTGCCCCTTGACCAAAACTGAATGAGAAAGAGAAGAGGAGAAGAGAAAAGAGAAACTTGAAGGATTAAGGTAAAAAGCTTACCTTAACTACTATTTAATGCTTGTAGAATTTTGGGATGGGAAATTAAAAGAATGAACCAAAATCTAGTTGGAAATGTGTTTGGATGACTTAAGAGAAAATTGTGATTCCCTTAGTAAAATTGAGAAATTATGGTGATTTAAGGGCCTTGAAGCCAAGTGTGTTGAGATTTATTGCATTAGAATGTATTTGGTGAATTTGATGAGATTTGAATGAGTATTGTGTGCTGGTAGGACCCCTTGTGGATGTGGCTCGTGAATGAATTAGGAAATGGAAAATTGGGCATTTAGGCAATGTTAGAATTGTACGTAAGTTATGGCGAAATTCTGTGTAGAAATAAGTGTTCTAGGAAATTTTATGAGTTGGAGAACCATAAGGTTAACTAGGTGTTCATTGGGATTGATCTGGTTGATTTATCTCCTTAAAATGGTAGATGGAGAATGGATTAGTGGGATGCAAAAATCTATAGCAAAACAGTGTTTTGGTGTTTGGAATTTCTAGTAGAGAACTAGTGGGCAAGACTTTGAGAATAAGGTTTGAACTTGAGTAATGAGATTTCAAATGACTAGGAATGAATGTGGTATGGTCAAATGGTTGAGAGTAAGGTAAAAGCTGTCATGAGAATAGTTGGAGAATGCACACTTGCAAAAGGGAGAATTTAAATTGTAAAATTGAGCAAGAATTGGGTATGAGTATGACCAATGATTTAAGGGGTTTTAAGAGTGTTTAAGGTTTTTAACATGTTAAAAACATGTGGAACGATTAGGAAAAGATTTAGTGAGAATTAAGGTGAGTTTAGAGTTCAAAGTGAGTAGTTAAACCCCTTGGGAAAATGGTACTGGCTTCGACCGTCCCTAGGATCGACCTTGGGAGGGTCGACCGTCCTCATTTCCCTCTCCCTCTCCCTTTTCCTTCTCCTTTTCTTTTTGTATCATTTTGCATATCCCTCCCCCTTTCGTGGGACTGGACTCCTCTTTCAAGGGTCCAAACTTCTCTTTTGAGGGTTTAAGTCATTCCTCATTTCATTTTCCTTTGTGTCATTTTGGTTATCCGTCCCCCCCTTCGGTGGACTAGACTCCTCTTTCGAGGGTTCAAGCCTTTGGATCCCAAGGGTCGACCACAGTCCCAACGTACTTGGGATTCACTTGTAATTTTGGTTTAGAATTTAAATTTTCTCCAAGGACTTCTAACCGAGTTGGAACTTACGTGGCTAGTATAGATGATTGTGTTGCTTTCTCCATATCTATGAACTTATCAGGTAACTGATTTGCAACATTTTGTAAATGAATTATATATATTCTTTGAACCTCTAGTTCATTTTCCCTTGTTATGGAATAATTCATGATCTACAGTCCATTAACAATTGGTTAAGGACATACAAGTTAGAGACAACCCATTATCTAATTCATAAACAACTTTGAAAATGCTTAAGAACTAAAGAAGTTCAATTTTCTCAACTTGATAAGTGTGAAATATAGAGCATTTGAAGGGTTTAATTTGTTTATTATTCGTAGTGGTTTGGCCAATATTTCTCACTTATCATATGTTTTCCTATGATTTGTGTTTAGATAATAATTGATGCATTTTATGTTTCAAATGCAGGTAAAAATCATGTAATTACATTCTTCACTTCACAAGCTTCGCAACGCAGCAAACGGGGAGCAAAATAGAGTCCAAACGAATAATATAGGCCCGAAAGAAGTTTTACTCGTCAGGATATTGACATGTCCGAACATACGTCCGAACTTTGATGTTCGGACAGAGGTCGAAACTTCCTGAAAATTTGTCCTAACATGCGTCTGAACTTCCAAGTTCGGACGCCGCGTACAGAATTCGAAAATTTGCATTTTTAAGAGTTAAAAATGCCTATTTTTGTTATAAAAAGTTACCGAGGGTTGGGGGAACATATGCATTCACACCAGATGCCTCAGACGAGGCTCTCACGCTACGCCACACCTCCATTCATCACCATCAACACCATCATCTTCAACCTCTAGCCCAACGAACTCCAGATCTGAACAACGGAGCAAATTTAGAAGTATTCTATTCCAGATAATTTCTCAATCTTTTTTCTCTAATATTTTGTGAATATGTCTGGCTATATAGGATTTGCTCTGGGGGATAGTTGTTTGTAAATGGACATATGGTTTAGTTAAATTTTTCTACAATTTGAATATGAGATCTTATCGGATTGTTTCTAGATTAATGTTAATCATTCATCTTCTCTATTAATTTCGTGAGTTTATAGAGTTATTTTGTGAATCTTGTTATGATCAGATCAGGTGATTAACAAGAAGTTTGAATTAATCTGAAGATTTGTGGAAAAATTAGTCGGATAGATAATTTTCCCTGCAAATGCTAATAATTCTTCGCACTGAATCCATCTATATGTGTTTTGTCTGTTTCTAGATTAGAATCGGCATGTTCTGATAGGTGAGCTCTTCTTTTAATTAGGATTTAGGATCGAAGAGAGTATAAGAATTTGCCAATCTGTTTCTCATAATAAAACTGTAGGTATTGCTAGATTTATCCAGTAAAGAACAACCCAAACCTGAAGTTCCATTCATTTTAGCAAACTTATCATTTACTTTCGTTAATTGTTCACTTAAATTCTGATTTGTGTTTATTCAATTCAATCAAAAAACAATTCACAACCACCTGAATTTCCATTTTTCTTAGGATTAGGCTTATTTCTTCAAGTCCCGTGGATTGATACCCGGTTGCTTCTATTTGCTATACTATTGTGACCGGGATTTTTGCAACCCGACAGAGACGTTGATTTGTAGTATATCAAATTTACCTGTTTGCACAACTTTCCTTTTTGTGACCCTTGTGATATTTCTTGGGGGGGGGGGGGGGGGGGGGGAGTATATACACAAACCCATTTGAAGTAGGAAACATCATATAATATCTCAAAGGTTCACATGGTAATTTTTCCGCCCATAATCAATCCATGATATTTCAAAGGAGTATAAAAATTTGCATCCAGTTCTTTTAATGATCTCGCTATATTTTATATGAAACTATTGTCACCCAAGTAAAAACATGGAAGTTCTCAATAGTTAGAAAACTAGTGATTCTATATCATTTTGCTCATGGTTGCTCAGTTTTCCATTTCATATTATGAATACTTTATCGTGCACTAACTGCTGGTTAAAGATCTTTTTTTTTTGCTTTAATGGGATTGAATTCTACATTATATCAACTTATATAACTAGACACCTTTTGTGCTTGTTTTCCCATCAATGTGAGCATACTTTATCATTAAATAAGTGCTTTTTCAATGTTCATTCTTATTCCCTCAAGGAACATAATGAAGAGCTTTTAATATTCACGGCTCACAATAGCAAACTCACATACGTCATAGTCTTTTATAGACTATAGAGCTGTATACAAAATATTTTTCAGTTGTACATTGTAGCATTGACAATTAAGTATGACTCTTTTATATTCAATGACTAGAATACGCTCGAGAATCTATTGTAAATTAGGAAGATGATCCAATGTACCATATTTTATTCTTTTAGAGTATCCATGAACAACTAATACCCATAGTATGGTTATTTAATATGTCAAAATTCATGTACTCTAGTTCACACTTTATAAACATGTATTAAGGATGACACCATAACACCTTTTCATCAATTATAACATCATCTCAACAATATCCTTCATTGATATGTGATGGTCTACCAGGATGTCATCCATAAACATTATTTTTCTCTTCACACATGGTCTAACCATGTAGGAATAGACAATAATCTATCATAGATTATAACATCTTTTACAATTGACCTTTACAAGATAAATGGTCATTTCATCGATCAAGATTTTTTTCTCATATCATCAAATGATCTTGCGCATAGATCTTGCCAAAATCATCTTCAAGCTCGACTACTTTCATAATCATGCAAGATACACATTAGCATTTCAGAGCTTGGGTTAGAAATTCGTTGCGAAAACTTTTAACTTTCCCATAATAATCCACATATGTAACTCCTCAATGGTTACTTGGGAATCTGGGATACCGTGTAACTTATAACAAAGTTATCTTGTATAGAGTTAACCTTTAACTCTTCAAAATCTATCTAGTTTTCCAAGAGTTTAACAATTTGATTCAATCTTATACCAAATGTTGACCATTTTGAACCAATCCACCTCAAATGCATAGTTTGCATGAGAGGAAAACAATAATTTATCATTCTCAATCTACAATGAATTATCTTCCACGAGGGAGAATAAGGGTGTTACGACTCTTAACTTCATAGCCTGATTTCACATAAAATAATACACTATAATTCTCAACCTCCAATACATTTATGTTATACGATTGAATAATATGATCCTTTTATTTTTCTTTCTCTAGTGCACTCATCTTGCATGAGGAAGTATACGGATCTTATAGTTCTGAACCTCGAGTGCATTCATTTTTCATGAGGAAGTATTATGATCTTACCTCAAATGTACTCATCTTGCACTAGGTAGCACATCATTAACCTCAAGTGCACCATCTTGC
The DNA here is from genome assembly GCA_023374045.1 of Limonium bicolor. NCBI lineage: Eukaryota > Viridiplantae > Streptophyta > Magnoliopsida > Caryophyllales > Plumbaginaceae > Limonium > Limonium bicolor. Next base: position 166,643,794 of record CM041780.1, on the reverse strand, counting down.
ATGAGGTAATATTGTAATCTTATAATCTATGTCTAGTTATTACATAAGAAAATTCTTAAGCTCTAGTGCAACATCTTGCACGAAGTAATATCACTTTTTTCACTATCTCAAAAGGGATTGCCTCATACACGGTAATTAAAACTCGTTCTTGTGGCACTACTATTTTTTCATCATAAAATAAAAATTGGGCAAAATGAATGATACCATGTTAGATGGTTCACTTTTCAAGAAAGAAATACATAATGACAAATAATACTTTGTGAAATACCCCAAATCTAATTAACATTATAAAACCATTATTTAATGGGAAATAATCCAAATATAAATCTTTTCACGTACGCATGCAAACCCATGCATGAAAACGTTACGTAAAAACAGTCGTTTCACCATAAACGCTAAAACGCCTTAGAAACTGTGATTAATCAAGACCTTGTATGACCTTCTAAAACTTAAACCAAATGGTCATACCCTCATTATATGACTATACAAACATAGTCCCTAGGCTATATTTAGTCAAAAACGCAAAATGCTCGGGAGTGCTCACGCACGCCCCTTAAAGCATGAAAAGCCCGGAGAGGTGCCGAGGCGGCACAAACTCCTATATTGAAATACCCCAAACCTTAGTATACGATGAACTATCTAATTATAATATATTAAGGCTATAATATGCCTTAGAAACATTAGACAATAGTTTTAAACAACAATGTACACAAAAACATGCCTTAAGCGTTTCAACCGAAAACGCACCTTAGAGCACCAAAATGTGCTTTAAGGAGAAATGTGCCTTAAGCATTTATACATGGGAAAAAAAGGCTAATAAGCCTAAATACCATTAAGAAGTAAGGTAACAACAATAAAATGGTCATAGGAACCATAGCGTATACACACAAATTAAGTATACAAGTCCACACAAAAACCAGTACTAAACTGACGAGAGTCAAGGAGAAACCACTAAACGACTTGGTTTAAATTGGAATTAGCAACATGCTATTTCATGAACAAAGTTTCTAAAGGTTGTAAATGTACTAAGAACACATTTAAACTAGCCAAAACAAATTGCAAAATCAATGTGAACCCGGAAGCACATAAAATGGGTTTTAAGGCATTTTTGGACTTGTAACATACCTATCACATGGTATAAGTCATTAGGAATGAGTTTAATGTATCAAATATTACATAAACACATTATAGAAACAAAAAAAAATCAGGTCAAATGGGGCATATGCTGGCCGACCTCAAGCATGAGTCACCATGTCCAAATTTGCTTTTAAATTCACTATTACACCTACTCAAGACTTCATTGCATTGTCTTATTATCTTGTCCCATTAGTGAATGATTAACCAGACTCTTACCTATCAAATGATAGCTTCTAAATTCGGAACTCATCCTCTCTTTGAAGGAAGAACACAAAACAAAGCCAAAGTTCTTAGTTTTGAACCTTAAAGAACACCCTTCCTTGTAGGAATCATAACTTTCTCGTCCTAGCTCCAAATCACAAGCTTGATAGCTCGTTGGAATCCTCTCTTCAAGAGATTTACAACCATAGCTCATGAGCCCCCAGATTCTCAGGAAAAACCACAAAGAAGTGCCTTTGATTCTCGAGGTAAAACATTGCCTTCTTGAAAACTTCTTGTTCTTTGGTTTTTGTTACAGCCGATTGGCATGGGATACTAACCCATCTTATTATTCATCTTGCTGTATAATTTTGGAGCCAATTTCTCTAGCAAATTGCTGTCAAAATTTCTAAGGAAATCAAGCTTAAATATTAAGTTAATGGTTAGTATACAAGGTAAATCCTACAACTACCTATTTCAAGGTTCTAAATATTGATCTATATATGATCGAATATATTGTGTACCTTGTTTATTATTACCGAATTTAGTAGGTGTTAGATTTAATTTTTAGCACCTAAAATGTTAATATTTTGTAAATCTTAAATTAGATTTATAATCCTTATGATATAAGCTTTAATATAAGCTATCATAATATATAAGAAAAGTTCATATAATATTATTTAAAGGGTGGCCGAAAATTAAGAGGGCTTATTTGAGTTAGGAAAAATTATATAACTAACTTAAATTAAAGGAATTAGTATAATTAAGTGTAATATGTAAAATTTGTGATGTTTTGGTCACATATCATAATTGCCAAATATTATATGGTCTATTATGAAATTTATGAAGTTTAGATGATGGGAAAATAATTGTAGAATTAAGTTTACAATTTATAAAGAGTTTATAAGTATTACTAGAATTTATAAGGTTTTTGGTATATTTAAAGTTAATAAAAGATAGTATATATATACTACAACATTAGATAATTAAATCTGGTGATTTAGAGATGTTTAAAATGATTTTTGGTGTTCAAAAATCTGTAGGAAAATTAGTTACGAAAATTAGAAATTAATTGGAGTTAATTTGGTTAATAAATGAGTTAGGATGAAAGAAAAGACCACAAGGGTAGAATGGTAATTTCCCTGGTCAAACTTGGTCAAACGTGGTCAAACTTGGTCAATGGAAGTTTGTAAAATGTTTAGAGAAGCTAAAATGAAATTTGTAGCAAAAGATTAGATATTAAAAGGATAAAAGAATAAAAAGTTAAGTTAAATTAACTTTAGGGGTAACATTGTAAATTTTGAAAAGATTGGTGTATATATAGTAAAAGTCGAGAGTTATAGGCCTCTTTGGAATAATTATCATATAATATAAAGGCAGGAATTAAGTTTATGAATTTTAGTTAATTTAACAAGAGTTAAATTAACAATTTATAAAGTTTGGGGCTATTTTGGAATTTATAAAAATTATTATGAAAGGATGGAGTTTAGTATGGGGCGAATCCATAATTAGGAGGAATATAAAGTACACTTCCGAAATTTAGAGGAATTAAATATTTAAACTATAGTTTATAAGTTATTAAGTAACTATTATAAGGTTTTGGGGTGAAAATGTAAATTATGGAAAGTATATGTCTAAAGCCGAAATACTTGGGGTTAGATTTGTAATTAAGAAACTATATATATATATACATTTTGGTAATTAAAGGAAATTAATATTAAAACTATAGGTTATAAGTTAGTATGTAAAGGTTATAAGATTTTTGAGGTTAAAATGTAATTATAGAAAGTCATTTGTCAAAACCGAAAGGTTAAGGGTTGAATTGGTAATTTATAAAAGTTATGGTGTTCAAATAATGAATACCGAATTTTAGAGGTGGTTTAGTGAATTAATTAATTAAGAAAATAAAACTATGTATTATAATGTATTTTGGAGTATAAGGTAAAGTTTAAGAAATAAATGTGGTTATAATATAATGACCGAAAAGTATGTTGTATTTATTTGGGATTAAAAATATTAGTAGGTCCTATATGTATTTAGGAAATATAGAAAAGGAAATTATGATTTAAGGATTTATGAAATAAAACTATATGATATACAAGTACAAGTAATTCACTTGTAAAAGAAATAATATTATTTGGAGTTAGTTTGTAATTAATAAAGGATATGGGAGAAATATGCCCATGTGTAACACGTAAGTGTAATTTGAGAATTTATTAAGTTATTATGTCATTTAGACAAATATAAAAATGTATCATAAATAATATATGTGCATAAAACTTACACAGTTAAGATTTTCAAATAAATCAAAAGGAGATGAAAATAAGTGATTATGGAATTAAAACTATGGTTATATAGTTATAAGGAATTTAATTGTAACCAATAAATATTAATTATGGTTGAGTGGAGAATAACAAAGAATTATAAGAATATTATGTCCATGTGTGACATATAAATAAATTGGGAAAATTATGAAGTTGTTATATCAATTAGACAATTGTAAAACATGTAACATAAATGGTACATGAATATATAGATATATACATTAAAGGATTTAAATTAAATCGAAAGAAATAAATATGTATGATGCGGAGTATCATATGGGCGTATACGAAAAATTTTAGTATACATGAATAGTACTCGTATACGTGAATAGTATATGTATAAATGAATAGTAAATACGTATACATGAATAGTAAATACGTATAAACGAATAGTAACTACGTATATATGAACAGTCAAATACGAGACATATACGTGAATAGTAAAACGTATACATGAATAGTAAGTACGTATACGTGAATAGTAAAATACGTATACGTGAATAGTAAAATACGGTGAATAGTAAAAATACGAAAATTAAGTTATTTAACCACGCCGTCCTAATGAACAATAGGAGCGGAGTAGGTGACCAGAATAGTCAAGACGTCGTCCAGGAGTGGACAAACGTCGATAGGCTAAGGTATGGAATTCTTGCAGTCTGCTTTCTACCGGATTACACCGGCTTGTGTGCTATCTGTTGTTTGAAATAACGACCAAGATAATTGTTGTAAAATGTTGTATTACTCTTGTGCACTGTTGTGTTACTTCATGTGCGTGATGTTACTAACTGTAACGTGTATGTTCCACGCATACAACACTACATTATACCGGTGGATTAAATACCTGCGTATGCTTATACCGAGAGCTTGTACTCAAGCTTCTCACTAACTTCACTTTATAACAAACGTCGTTGTCCTAAAACGTGACAACTGACAATACACATTGTGTTCTTGTTTAACGTCCTTGTGTTACACCTAACAATTCTATACTACGAAAACAAGAAGCCGAGTTGGATCTGGCCATGCATGCTACAGGAGTTGTAACTGTCTCAGGTCGTCTCCTATTCAATTTACGTCGCGACGGGAGTTTTGGGTGCACTATGACACTCACCGGCTGCGTACCGGAACAGTTCAAGTTAAGAGGAAGACTTCACTTCTCTCGAGGGTTCGATTCCCACCACTGTCAGTACAGGAGTTAACTACGTTATCTTCTGAGGGACTTATTACCCACCTATTTGTACGAGAGTCCTATATCGTCTAAGGGCTTATCATGCCCGACCAACTTACTCCATGAAGGAGTTTAACGAGGTCACTATACCTCCACTGCTGTGAGGTACTCTTATATACATGTTAGTCCCATTGTGAGGATCTGACTTCTATCAAGCTATTCTAGAACATCTAACTTGACCTTCTGCAGTCTTGTTCTGTGTGATATTGTTATCCTTGTATGGATGATTGTTATGACTATGTTATGATGCTTATTTACAGCTTTATAAAAATGCCTTGCATGTATTCGACAAAATAGTTGGTGTGGCCCAGTAGCTTGTGGGTTGCACGTTTTTCATACCGGCAAATTATTTTGCTGAGCCATTTCATGGCTAAACAATTCCAGGTACCTGAAGAAAGAGGAGCTCTCCCGACCGAGTGTAGGTGGGGTAGAATTAAGACAGGGACTGTTACTACCGGCATCATTTTTCAGTATTGTATTTTTATTTTTGGGTTTTACTATTTTAAGTGGTTTGTATTCAGCGCTCAGACCGCATCATTTGTAAGTTGTATTGAAGTTAGCCTTGTTAGTCACATGGGTGACTAGCGGCGTTGTAGCACCACCCGTTGTTATGTATATATTTTCCGCTGCATTTCTAGTTATCTTTGGGAGCTATCATCGTACAGGTTGTGGAGTTCCGGGTTGGGGTGTTACACTTTGAGAAAGTGATTATGCAAAAATCATTATATCACAAAACATATAGTTCTTCAGTGATAAAACTGACAGTTCTTCAAAAACTATAACAATATAATGCATCGACGATCTCACTTTCCTTTAACGCGGTTTTTACTTTTGCTCAAAGTTTATTTTATTTAATAAAAGAAAGGTGAAGCTCCATAAACATGTATCAAATTTTTCTCGTTTTCTTTGTAACATATCTCTTCCCCTGTTTTCCACCAATCAATGGTTTGTCACTTTCTTGCATAATATAAAAACTAGTGCTATTTATACATGTTGTATAACAAATATAAAAGAAACATAAGGTTTTAACACCTTTTACATTTGGTAGAGTATACATCAAATGTGACTTCAACATATAAACTCTTCGACAACGCGGATTCTTGATAAAGCACAACGATTTCAGATAGAATTAAAGATAGACAATAAGTATCCTTTTAAAAAATGGTAGTGAGAAAAGTGACTCAATATCTTTGTCAATGGTGTATGGAGTGAAGAATGTCTTTTAGTAGAGTCTGTCGTGCTAATAACGTATTATAAAATTTAGAGATGAGAGAGTATAAAAGAAAAGAAAGGAGGAAATTGGCACATCATCTTACAATCCATTATACGATCTTATATAATATAGGATATCAACCTTTGAGTGGTTGGAATACAAAATATCAATGGTCTCTAACGAAGAGTCTGGGAAGGTTTTGAGAGTTACACGGATGAAGGGTCTAAGATTGATTAATATATGTACGGAAGTACACCTACTAAATATGGTGATTTATAACAAATATGGTGTTAACATTTATTATTTGAATAAAAACTACCTAAAACAACACTTTGAAACAAACTTCAAAAACTGAAATCAAAAGAAAAAAAAAAATACCAATAAACTTCGACTACAATAATTAAGGCCCTATTCTTTATAAGTTATGGAAAATCAGTTTATCAGATCAGTTTTTTTTTCTCAATATATCATACATCAATTATCATATGAGTTTTTTATTTTTTTTTATCTACATTTTCTTTCTATTTTTTTCAATAATGTAATATTGAATGTAATGAGCTCTCTCCTCTCTCTAACTTCCCAAACCTTTTTTCCTGTTCAACCTAGCCCACCACCATGTCTCAGCCGCTAAAACCACCATCCCCTTCCCCCATCCCACCCCACCCCTTCCACCCTTTCAATCCCACAACAAAACTCTCCCTCCGACCAATCCTGCCTGCACAACAAGTTTCGAAACCATCGAATTTTACATAAAAAAAACCCAAACTTCACTACACTTTAGCCGCCACCAGTTGCACACCAACTAACACTCAAAGCAACACGTTCTCCACCGTTTCCCAACCATTTTCAGCCTACACTCCAGTCCTGTCCAACCAACCCCCTCTCATTCTTCACGTCTCCACCCCCTTTTCATACGCTAGCCCTAATCCGATACCTTCAAAAATTGTCGCTAAGTTAGGAACCGGTAGTTTATATGAGGAGAGGAAGGGGACAGCTTTGGACGAGATTTAGCAGGAGGTCAAACTTCTTCGAAGACAGAAAGCGAGGGAGAAGGTCGCGATGGAAGGAGGAGCAATACAGCGAAAGATCCTCTAGAAACGACAGGCGAGAAAAGGAGAGAGCTAGCCGAGGGAGGAAGTTGGAAGAATAATAAGCAGAGATGTGACGGAGTATCGATTGGGGAAAATAGTGAGCAGATTCGCCAAGTGGACCAGAATCTACATATGCAGAAAGGTGAGAAAATGGTCCAAGAAAGCATTTGCCTTTGTTGATGTCAATCACGTAAAGATGCAAAGAGAGTGATTGAGGGTATAAAGGGTTGGCTTATGAACGGAAGTAAAACTTTGGGCTAGAATGGAATTTCAAGGCCACAAAGCAATGGGAGAAAGGTCCAGATCAATGTCTGCTGAAAAGCCAGAAAGGTCGGGGGATAGCTCATGAGTATAAGGAAATAGAGAAAGATTGGATTCGAAAAGAAAAAAGCCCGGCCCTATCCAGACTATCAATAAACATCAGAGCGGATAAAGAGATGAAATCGTGCCTACAGAAATGTGTTGTTGTCGTCATTCTCCAAGAAGAGAAGAATGCAAAAGATGCGCTAAATCTCATGCACGACCAATGACCTAATGTCGTTGGGCTATTAGCCCTCTCAAGGAATAAGTTCCTTATTGTCTTCAACTCCTCTAGTGAAGCAGAAGATATAATAAGGAATGCGAAACAAAGAGTAAGGATCATGAGATCATTGATATACGACGATGGATGGTATATGATCAGGTTGAAAAACGTAAAGCATGGATTATCATTCGAGGTATCCCTCTTCACGCTTGGAATAGGACTAATGTGCGAAAGATTGCACGGATGGTTGGGGAAGTAATTAAGATTGAAAAGGATGACAACAATTCCATGGAAAATGCTGAGGTTCGAATCCGGGTTGAGACGTCTACACTGCAAATGATCAACTTGAAGATCATTGTCACAGTTGAAGGCCAACGCTTCCCGGTAAGTATAGTTGAAGCCGAGGAACAGTCTCCCATAACATGAACACAGACCCATCTAAGAGTATATCATTCAGGTACCGAGAAATGAGGAAAGAAATCTACAGAGTCAACAAAACTCAAAAAATGTTGACCAAGGGCTATCTGACAAAAATGAGGAGCAGAAATTCCACAGCGGCTCTCATGACAGTGCAACAAGCTCAACCGGCAAAAGCTATTTTGATTCCCAAAGAAGAACTCTACTAATTGTGATGGGGTATAGAACGAAGTGGAGGTTGTTGGTGCTCATGGTCATATCGATTGCCATAAGAAGCAGCTTTTGTTGTCTCCCAAAAAAAGTAACATGCAGAGAGATGGGGAAGGGACTGTGGGCTACACGCCTACCGAAACAGAAACAGAGGCACACATTTTTCGGAAGTCACTCCCCTCTGTAGACGTAGTTGGCGCGGAGATCCAGAGCAATGATGATGCTGTGAAATTACTTTATGTCAACAAAATTAAAGAAGGGGCAGGATCAAGTCCCAAAAATAAGGAACTTTTTGAACAGCAGGAAACTCCCCAAGTCTTGACCGGTGAGGTAGTTACCGCAGAGAAGGGATATTCGAATCCATAGAATGAGAAAATTGCGGAGGGGAGAGAACTACTCTATCGGAGATGAGAGACAAGGATTTTTTCATTCCCGAGACGCCTGTGTCTCGTACGGTGCTAATAGAAGCAAGAGATGGCAACAAAGGATGCATGAAAAGAAACGGTCGCGCCTCCCGATGCCGATGTTGATCCAGAGGAGGAGCGATCTTCTCCCGAGAATGTCGCAGAGGAGCAAAGGATATCGAATCTCGGGCAATCGCCGACTGGCCCAACCCCAATAACATATTAGGAGAAACCGTCCGTAGGCAAGGACGGGATTAACCTATGTGTCGAATTATTTCACAACTCCCCCCCCCAACTGCTCAGGCAAAGAGTAGTATCCCGGCAAGGAACGAAAGAGGTAAAATTATAAATCCTGATGCAGAAGCATATGAATGCATTAACCTACTAAGCCAGTTGGGTTGGCAGGTGCCGAATCCAGCCCAGACCAAAGCTAATATTATTAGCCAAATTCAAGAACAGTGGTGAAAGTTTTGGAGTCTAAAAGCAAAGATAAGTATGGGCGGTTAGTTATGGAGGGGGATCATTCTTGTGTTTTTGAGGATTCGGTGGCTGGGATTTCCAAGGTGGTTATTAGTCCACATAGGTGTACATAGTGTAACGCTTTATTGAAGGTTTACACGTGAGGTTTCTGTTTTCGTTTGCTAGACGGTGGTTGAGGTTCTGTTTTCGTTGTTAGACGGTGGTTGGTATGTTTCGTTAGTATGTTGGTGCTCTTCAGGTCCGTTTTAGTGGTGTCATCTAGGTTGTATCTTGAGTTGGCGGGGGGGTACTCTTTTTCCTCCCGACTTTTTCCCATTGGGTTTGTCGAGGAAGGTTTTAACGAGACCCAACATGTGCCGCTCATTATCTTTTCAATAAAAATGGCGTTTAGTCTTAATTATCAAAAAAACTAACATCAACTATATATTTTCTTTCTACTTTTTCTAAATTCGGCCGATACTGATAGTATCAGCTATCAGTTTCAGTTTGTAAAAGAATAATGTCTAAGATTGTTTCAAAACAGACATCAAACACAAACTGCCATTACCACCGTGCCACAATCCTGTAGTTTTATCATTAAAGTATGAATTTATTTCAGTAAGTCTGTAAAGTTTGAGAATTGATAATGGCAGTTAGAATTGAACAATTGTCTTGCATTGATGATTGTTCTGTTTACGTTTTGTCGATAAATATGTCATTTAATAAGGCGAGTTAAATAACATAGAATTTACACTTATTTAAAATGAGTCTTTGGTTAACCCAACTTAGTTTGGTGTACGGCCAGTTTTGTCATCAATTGATGTACGACGAGAAACTTTTTGATTTCTCTGGATTCCCCTTCTTTCAGGGACCTGCAGTGTCATACTGTTCCGTCTGTAATTTTCAGTGGATTTATAATTATAACTGCTGCCTGCAGTCCGCTGCTATAGATCTCATTCTGTTTGAATCGGCGGTAGTCAAGATATACTGCAATTGTTCCCAAAACACAAAGAAATCGCTCTGGCACTCTGTAATAAAATACAGCGACACCAGTGTTGGGTCTTGTTGGCATCTGAATTGAATAATAAACGGTCAAATTATAAATACTGGATCGATCGATCTCCTTCCTTGTTGACGGAAGATGCTACATTTGTCCATTCTTATTTCTATATTTTCTTAAAGCTTGGATATATGCACTGGGCTAGGCTCGTAAGTTAATTTTGCCAGTCAAGCCCAATACTACAAAGAATTTTATGCAGGCCCAGACAGTTTTTGCCTCTGCTGAAGCTAACAAGTCCAAAAACGGTTCCATTTTTTTACTATTCCCTCAATGGTTGGTTGATTAAAAAAATTGGTTGATACGTATATAAAGCAAAATTGCCTGGGTCATATTATTAAGGGAAAATTACATCCCCACCCATGATGTTTGGCGAAATTACATACCCCATCCACGAGGTTTCAAAAATTACTTTGCCCACCCATATGGTTTCCTCTATTTTACATCTGACGACTTTTTTATATTTGATCAACTTAAACGAGACTTAAATGTTGTCAAAATTGATAAAATTTACATGGATACTAAGGTGATATTTTTATCCAATGTCAAATCCAAAGTTTTTTAGGTCATATATGACCTGTGGGACCCAATGAAAATCGTTCACATGTTACATGTTTCATTGGGTCCCACGGATCACATATGAGCTTAAAAAAATTTAGATTTCACGCTAGATCAAAATATATCACCTTAGCATCGTCCATATAAAGTTTCATCAATTTTGATAATATTTATCATCTTTTAAGTTGATCAAATATTAGAAAAGTTACTGGATGTAAAATAGCGGAAACCACATGAATGAACAAAGTAATTTTTGAAACCTCGTGGGTGGGATGTATAATTCGCTAAACGTCATGGATGAGGAATGTAATTTTCCATATTATTAATGTCAACCGATGAGAAATAATTTTATTAAAACAAACTAGAGAATAGACCCATCTACGGCTTACTTTTAAAATAGGTGAGTATTTTTTTTTTTGGCGTCGAAAGAAATTGAGACTTCGTTTTGCCACACCTGTTGACGATTAAGGACGTGTACTATCACCGCGGGCAAACACAGCAAATACTGCATTTATTTTAATCTATCTCTGGTTAATCATTTATGTATGGACATGTAACCAACCATGGGTCAGCTTTAACCTAATAATAGTTTGACAGCTGTACCTCTTTTTTCTAAAAAGAGATTAATCTCCTGAAAGTGACCATCAAAAGCTCTAAGGAAGACACTTTGATTCTAGGATACGATCCTCTATGACCAAACCACGGGGCTTGACAGATTTATCTCAATTTGGTGGTTCAGTTGAAGCAACCGACCATATGCGACTACCACAAGTCTGCTGAAATGAGGATGTTGAAGCAACACAAAAGATTCTCGGAATTTCTCATTGGACTTGACAAACAGTATATCATGCTTTCGATGTCACCCACTCATGAAGGATCCGTTGCCAACTATATATATGTCTATCTATTCCAAAATGATAGATAGAGACATACATACTATCACTTATAGGATAAAAAAGACCAGAAAAATTGGCTTTCACTACCAACTCAGAAGGAAGTGAAGCAACAAATCTCAAAATGCAGGCAACATTCTGCATCACTAGACGCTCTGCCAGTAGCCACTCTTTTCACTTAGATGCCTCACCTCCATCATTGGAGTTAGCAAACAGGCCATTGTTTCTTTCTTCTCTACAGAGGCAGAACACAAAAGGTCACTGTAAAAATCGTCTGATTCTCAATGTGGTGATTGAACTCATCGTCACTAATCTTCAACAATATGATTTCACTGTGATAAAAGTAACAATTCAATTAGCTCAAACCTTATAGTGCATGAACGACCAAAGCATATTGATAGACTATCAATATATTAGAGAGAAGATCAGATAGGAGCAGATACAAGTATAACATAACTCTTCTAATCACCACCTAGTCGATCCTCTTACCAAATTAGTGACATTCAAACAATACTTCAGTCTCTACAACAAAGTGGACCTACATCATATTAACAAACTACAAGTACACATGGATCAGTACCAATACAGTTTCAAATCCACGACTTAACTATCTACACTTCAAGGGGATATTGGATTGGAAATATCAGTATAAATAATTGTCTAGATCAACACATGTCATCCCCTCTTGGAATTAGGCTATAAGTTACATATTTATTCCCTTTCTTCTCTAGATAAGATACTATTCCTTCATTAGTATCTTAAGTAGTATATCTCAATAACGGCATATTAGGGTTACATTTTCCCTAACTTTTTCTCACTCTGTAATGTTGGACAAGATCAAATCAATATATCAATTATCTTTAAATTACACAATAAGATTCGCAGTTAATCATAGCTGCTCTTATACTTTTTTTTTTAAACCAATTAGCTCTTATACTCTTGATTGTCCTAAAACGTCTTACAATCGGTCTTAAAATTGCAATATTTCACCACATCTTAATTCCAAGACACCAGGCTATGGCAGTTAACATACACCGTCTAAACCCCAGAAGCGATACAACAAGCATAACAAGGATGATATGAAGACCATAAACTAAGACGAAGGGACAATTGTAAAAGCATACATAAGAATTAACCAAAATCAAAAGAATGCATACCAATCAACTCTCCTGCTCTTGCTGCTGTTGTTCAGCCTTTGATGTAGTTCCAGCATCATTATCGCAAGATTCTCCCATCCCCACTTCGCCACCAACAGCTGGCCCTTCGATTTGTAAGAGATGAGGATCCTTTTTGCTCAAACCTAGAGAACTAGATAGTGCATAAAACTTACGCATCAGCATTTCTTCCTCCACCTTTAGCCTATGCAACTCGTGTGCCATTTTGTTGTGAACATCTCGAAGAAGCTCCTCTTGCTTCTCCAAATGCCTTAAAGTCTCTCCTGACACTTGAGAATCCATTCGGATACTTGCTGAAGATCCAACACTGGAATGCCTACCTCAAAGAAATCCACGTAGCCAGAAGATACGTCGAGCCAGATAAACCCCTTGGAACCTAAATCCCAAAGCCAAAAATACGAGGATATTGCCCAAATACAACAGATTACCCGCACAGAGTGAAGAATTAAGGCCACAATGCAAAATACGGGAACTACCGGGCGGAATGATGCCAAATCCCCGTCGATGAACTAGCTACGCCGAGTCAACGGAAACAAGAATCCAAGCCGGAGGAATTCGTTCGCCGAGGGCTGCAACCAGATACGGTCGTCAAGAGAAGCTTGGAGAGAGGCGACCGCTAGGGATAATCGCCCCGAGCAAAAGTGAAGGATGAAAGTTTATTATGTCGATAACTATGGTACCCTAGGCCGGAAAGGGTCGAGTCGCAGCATAGGATGAAGAGTGCCTTGAATTATACTTCTGAAGGAGAGGGGATCCAAGTCCAAAGGAGAGTGCCTTGAATTATATATAAGATGAAATCAAAGGGTATCATGTAGTACAGATCTTCACATGAATAGCATAATGACTTTATCTAAGTTATGTTTTATTATCTACCATTGCACTTTCCTGAGAATTTATCGGGTACATTAATTTGCCAGATGGTCAAAGCAGAATTATTGTTGTTCTCTGGCCACTGTTTGCAACAGTTGGGTTTTCATAGCTATAAAAGAAACTATCTTCTACTGCTTCAATATGTAAAGCAAACAGCAGGAGCATGTCATTTGTGATAAATAAAAACATGAATCAATTATGTTTCAAGTTGCTCTTTTTGCAATAATAAGCAAACAGTGTAATAAGAAGAATCTAAATGCAACAGATAATGAAACAGAAAGGAAATTCAATGATGATTATGAAAAAGGAAAGGTAATTAAATATACTTTGACGAACATGAACAAGGTAATGTAATGTCTTTCTTAGACTCAAACGAATGATTTTGGGAGTACTGCTCTGATGTGGAGTGACACGGATTCAAAAGAAATAGCGCCATCTAACCTATAAAAAGACTACATAAACTTACCTACAAGTTTTTTAGAAACAAAAAGAATAAGAAGATATCATTAAATGCATTATCAACCATAGAAGAGAAGAATACTAGTCATTTTGTTGTGGCAGCTCTCTCATTGACATGGTACAGAGGAGTTAAGCTGTTAAAAAGTAGATATGGATAACTACCTAATAGGTAAGAGCTTCATCGGAAATTCGCATGGTAGGGAAGTACACTTTTCAAAGCATCTTCGAACAAATTGTACCTCATAAACCTAGAAAATGATTATAGATAAGAGAATGGGCCTAAGACACATACGATACAGCAACAAAAATATGCCCAACTCCTACTTTAGGTTTTGTCAAGAATATGTGGAAGGGCTTTAGTGAACTGTACTGTTAATCACCAGAAAATCAGCCAATGTAGGCATAACAAAATGTAACCATCATCAGCCTTCACACAAATAGTCATCTTTAGAAGAAAAAAATGAAGGAAAAAAAGATCCTTAAATGAGGAAAAAAGAGGAAGGGGCATCACAGATGAAGACTCCAGTCTCACAACACATAATCAACGTCCCAGCGAAAGAATAATATATATAATAAAAAAATGAGTTAGATGAACTGGGGGAGTGCGAAATGTTGTACCTTGAAAATAGATGCTAAGACACCACCGCCTGCACAGAGTCACCACCTGGTAGACTAGTTTCTTTCTTCTTCCTGCCGATCAAAATACAAAAACATCATATTCATCAAGTTTGCATTACAAGCCCCAACAAGAGCCAAAATACTGTATACGATCACGCAACCTAGTCATAAGACTGTCGTATGAGAGCCTTATAATCCTCCAATCACATTCTAGATTTGATCCAGTCCCCCCCTCGCTCATGCGACAATATATAGCACATCATTTCCTGGTTCGCTAGTCTAGAAATAATATATTCGCTAGTCTAGAAATACAACAATCAGAGGCGCACAGCATTTCCTGGTTTGCTAGTGTACAAACACAACACAGTCAGAGGCGCAGGAATTTCATTCCTTGTTCGTTAATTGCTACAGATACAGACACAAGCTAGTGTACAGACACAACACAATCAGATTCATTCCTTGTTCGTTAATTGCTACAGATACAAACATAAGTAGAGACACAACCGAGCAGAGCATTTCCATTCCTTGTTCTCCAATAATCAGAGCAACACATACGTACTTATCAGAAAAAAAATCAGAGTACAAACATAGACAGAGAAGAGAAATAATGAATATATTACCGGTTCAGATTGGGCGACAGGGCTGGGCGAGTGAAGAATTGAAAGAAATTTGGTGCTGGTCAGCGACTCATCGGCGTGCCCTCTTTACTGGTGGTGTGGTGTAGATGGTGCACTGATGGTGGCGTGAGTGAAGAATTGAAGACGAGAAAGAAGAGAATAGATACAGTGGTGACTGGTGATTCGGTGAAGGAAGAGTCGAAGACTGAAGAGAGGCGCTGGACCGCTGGTGAAGGAAGACTGAAAGCGGCGCGGTTGAGCAAATGCTGGGTTAGGGTTGTTTTGTTAATTTTAAAAAATATGGATAAAAACTTTTTTTTTAATTATTATAAATATGAACGGGTGATGGGTCGGGTGAACGGGTCGGGTGACCGGGTGAAAATTTCATCCGAACCCGTTTCACCCGCCACCCGTTTTTCACCCGTTTTTTTCGGGTTTTTCACCCGTCTTAGCGGGTCGGGTGTTCGGGTGAAACGGGCACCCGTCACCCATTGCCATCCCTAAGTAAGATAGAAGAGAGGAGAAATCCAGAAGAGGGGAGAATTGAGCGAGTAAATTTCATCAAATGCCACTATATTTTTGACTAATTCATGAAATGCCACTAAAAAAAAAGAAAGTCACGAAATGTCACTATATTTTCTGAAAAGTCCATAAAATACCATTATAGAGAGAAAAAAGACAAAAATATCCCTACTAATTAACAAATTACTTTTAAAGTTCACAATATGCCCCTAAGTGTTAAAAATTAACAAAAATTAACGAAAATATCAAAATCAATAAAAATATAAAAAAAATTATAAAAGTTTAAAAAAATTGAAAAAAAATTAAAATATCAAATAAATATTAAAAAAATATTTAATTATTTAAAATTTATTCAATACCATAAAAAGTATATTGAGTTCTAAACAAATAATTGATACCAATTTTTCTACCAACTTAGTACCATAATTTATCATACATTGTTTAATTATTATTTGCTATCAATTTAGATTATTTATTTCTTAAAGTAATTTTTTTTATATTGCTGATAAAATTTTAAAACTAAAATTCTAAACATAATAATTTATTTGAGATAGAGCGACTGAGAATATATATATATATAACATACAATATTATTCTGAAAACGTTTTATTCTACATTTCAAGCAAGTTTTACTATTTAATATTGTATGTTATATATATATATATATATATTCACAGTTGCTATATTTTCAATAAATTATTATATTCTGAAAATATTTTATTCTACATTTCAAACAAGTTTTACTATTTAATATTGTATGTTATATATATATTCAATCGCTCTATCTCAAATAAATTATTATATTTAGAAATTTTAGTTTTTAAGTTTATCAGCAATATAAAAAAATATTTACTTTGAAGAAATAAATAATCTAAATTGATAGAAAATAATCATTAAAAAATATATGATAAAAAATTATGGTACTTATTTATTATAAATTATGGCACTATATAGATAGAAAAATTGGTATAAATTATTTTTTTAGAACGCAATATTCTTTTTATGGTATTGAACAAATTAAAAAAAGGAAATATTTAATTTTTTAATATTTAATGATATTTTTTTAATTTTTTAATTATTTATTATTTTTTATACTTTTTTATATTTTTATTGTATTTTGATATTTTTGTTAATTTTTAACACTTAAGGGCATATTGTGAACTTTAAAATAATTTATTAACTAGTAGGGATATTTTTGTCTTTTTTCCATCTATAGTGGCATTTCATGAACTTTCACAAAATATAGTGGCATTTCATGACTTTTTTTTTCAGTGGCATTTCATGAATTAGCCAAAAATATAGTGGCATTTCATGAAATTTCCCTTTTTTTAAGAGGAAGAATTGAGCGAGGAGGCAGCCGTGGGTTGTAGTTGGATTAGAAATCACGGCATTAAATTTTATCTAAATCTGAAATTTAAAATAAAAACTGATATCAAACAAGTAAAGTTCATAAGTGATAAGACAGAGCTAGGCGACGATTCGGGTTGATGGGACGGATTGAAATTCATTTATATTCAATTTGATTAAAATTATATTAATCTATACTTGGTCCAAAATGAAATACCCCGAACTTAAATATGGTGATTAAATAATTCTAATATAGTATTTATGGGCCTAATAGCGCCTAAAGAGTATTGGTGAAGAAAATAAAACCAAAAGAAAAGAGAAAACGCTTAAAAAGCGAAAAACGCAAAAAGGAGCGTTAAGAGACCATAGGAGGAATACGACCTCGACAAGGGTCTAGGATGGATGTAAAAGGCTTAATAATGCCTAATTAATATACGGGAACAATTCCCAAAGAAAACGGATCCATAAAATGAATTAAAACGCTAATAAAGCTTTAGCGCACGTTTTTCGAGAAAACTAGAAAACGTGACTTTGAGTGGTCAAACAGACCCGTAAAAATTATAGTCAATTAAATAACTATAATTAAACATTAATGGAAGTTAAGAACCATTAAAGTTAATTAAACGAGAGAATTTCGAAAAACGGGCTCCGGTAAGTGAATAGTGTAAAAACGGGGACTTATGGGGTGTTAAGTGTAAATAGACTAAAATACTCCTCCCCTTGGTAATTAAAAAGCTGGAATTCATGTGTGTGTGGGTATACCCACGTTGCCAGCCTATTCTAACCCCGTCACCCACTAAAAACAAAAGCAAATAAAGTAAACAAGTACAAAAGCTACTTTATTTTCTCTCTCTCCCATTTTCCCTCTTGTCTCACACGTACTCTCTCCCCACCAGACCCCTTCTCCTTCTTCTTTGTTCTACTGGGGACGATTTTTGAAGCTCCAAAAGCTCCCATGACAGTCTCTCTTCATCCTCTTGCCCAAGCTCCATTTAAGCTCAAAATCAAAAATAAATTGCATATTTGATCTCCCCTCACCAAGCTCTACATTTCTCTCTTTCCAAAATCCAAAAATTATGAACTTTGTCTCCATGGGTATATCCCATTTGAAGAGAAAATGGTACCAAATTGAAGCTTGGGGTCTCCTCTTCCATTTAAGGTAAAAGTTTCAAAAGAAAAACTCATCTTCCTCCATTTCCTTACCTTAGCCAATTTTGGCCTCTTATGGAGTCTTGTTTTTCCCTTGTATGAGCATTGTTCCAATCCAAAAAAGCTTAGTGGGAGTTCTTCCTTGATTCAAGACCAAATCCCATCTTAGGGTTTAAAGGTAAACCCCTAAATTTTGAGCTTGGAACACCTCCTTTTTATCTAGAACAAATAATGATTCTAAGTGTCCTTGCTTGGTCTCATTTCATCTTGGAGTATCGATTTAGAGATGGTCAACTCCATGGCCCATGGCCGATTTTCAGTCAAGAGAAAGGAGAAGAGAAGGAAGAGGAGTAAAAGGAGAGAAGACTTATGAATAAATGGTAAATAATCTACCTTGGAGCCTAACTTAATGCCTTTAGAATTTTGGGAATGGGTAAAGGAATGAATGAACCCAAAACTGGAATGGAAATGTATTTGGATGAATTAGAAAGGATTTGTAAATTGTGTGTGAAATAAGGTCCTTAGAGCCAAGTAATTTGAATATACATTGATATTGTTGTTGGAGGAAATCTTGAGGAATTATATGGGCTGGTAGGATCCCTTGTGGATGTGGCTAGAGAGTGGACTAGGAAATGTGAAATTGTGCATTTAGGCAGTGTAAGGATTGTAGGTAAGTCATGGCAAATTTTTGGTAGAACTTATGGTGTTTTAAGAGATGTCATGAGTAAGGAATGACCTAGGGTTAACTAGGTGTATGTAGAATTGATTTGGTTGGAGTAATCAACCTTGGATGGTAGTTGAAGGCTTGGAAATGAAAGAGTAAAAATTTGTAGCAAAGAAGGTGTTTAAGTGTTTTGAATTTCTAGGAAAAAGGCTTATGGTGCATGACCTTGGAAATGAATAAAGAACTTGGGTATAGTTATTACAAATGGTTATAAAGGATTTGAAATGGTCAAAATGGGTGAGAACAAGAGGTAGGCTGTCAAGAGAAGATTAGAAGTGCACTAGAGTGCATAAGTGCAAAGATGAGTACTGAAGTTTGTAGAAATTGAGCAAGGATTTGAGTAATGATTTGAGGAGGTTTAGAGCATGATTAAGAGTGTTCTAAGATACTTAAACATGCAGAAAACATGTGGAAATGATTAGGAAAGGATTGGGTAAGAATTGAGGTGAATTTGGAGTTCAAAATGAGTAGTTAAAATGGGTACTGGGTTCGACCTACCTTGCGACCGACCTTGGCAACGTAGGTCGGGCTGAAATCTTCAAATCTGGAGTCTTCTGACTTCGACCTACCTTGCGACCGACCTTGGCAAAGTAGGTTGGGTCAAATAAAAAAAATAAAATTCGACCAGCAACCTTCTGACTTCGACCTACCTTGCGACCGACCTTGGCAAGGTAGGTCGGGCAAAAAAAATATGGGCTTAAGCTGTAGACCATGGGGAGAATAATGATGGTAAGAAAAAAAAATAAAAAATAATGTAACACCCCATCCAAAGCCTATCGTGGTTATCGCAGTCTTAGCACTTAATCGAATACGTCGCAGCGGAAATAAACAACTCCTGGACCTTGCCACGGTCTGATCGTTAGAATATACCGGCTTAATATATACAATACTTAACCAAAATACTTATCCAACTCAAAACATCGACATCCACAATCCCACAACCAACCGAGTACTAGTATCTCAAACGTAATCTCAAACTTACAACAATTTACTATAAACAGTCGGGTGCACAGGCGCAACCCGAATTCAAAACAAATGTCCCCTCCTAAGTCTAACCGCTCCTACTCTCGTAGTGCGTCCTCATCGGCCTCTTACCTGCAAGTGTAAAAATAGTGAAAGGGGGGGTCAGCACGAATGCTGGCACACCCTCTCATGGCCCCAAGCTAACGGGGCTACGACGACTAATTGTCGATAGCATGGAAATTGATTACATACACGAACATAATATGAAGTGCAATAACAATAACCACAGATGAACATATATAGTCCACAAGCAATGAACGACTCAAGCGTTCCCTTATCAAGTGGGTTAGTAACCCCCTCCTTAGTCCTCATTTCCTTAATCTCAATTCCTTATCTTAATCTTAATCTCAGTCTCAATCTTAGTCTTATACTTGCCAACCTCTCCACTATTAGATTGGTTAGCCCTTAATTGGTTGCTTATCTTTGTAGGGCTTGGTTAACCCTAGCCGGTAGCAGTGCACTATCCGACGATAAGCTACCTTCCTTAATTTATTAGGGATGTAGGCTTGATCCCTCCACGCCTTCCTTAATGTGCCTCCCACCTCGAACAGTAGCCCGGGTGGTCGGGTCGATTGTTGACCCTAGGCGACGAGTCTAATGACCAGTCTTATTTGGAAGTCGGATCTGATTCAGATACCGACCTCCCCCAATACACATGTGCCGGTACCATTCCGGATTCCTCACTCCCACCCCAAGTTATGGTTAGTGAAAGCCTTAATTACCAAGTGTTAGTTAAACCTTGACGGGTAAAACCAACAATCACCGATACTTAGTTCTCAACCTTAACTCAGTAAGTACTAACCTTGGTTAGTAACAATCTCAAGCCTCGCGGGTAGTTGTGTAAATGTAACACAATCGCAACGAGAGCAATATAACCGGTTGCATGCTTTATCTTGTTTTAGTCATAGCAAATAAACAGATAGCACACAAGCCGAGGGACACCTCGTTAGCAAGCAGGTCATGAAAAGGATTGTACCGTTCACCGTCGACCGTTGTTTGTTTAACCTTCTTCGGGGTCCCAATTCACAAACCTAAAACATTCATTCATTTTTAGGTTATTAGTTATTTGCACCTTACTTAACTCACTTAGTCCCTAGGGACTTCCATTCAATAACCTCTCAAGTCTTTATCTCTTAGTCTTACAAACTTAACTTTAAACATTAAAACTTATACTTAATCTTAACTTAATTCCTTAAGTTCTTAGGGTCCCAATCTTTACTTCCCTACCAAGGGCATACCTCATTACCCATTACCATTCTTAGAATTTGAAATTTTCTTTTTCTTTTTTTTTTTAAGTGTTAAGGGTCGACCGACCCACCGACCGACCCTACCCCTGGGTCGGTCCATTACAGAAACTCTTCCGTCTCTTGGAACCCATCCGACCGACCCAGAGCTAGACCGACCGACCCAACCCTCTGGGTCGGTCCCTTACAGAACTCATTTTTCCTATATTAAACCTTGCCGACCGACCCAAAGCTAAACCGACCAACCCAAACCCCCTGGGTCGGTCCAGTCCAGAGGCATTCCGGCTGGCTCAACATGGCCCGACCGACCCAACACTGGGTCGGACCCTGGGTCGGTCCTCTACAGACCTTCCTCTTAAATTGCCTCTTTCAATTTCAAACTTCTCCTCATATATTCTAATATGCTATTACCTCATTTGGGCACCTCAAATACATCTTAAGCCCTCCTCAAAACACATTAAATCATTCACCAAGATACACCTTAGTCCTCATGCATTTTCCTTGTAATAATGCTAACACTTGTAATGCTTTCCTCTTGGTTTCTAGGTGGTGGTTCATACCTATTGTAGCCACTATACCAAATGTTTTCCTCACCACTATGACATCATCTCCCAAGCATCTTCCACTATCAAAACTCTCTTAAGCACTTACTTAATGTTCCTTCACAAGTTTAAACTTCCATCATCAACACCTTATTTCCTTCTTAGTTGTGCACCAACATTTGCCTAAGTCCTAAATACCCAAATACATTCTCTTGATTCCTAAACATTCCATGGTGATACCTAAGTCATCATAAGTCATTAAAACATCTTAACTTCACCCTTTTCATCAAGACAACCCATAGAACATTCCTAGTACTTCCTTAGTCATTAAATTCTCTTAGGATATCTTAAACACTTAAACTCTCCTTTAAATTTTGCCATAGGTTCTCTAGTATATAATACCACCTAACACATGGTTTTTCTCCATCAAACAACCAATATCACCCAAATTCTCATCACAACACCTTAACACCCAATTTACACTAAACTTCACCACATCATCATATAATGCTTAAACTTAAAATGCTTGGCACTTAGGCCCTTAAATGACGATAATCTTAACCACTGAATTTCCGCATATATTTGCCTTCAACCTGCAAATACACTCAACAAGGCTCCCATTGAAATAGAATGCTTCTTGTACTTCACCTTAACATTCTTAAACTATCTCTTTTTCTCATGTGCTCCTTAGTCACAAGTTCACAAGAATAGTCATTGTTTCTCCTAGGTTTTATAGCACCTTCCCAATATAAACTCTACACTAAACTCATCATATACCCACATCTCATTCCCTTAAACAACAAGACACCTTAAGGTAAGTAATTTACCTTGTTTTCTCACAAGCTTAAAAGCTTTTCTCCTTAGGTTTTCTTTGTTCAATCTCGGTCACCAATGTGATTCTCCTTGCCAATGTTCTAACCAATATCCAATGACTCCAATGAGTACTAGATAACACATTAACCCTAAGGAACAAACCCTAGGTTTAAAAATATGTTTTAAGGTATTAATGTGATTGTTTTACCTTGGTTTCTTAAGACAAACTTGGATGTGAAGCAAGAAGGACCTCCTCTCCCCTTTGAAGAGTAGAAACAAGCTAGAACAAGGCATAAACATGGAGTCCCATGAGTATATATTTTCGGTCAAGTGAAGAAAATGGTGGAAACCTAGATTTTCTTACACTTTCTTTACCTTAAGAGAATGGAGATGCCAATGGAGTCTCCAAACTTGAATTTCCTCCTCTAATGGTGGTTTGACTTGGCACCAAAATGAAGCTCTTGAAGTTTTGAAAAGATAGAAAGGAGGAGCTTGAGCTAACTAAGAAGAATATGTATTTTGTTTTGGATTTGGAGCTTAAATGAGCAAGTGGTGTGCAAGAGAAGGTGGAGCTTCCATGGAGGTGAGCTCTACGTGAATTGGAGAAGAGAAAGAGAGCAAGAAATCGTGGGCAACAAGGGAAAATGAAGAAGTGAGGAGAGAGGTAAGCAAAAGTGATATTTATCTTAAAGGTGAATAGTGTTTTATGCTTTATAACTTACTTATTTGCTTTCTCTTTACTTAGTTAGATAAGTGTGGTGAGTCACACTTAAAGAAACCGGCCCCCTTTAGTGAATGAGGGTAGTTTAGTCTTTGTTGACCAAATGTCTCACTTATATAGACTTATGTTATAAACTAGCTTAATAAATTCACTATTCATCAAAAACAAGGCACCTTGTTGTGAAATTTTTGATTTCCCATTGATATAGACCTCCAAATGTGATACTATATAGTACACATATTAATTAAAGAGTAATGATGGACATTTAGCCATTCAAAACTCATTTACAAGACAATTTTTCAAAAACGTGCTTAAGACTCCTTAAAGCACATTTTGTGTTTTAACTTGTTTTCAAGCTTGGTTTCTTTGGTAATTGATTTAAAATGACCATTAGGATATTACTAAGGTCTTAGAACAATATTTGGGTACTCTCCCATGTCTCTCCAAGCTTAGAGCACGTTTTTGCTTAAACTGCTCTTTTTGGTGTTTCCTTATATTTTCTTTGATTAGAAATGTTTCTTAATGTTTCTAAGGCATTATTTAGCCTTCTTATATCTTGGTTTATCATTTAAACACCATATCTAAGTTTGGGGTATTTCAAATAAATATGCCCTAAGAACCTAAGATTAACGGGGTTAAACAACGGGATTATTAATTGTTACATGCTGTAGTACTTGCTATTAATAGAAACATTTCGAATGTTACTAGTGGAACAAGTGTGAGCCGAAGAACGTAAGGCGACATGGTAAAGTAACCACTGGTGTAAGGTATGATTTTCTCATGCCCCGTATGCTAACCGAGCTACGTTGATTTGTGTGCTTGTATGCCGGCTAATCAAGATAAAAGCATGAAAATGGTTTATTGTATTTGATTGTATGTCTTGCTGTATGATGTATGAGCTAACCCTTCTTGAATGATTGAGTGGCTTAACTTAGTGTGTAGACCGACTCATAGATGAGTCTTGTTAATTAGTGACTTGTAGAAAGAGTCATGTTGTGAATTAGTGAAAACGTGGAACGCACTAAACTAACGAACCAAGAAACGATAACGCAAACTTATGAACTCACTAGAATGTGAGAGAGCGTACGGGATTAGTAAACTCCCGATAACGGTTAGAGAATCGAATCGATGCAATCCACCAAACAATAAATAGTGGAAATATATAAGTAACCCCTATTAGAGGTAATGATGATGGTGCAAGACATGAACCATGAGAATAGTAAGGAATGATAAGGGATCTCCAAACCCCTTAGAAAATTAGTCGACCCACACTGAGAGGACCCGACTAATGTAAACAATGTCCCGAACATGAGAGTATTCGATACGTTGGGGGAACCCTTAAATCTGAGAATACTAGGCATTGGTACTTCCCTAAGCTAGTAGAGGTTATCGAGAGAGATACTTTTAGGCTAATCCATGAGATTGTAAGATACTCCGAGAGAGGAGTGTTGGGAATTTGAGTAGTTCGGTAAAAACGGACATTTGAGTATTTGAGAGGCTAAGTGTATAGCCCCGCTTGTATTTGTAAGCCCGGTGGCGAGTCTTGTGTATGACTCCGCCCGGAGGCTAAAAGTAATGAGTATGTATGAGTAAAGTAATGAGTATTGAGTAAGGAGTAAGTATGAGTAATGTAACGAGTATTGAGTAATGAGTAAGTATGAATAAGGTAATGAGTATTGAGTATGAGTATTGAGTAATGAGTAAGTATGAGTAATGCAATGAGTATGGAGTAATGAACAAGCACTAGTAAAGTAATGAGTATTGAGCAAAACACGAGTAAAGTAAACGAGTAAGGTAAGGAGTGAAGTAATGAGTGAAGTATGAGTAAAGCAACAAGTAAGTGAGAACATGGTCGGTGTAGGCCTTATGAACCCGAGCGAGGAGACAGAGAGCATCCGATTAAACCGGATGAATGAATAACTAACATGAACGGTTGACTGACGAATTGTCTTCCCTAGTAAGTATTGAACCTTGTATATGTATGTAAGTATTGTTACTTTTAATGTTGTAGTATTAGTATGTATGTATGCATGAAATGAACTCCATGTATTCGACCAAAGTAGTCGGCGTACCCCGGTTAGCACGCGGGGTATGCAAATTTCATATGCAACAATTTGCTGAGCCCCTAGGGGCACCGTTTTTATTTACAGGTACTTCGAAGCTGACCACCGTTCGAGAGTGTAGGACGAGGTTGCTGTATAAGCATGGGTAGTTGAGTAATAGGAGCTATATTTGTATTGTAATGCAAAATTGTAAGTCCAAATTGTATCGGTAGTTTGAGGATGGTAGTAGACTCGGTATAGTATTGAATTGGAGTTTGTATTTGGATTATGATTTGAGTATGGAATGAAAAGTAATGTAATGTGTAGAGTACTCGGTATATTCAAGTCATCCGACTGATAGTACATAGTATTGTAACTGGCCTTGTTAGTCACGTGGGTGACTAACGGCATTGTACACCCGCCATTGTGTATGTAATATCCGCTGCGAAGGTAAGTAATTGTAAAGTAATGACGGGATTAGCGGTAAGGGTGTTACAAAAAGTGGTATCAGTCACTCTGATGGATGAAATACCGAGTTCAGGAAAATACCGAGTTAGGAATTAGAGACTTAGGGCTAAGGGTTGAGTGCTAGCGCGTGAGGTACGCTAGATAGGAACTCCTAGTGTAATCTAGATACCTACATAACCAATCCCGCCCTCCACATCCCCCGTTGTAAAGTTGGGACAAGAACGCCAGAGAGATGGACCCTCACACTCGGGTAAAACCCGATATGGCAGTTGCAGAATAAACCTTGTAAGAAGAAGAACCAGTCGTACGGTAGATTCCAAGAACTGGAAATCCCGAAGACGGTTCCCGTTTGAACGACTATAACCGTACTTAACAGCAGAAGATTGAAGATCCTAACCATAGGATAAGGGAAATTACGACACCATGGGGCGACATGCTTCGCAGTCGCGAGAACCATGAGTAGCCAGCAAGAAGAGGAGCACAACCGCGCAATGAAACGAGGAAGATAGTGTAACAAACCCGAGACAAGAGAGTCTACGGACTGTAATTCTTGATAATACCATCAACGGTATGCAAACCGACTAAGGAATTAGTCAAGGTTGGATTAACACCAAACCTACACGCCAAGAGGCCGTAATAACCAAACGACATAGTTCAGATAACAATGGAAGTATTCAGGAAACATACACCTATAGGACGACAACGTGGTTCCTAAGGATAAGTCAAGTCTCGATAACCACAGTGAAGGTGTGAGACACCCGGATTGACGACAACCATGTCAAGTACACTGAGAAACGACTCAGGAGATTGATCACCAGGGTCAAAAGATCAAAGGAAGATCTAATAAGACCACCCAATTTGGATGGAAACGATACCATAACCGGTATACGTTAATCGAAAAACAGCCTACCCGCGCACTTGCCCAGGGCAAGTGCAGCAGAGGCAAGACAGTTGGAAGACTTTTAATGACCACAGTACCAATAAGTACCAACCATGAAGATTGAAGCAAATATAGGATCACTAATCCTAAGGACTTGAAGGACCAAACCTTGGAAGGGCCCGACAGCCCGATCATCATATTAACGAACATACTAGTCAACGAGAAGCTAGATTTGGTCAAGACCTCAGACATGGCAACACCATGGAAATTTTCTTTCAAACCCAAGATCTTTCTTTCAGACACAACCTTTCTTTTAAAACCCAAACATTTCTTTTAAACCTCAGATTTTTAAAACCAAACCAAAAGAATTACAGTAAGTTATCATAGAATGATACAAGAGGAGTTGACAATATAATACTTCACCTAGGCGTGTGACGAGCACTACGAGTGTACCCAAATACGGGATGCGGGACAACCGCACTCCGAAGGAGCTTGCGGGCCTGATAGACCTTTTGTGAGTTAGTCAGGTAAGTGGCGACATGCCAATAAGGTACCCCACGTATGTATACAAGTAGTGTATGAAACACGGGAAGTAGTCAACTCCGTTCTACGGACAATGAAGTAAATTCAAACCGAAACAGTTGGACACCTCGAACAATCGAAGGAACTTAGATTAGCTTACAAGCTAAAGAAGTCAAGACCTCACTCCAGGAGGATGATTAAGAGTTAAGAAGTGCGAGAAGCACTAACAATGGAATAAAGGCATTGGATATGCCTCAAGAATCTTGAAGCAAATGCACGATAGCTGGAGTGCACAGCCAGCCTAAAATCAGTAAGGCAAATGCCTAACGAGAACACATCAACGTTCGGTGAATCAGATAAATCCCCAAAGCGATCATATAAGGTACCGGAGAATACCATACATCACCAAAGAGGATACCAACTGGTATAAACATAAGGAAAAGCATCAATGGTCTACCCTAAGAACGGGACACGATGCAACCCCAAATGGGGCAATTTGAAATCCAAAACCGCAAGGGAGATAATAAATTGGACATACTCATAAATGTCAGCCGATGTAATGGCATAATCAACAACACCCTGGAGCAATCCATAAAAAGGTATCAAAGTCAACATAGCTGAACGAAGAGTCGTTATAAGAGCACAAAAGCTAGAACGAACACTCGATTAAACAACGGAAGGGATTCCACCAAACGGGGAATACCCTAAATTGCCATGAGGCAACTGGTTATTACTTGAAGGGTCTTCAATGAACGAAAGCGTGACACGATGATCTTATCACGGAACCTAATATTACCTCCAAACCAATCTATGGTGTACGGAGAAGCAATGATTGTAAACAGCCTAAGATGAGCGGAGCTCTAGGCAACGCGGCTAGTATGCCATAAACCTACTACAATACATAATCCGACGGTTGCAAACCTACTGTGAACCGTATGGGAGTTGCCAAGGACGGCACCAATAAGATAGTTTAATAACTAACGAACGAGGATACCACTCGTTATCGTAGTACCGCGAGAGCAGTGACACATCTCTTTCAGAACTACTAATGTAGTGAAGCTTGAGCATACAATTATTGCCAAGCAATGTGAAATAATCTTTGAAAGCAACTATTGGAAACCGAGAAGTAATCGGTTAAGAAGAAACGTTGTATGGGTATAACCTAAAGCATAGAACCAATAACGCTCAAGGAGCTCAGAGATATAAAAGAATGTCATATTGTATAATCAGCCAAGAAAATGGCGAACCATTGTCTAAATGGTAGTAAAACATGAGCAGAAGCTAATGAAATAGCGGATGCCATGGAAACCAAAGTTGGAAATAAACACGAACATGGTGCGCAGCGAGCGACCAGTCTATGTTAATAACCACACAATGACATGGAGTTGTTAAATACGAGATGGCAGACGGAAATGATCATTCCTATTGCGGTCACATAAGAGATTTACTGCCAAGGGTTTACGCCTCTGCACTCTGTAGGACTTAGTGTTTTGGTATTGCACTTGTGCAGTTAATGATCTAGTGGGATAGCTAGGAATATGGGAAAATGTCAATTGTGGTAAATTCTTCCTTTCACTAACGAACATGGCATAAGCCAGTCAAGCAAAAGCTTAAAAACAAACCGTGCGGCCTAAGGCCAAAGAAGCACGAAGAGTGTGAAACACACCAACAATCACAAGATGTGAATTCCATCGGAATAAAAGTGAAAGGAGACTTATGAAAGTCACAAGTACCGATGCATAGAAATGCAAGGTCACACAAGTGAAGAACACTTGTACCAAACAAGATAGTGAGCAAAATTCAGAAGCCACTGACAACATAGGAAGCACTACAACTAAGTAGTGGCTCAACCTCAACCGACAATAAGTCGGAGGAACCTAGTGAATAATCATGGGAGTACGAACAGTATGTACAATAGATTTCCAGAGAGCAGGTTATAAAATCTAAAACTCATTGAGTTCGCGTACGGTAAGAAATATCACGCTTGATTGAATAAACCTTATTCCCACAATAAAAGGGATAAAAAGGTGATGTGTAGCACATTAAGGATAACGGGAAGGGCGAACAAACCCCAAGTTATCAGGGTCACGCAGCAGAAGCTAGTGGGCCCAAAATTCTAAGTGAAATATACCTAGTGAATTAATGGCTAGTTATCAACGCCTTGAAGCCTCTAAGACTTGAACCGAACCCGGTCAAGAGTTAAATAAACTCCGATGAAAATTCTTGATGCAGGGACTAACCGGTAATACGGTTAAGACCCTTTGATCAAGGAACATTGTATAATAGACCGCATGGAAGCTGAACCAATCTATGCGACTCAATGCTTAAGACCAATGTCAAACATTGACACATGGTAGATTACGTGGGCGTAATCCCTTTTAAGGGGGGTAGAGCGAAAACCGCAAGTGTAAGTTTTACGTGATAAGTGCGTAAACTACAATGCGCATAGCGCAAAAGAATTTGTTCTGATGATTGATACTTATGTTACATAAACATTTGTATTCACTCATCGTGTAATTGTGGTTATTTGGGAAATAAGAATAGGAAAGGAGTAGAGAAACTCCAGGGGAATGAGAATCCCGATTGGTAATAGTATGAGAAATAAGTACGTTTGGGAGATTTGATGAGTATAAATCGGTATGAAACTGATGTATTTGATGAGTATAAATCGGTATGAAACCGATGTATTTGACGAGTATAAATTGATTGATAGAAAATTAATTGGAAATTATACCTTTGAATTTCTTAAGTATAGTAGTTGGAGATAATGTAGTAATAATTGATGAATGATTAGTAAGTGAGTAAGTGAATTCTAGAAATTGGAAAATGTATGTGTGTGATTATGACTAGCAAGATTAAAAAGATAGAAAACGAAATAATGTTTGACTATCTGATTGTGTGAATTGAGGTGGGAGATGGAACTTGATTTGCTAGCGATCAAGGGAAACCGAACTCAAATTGGGGTGGAAGGATTGTTCAACACCAATGCTGATCACATTGGGGTTGAAGGACTCTGGAAGCTCCCTATAAGTGGTCACGAGTAATAACGCTAGTAATAGGTGTAATTACCATAAATTGGAATTTGGAGTTGTATGAAGTTTTCAAAATGATTTAGTACAAATGATTTCTTCAAACTCGAGAATGAGGAACGGTTTTGAAACCGCTCCCACGGGTGCTAGTTGGACCTTCCCCAGGGCTAGGCACCGTTATCGGGTCGAACCCGGGAAGTAAGGCTAGATGTGAGCCTATGAGAGTGATGATTAGTTTTGAAACCGCTATCACCCGCCGTGGCTGCGGCCTTTAGTCTTGAAGACAGGTAGAACGGTGGGCGTGTGTTTTGTATTTTTCCAAGGGCACTGGGACAGTGTAGTCCTGCAGTAAGTATGAGTAAGTAAGTATGAGTAATAGTGCCTGAGGATCTCTATATATGCAAATGAATTTGATCAGAACCAAAGGACTGTAGGGCCAGAAAGCGTAAGTGCCCAATGTCATGACGGCCGTGAACCAGAAAGCGTAAGTGTTCAAACGTGACCGGTACCTGAGGGATCACTCGATATGGGGGAGGATTGTACCTAATTGTCTGCGGATGGACCCCCATGGAGAGAAGGAAAAAAGACTATTTTTTATTGCTATAAATGCAGGGACATGCTTTTGGATGTGTGGTATACATCGAACCAGACCTTGGTGTCTGTGAGGTTATATAGAAGTTATAACCCTAGCATAGAGTACCTACATGAGTAACAATATTAGATTCACCAACTTTGAGGGCAAAGTTCTTTAAGGGGGGTAGATTGAAATACCCCGAACTTAAATATGGTGATTAAATAATTCTAATATAGTATTTATGGGCCTAATAGCACCTAAAGAGTATTGGTGAAGAAAATAAAACCAAAAGAAAAGAGAAAACGCCTAAAAAGCGAAAAACGTAAAAAGGAGCGTTAAGAGACTGTAGGAGGAATACAACCTCGACAAGGGTCTAGGATGGATGTAAAAGGCTTAATAATGCCTAATTAATATACGGGAACAATTCCCGAAGAAAACGGATCCATAAAATGAATTAAAACGCTAATAAAGCTTTGAGCGCACGTTTTTCGAGAAAACCCGAAAACGTGACTTTGAGTGGTCAAACAGACCCGTAAAAATTATAGTAAATTAAATAACTATAATTAAACATTAATGGAATTTAAGAACCATTAAAGTTAATTAAACGAGAGAATTCCGGAAAACGGACCCCGGTAAGTGAATAGTGTAAAAACGGGGATTTATGAGGTGTTAAGTGTAAATAGACTAAAATACTCCTCCCCCTTGGTAATTAAAAAGCTGGAATTCATGTGTGTGTGGGTATACCCACGTTGCCAGCCTATTCTAACCCCCTCACTCACTAAAAACAAAAGCAAATAAAGTAAACAAGTACAAAAGCTACTTTATTTTCTCTCTCTCCCATTTTCCCCCTTGTCTCACACGTACTCTCTCCCCACCAGACCCCTTCTCCTTCTTCTTTGTTCTGCTGGGGATGATTTTTGAAGCTCCAAAAGCTCCCATGGCAGCCTCTCTTCATCCTCTTGCCCAAGCTCCATTTAAGCTCCAAATCAAAAATAAATTGCATATTTGAACTCACCTCACCAAGCTCTACATTCCTCTCTTTTCAAAATCCAAAAATGATGAACTTCATCTCCATGGGTATATCCCATTTGAAGAGAAAATGGTACCAAATTGAAGCTTGGGGTCTCCTCTTCCATTTAAGGTAAAAGTTTCACGAGAAAAACTCATCTTCCTCCATTTCCTTACCTTAGCCAATTTTGGCCTCTTATGGAGTCTTGTTTTTCCCTTGTATGAGCATTGTTCCAATCCACAAAAGCTTAGTGGGACTTCTTCCTTGATTCAAGACCAAATCCCATCTTAGGGTTTAAAGGTAAACCCCTAAATTTTGAGCTTCGAACACCTCCTTTTTATCTAGAACAAATAATGATTCTAAGTGTCCTTGCTTGGTCTCATTTCATCTTGGAGTATCGATTTAGAGATGGTCAACTCCATGGCCCATGGCCGATTTTCAGTCAAGAGAAAGGAGAAGAGAAGGAAGAGGAGTAAAAGAAGAGAAGACTTGTGAATAAAAGGTAAATAATCTACATTGGAGCCTAACTTAATGCCTTTAGAATTTTGGGAATGGGTAAAGGAATGAATGAACCCAAAACTGGAATGGAAATGTATTTGGATGAATTAGAAAGGATTTGTAAATTGTGTGTGAAATAAGGGCCTTAGAGCCAAGTAATTTGAATATACATTGATAGTGTTGTTGGAGGAAATCTTGAGGAATTATATGGGCTGGTAGGATCCCTTGTGGATGTGGCTAGAGAGTGAACTAGGAAATGTGAAATTGTGCATTTAGGCAATGTAAGGATTGTAGGTAAGTCATGGCAAAATTTTGGTAGAACTTATGGTGTTTTAAGAGATGTCATGAGTAAGGAATGACCTAGGGTTAACTAGGTGTATGTAGAATTGATTTGGTTGGAGTAATCAACCTTGGATGGTAGTTGAAGGCTTGGAAATGAAAGAGTAAAAATCTGTAGCAAAGAAGGTGTTTAAGTGTTTTGAATTTCTAGGAAAAAGGCTTATGGTGCATGACCTTGGAAATGGATAAAGAACTTGGGTATAGTTATTGCAAATGGTTATAAAGGATTTGGAATGGTCAAAATGGGTGAGAACAAGAGGTAGGCTGTCAATAGAAGTTTAGAAGTGCACTAGAGTGCATAAGTGCAAAGATGAGTATTGAAGTTTGTAGAAATTGATCAAGGATTTGAGAAATGATTTGAGGAGGTTTAGAGCATGATTAAGAGTGTTTTAAGATACTTAAACATGTAGAAAACATGTGAAATGATTAGGAAAGGATTGGGTAAGAATTGAGGTGAATTTGGAGTTCAAAATAAGTAGTTAAAATGGGTACTGGGTTCGACCTACCTTGCGACCGACCTTGGCAAGGTAGGTCGGGCTGAAATCTTCAAATCCAGAGTAAGGCGCGGGTTAATGAAAAAAATTGCAAACTCAGAAAAGACTTAACGAGACAAGAGGAGGGAAAGCGAAAAGAGAAGCAAGCAAAGCGGCGGTGTCATTTTCTCCATCACCGACCACAACCTTTCCCCATTGAGGGCCACAACTTCTCTAAGCCAGGAAGACAACTGCAGTTCACCGAAACAGAAGCAAATCAACGAATGCTATTCCACACCCGTTCTCTCGATTTGATTTGCTAGACTATGAGCTTTGACGGTACTGCAGTGACAAACTCATCTTCAACAACATTGAAGGAGTTTTCCAGCCACATCTGGTAAGTTCTCTACTTCATTCTCTTCGTTAAACCCGAGATGAACAAATTTTCCCCAGATTGGTGAACTTTTGTTACAGCACACTAGTTCATATCAGTGTAGGTCACACCCAAACACCCGTTAAAAAACCTAAAACTCATGCTCTTGAATGAGAAAAGAGGCAATTCTTCTGGTTTTGTTTTTTGGATTCGACCTTTCTTTCGTTATGTTCTTAATTAGGTCATCTTCGTGCGAATTTTCCTTGTCAAATGGGATTTCAATTTTGGTGCTTCTATTTTACGCGCATCCTTCTTCTTCTCTGTTCATTATTTTTTCTCTATTTGCTTCATAACCCGACGTCCTTACTCACTCTCTTGATCTCATTTCCATCTTTCTTTGTTATCGTTGCTGCTTCCTTAATTGTCATTTATTGATGCGTGCTTTTCTTCCAAGTGAGTCATGAATGGAGATAGTTATGGCTGAGGGAAAGGAAAACGTAGCCTATGGAATTGCTCTAAAACTAACACAAGCGTTGTTGGGAGTCCACCAGGTTGTTACATCATTTTCTGCAGTGCAATTTGCTGATGTGCGTAGCTGAGCCGAAATTAATTGTCGACGTTAATGTTGAATTGCTTAATTAATCTCTGAAATGGCAAGAAATTAATACAGTGAGCAGCTATTGTTGAACACATAACTACAATTTCAGCTAATTCTAAACTGCACAGATTGCCGCAAACAAGAAACATCAACAACTGTTATGTATGCTCTACTATATATAACAACAGCAGATTCTTTATTGCTTGCCTGAGGGAGGCTTAGGCCTACTAGATCTATTTATGTTTCTAAGGCTTGAACCAAATCCAGTTGTAGCACCTATTTAGTTCTTTATTTTCCCTCAGTTTTGATCACTATTGCACTTTGATTGCCTGAAAAATCATTGTCTGTTTTTAACTCATGTCCTTAATATATAATACGGCTAGCTACTGCCCAAATTTGTAATAAAAACCAACCGACATTCATATGATATTCGGTGATTGTTTGGACTCATGCATTTCCTTTCTTTCCATTGTAAATATCAACCAATAATTTATTATGAATCACTACAATACGAACTGATATTTACATAACTCAATCAGCCGATACTTTTATGATTTTGTGCTGATGCATGGATCAAATCAGTTGGTGACTAAACAAAATAAAAATGACACAAACATATTCTGATTGCTGCAAATGCACAAACAAGTATAAGATTAATCCTCAATCCTTACTTTGTATGTCCCTCGAGCACACAACAGTCACTAATGCATACATCTAGTTTTATATTTTAAGGAAGTGTCAATGTGCCCCTCTTCTCTAAAACAAATATAAGATTTACAACTGACAATAACTTATGATACCCAAAAATGATTTATATATATATATAAAAAACGATATCCATTGTATATGTATATACTTATGTTGTGGTCCGGTTAGACCATCTAGGCTCCAAATAACAAAGATTGCCCCACAGTGAAAGAAATGATGACTTTGTCGTTAGTTTACATTTAATATATTATATATGGAGCTAGCTACTAAAACAAGATTAATTACCAGATTTTCTTGGTAATATATCATGGCCAAGTCAGGGTTAATGCAAATTAGGTCTCTATTTTGATATTTTCTGTCAATACTTTGTTATATAATCTAAACTAATTAAATGCGTTAACTAATTAATGTAATAAAAAACAATTGTGGTGGCTCAAGGAGATTGAACAGGATTACAACAAATTAATATATCAAAAACAAACCAGTCAGGTTATATAATAAGTGCATATTCCACCAAAATCCCATTTTGTCTTTGATATCTAAAACATTATTATCTATCTAAATACACTAAATTTATGAAATAAAAAATATCTTTAGTGTTGAAGAAGAATTGGACAAGAAATAAGTGTTAGCTGGTTATTTGTATTTGTCAAATTTCTCTTGGCTATCCTTTAACGCTTATATGAATGATCGTTTCAAAACTAATGTGGTGTTTAGTATTTACTCATTTAATACAACGGAGATATCTAGATTTTACACAACCTTTTTCCAAAAGAAACAAATTATGATAGAGCATGAGAATATCATTACTGACTTACCTACTACATGATCCTAATTTTGTTTTCACTTTACTGCATAATGCACCCTTCAGTGCTTTCCTTAATCATGTTAAAAAGTAAAATAAAATCACCCTTTAGTTAATAAAGTATTATATTCTATCAAATGGTGAAGGATGGCAATATTAAGGTGGAAGAGTTACCATTGGTATCGTCAGGTAGGCTAGCACTTTATTGTAGTTGACGTTAATATTATTTTTTTTTAAATTTGTATTAATGTTTTTATGTGGCTAGATCACAACTTCTATTTTTTTATTTTATATCCCCAAGAAATTCTTGACCGCTAAGTATAAAGGATTAATGATCTATACTCCGTATGACTGTTTTTAGTTTTAGTTTCTTTAATTCATCTGTTTTTTTTATATTTCAATTTTATTTTGGCTACATTCTTGTTATTTTTATGATATAATTGACAACATACTTATTGTTTCTATGTTAATCTACTGAGTTCTTGAATAATATAGGTTGTTGTTAGGTGCTTGTAGGCATTAGATTTTTCAAGCAAGAATTGTCAATAGATAGACATTGGATTCTTGAACCAAAAACATCCAAAGAATTAAAAAAAGGTGCTCATGGTTTCCTTGATATTATATTTAAAGGGAAAAAAGAGAACGCAAAGGTCCAATGTCCTTGTCGAGGGTGTAAAACTCGATTCCACCGTACAAAAATAGTCATGTTTAAACACTTGGTCTAATGTTTGTCAAGTGAAGAGTAAGTTTTTTATGCTAACAAGACTATGGATCAATCGATGGAAGGGTTAAGTGATGACAGTGTTGATGGGGAGCAATTTAAATCATTAGTCAAGTTCTGGCTGTCAGATGATGCCAAGGTACAAAGCTATTTTTACGAAGTCACAGTACATATATTTGGTATGAAGTTAATGGTGTTGTTGATGTATTGTTTTGGTAAGCTGAATTTGAAGTTTTGATGTTCGTATGTGCATATCTTCTTTTGTTTGAATGATGCGTTTCTAGTTGATCAGTGTTTATGCAGCATATTAGTGAGATAAACTAAACAAACAAAGGCAAGAGCAAAGAGCCTCATACAGGATCTAAGACATTTGCTAGAGCTATTCACGAAGAGGTGATTGTTTTCTGCTTATCTCACATATCATTAGCAAATGAAATTGCTTCTTTTATGAATAATATCACTTAATTTTAGTCTCATTGTCTAAAAGATTGTAGAGAAAAATGGGAGTCCTGCAACTCGTGTTGAAGTTTATATCAAAACCCGGTTCAGGAAGAAAACCAAAGAATATGTGACATCAGAGGCTGCTAAGCTTGCAGTATTCTAGTATTAAATTGTTTATACTATCATTTCACTATAACCGACACTCTAATGAACACATGTGTCCAACTTACAGGAAGCGATGAAGGTACATCTTGAAGCTCGTGGTTCTACCAAATCTGATGGAGATAAGATGAGTTGGAAAGAAAATGTGTATTCAAAGCATAAAGGGCCAGAGAAAAAAGGCGCAGGTATGTATGGTTGATCCTTTTCTTTTACTTCATATGTGTTGTTGATCTTTATTTTGCTCGGTGGTGTTGTTTTTTGTAGAAGGTTAAATGAATGTTGAAATATGTGATCAGTTTTGGTTTGCTCATCAATTTGGATGTGAGAGTGACAATTGTGTGTGTGAAGATTGAGCATCGTTGATCTTCTTATTCACTTCATATGTATCGTTGCTCTTCTCCTTTGCTTGGTGGTGATGTTCTGTGTAGACGGTTAAATGAATGCTGAAATATGTGATCAGTTTTGGTTTGCTCATCAACTTGGATGTGAGAGTGACAATTGTGTGTGTGTGTGTGAAGATTGAGCATCATTGATCTTCTCATTCTCTTCATATGTATCGTTGCTCTTCTCCTTTGCTTGGTGGTGATGTTCTGTGTAAAGGGTTAACGAATGTTGAAGTATGTGATCAGTTTTGGATTGCTCTCAATATGATGTGGGAGTGATAATTGTATGTGTGTGTGTGAAAATTGAGCTGATTGTATAGAGTTGTTTACATTTTTATGCTAGTTGTTCACAATCTAAAGGAAATGTCACTTGGTTTCTACTATGTGATTTACAAGTTTTATGGGCGATTATTTACTGAAATCTTTGTTAATGTAATTGATTCTATTAGGTTTCGCCCAGTGCTAGTGGCATTTGCAAGGACCCATCCTCAAGCAATCCAAACATCACTCACAATGACCCATCCTCAAGCAATACAAACAACACCGGGAAGAAATAGTTGGCTTGGAAGATTGTGTAGTAGGAATATGATTTTGTGGTTGTAGGAAGAGAGTACTAGATATGTGATTTTGTGGTTGAATGAAGAAAGTACTATTTGGATGCTTAGAATAGCTAGGAAGGGCTGAACTTTTGGCCAACATTGCTATAAAGAACTTACTTTTTATTATGGATGTTATTAGATAGTTCTCAATGTATATAGTTACCTTTCATGTTAATGTGATTCAAGGTGGTTGAAAGATGTGAATCTACCATTTGTCAAGGTTGTGATATCATTGTTGTACAGGTTATAATGATTGGAAATACAAGGACGTGTAGAGAATATTTGAAAACAGGTTGTACAAATGGAATCTATACCAACGGATAAATCCGTCAGTATCATCACGAATGATGATAACTTTTGCCAACAGAAATAAGCGTGGGTATAGATATCAATAATCTGTCGTACCGTCTACCTATACCAACGGAAATATCTGTGGGCAGAGCTAACTTGATTTCAGTCAATGGAAAGCCTTTATCAACGGTTTTTTTTTTCGTTGGTATAGGAATTTCAGCTACTCCAACGGACAAAGAAACCGTGAGTATAGAGTTATCCCCACGCCACTAATGCCAATGAAAAATTTTCCGTTGGAATAGGTAAATTGATACTATACCAACGGATTTCAGGCTTTTACCTACGGATTTTTTCCGTTGATAAATGTCAATTTTTTTGTAGTGTACCCCGTTCTCAAGTTAGAAGAGAAAAAAGCGGGGTAGATTATCTTTCATTTAAAAAGCTACCTACACAAGTTTTTTTTTTTTTTAAGAATCTACCATTGGATTTATAAATGGAGGGTGATGATTGAATTTATGGTCCCGCCACTGTCTCAATAATCTTCATCACCACCATAATCTGATTTGAGAAATATAAGTAGAGGAGACTTTTATTTTCCTTCTTCGTTTGCTCAATATCCGCCGCCTCATCACCTTGATCATATACCAACAATTTTTCCTTCTTTATATTCCTATTCGTTCATCGCGGTTATTTTGTTCCCGGGAATGAAATTGTTGAAAAGGAATCAGAAGAATCAAGCTAAACAAATTAATGGTTTGTTCTCAAGCTAGCTGTCGGGGGAGATATCTCCAGAATCAGAAATAGCGTTTTGCAGGTGACTCGTGAGATGAATCCAAATAAACTAAGGACTCCATAATCTTCATCTACTTAGGGAAGCTCCCTAGAACACAGCCTAATTGTGAGGACGGCGAGACTATTGATATTGTGAAGAAAACGTGCAAATTGAGAATCACACTGCAGTTATATATACTTCACCATGTGATGGTGAAGATGATAATTAGTTGGTAGGGTTTATGAATGAACCCCATAAGTTTCTTTATTTTATTGTGTGGAAAGTGAAAATATGAGATTATAAGGTAGGTGTATACTTCTCATTTCACATTGTAGTGATAGATATGGTCTTCACTCATCTTTTTCATCCGTGTTTAATGTATTTGACTGAGCTGGTCATTAAATTTCAATGCTAACTTAGTAGTCTCTTTGATATGGTATATGCTACACGGCTGAGTTGTTAGTTACTATATTTATTTGCTATTGGAAATTAAGTATTAGCTCTTTTAGAAGAGGACTCTAAGGAAAAAAACTATACTCTTCCCAATAATGCTAAGCCTACTACAAACAAGCATGGGCTAGTACAAATAATAAACTGTTGATCAAAGAAGGATTGTTATCCAATTACAAACATAATCTACCGCTGAGGGAAAGGGGAATTTGGAGAAGGGCAATAAGACAGAGATAAAGACGCAACAATTGAATAGAAAAAATATATGTAGGAAAAACAGCCACAAGCCCAGTAGCAAGAGTGGACAAAATATAGATTCCAGTCATTGCCAGCACCAGAAACCCCTCCCTTCCGGTGATTGACTTCTATGGAAGCTGGAAGAAGTTTAGGTTATAAAAGGACGCTGATAATTTGGATGGTTTTCACCTGTCTTGAATGATTATCTTACAGAAAGGTAAACATTGGTCCTCTTAAAATTCTTCCAAAGGTGTTGTTGAGCCTGCTAAGCTATATCTTGATTTGTGCGTGTCAAGGTTTGCTCTAGCTAGCTATGTTTCATGTGGCGGCTATAAGTTAGCTACGAATGTGGATGATGCAATCTCATATGACTTGAGCTAGTTATTTCCTTAGCAGGATGACCCTGAGTCACGATTCCTACAAAATATATGTCCTACTGCTGCTAAACTTAGCATTGTTTAATCCTCAGCGATACCCATAAGCAAATACCTCAGAAATGATTCAGCTACTATAATCTAGTCAATTAGATTGGTCATTATCAATGTCATCCCATGTTCAGGAATCAATTCAGTCGAGATGAAAGCGATAGACAGTTAGGGTAGCAGTATATAAGAGAATACCAAATAGCATTGCTTCACATACTAATTTAATTGATGCAAGAATAAGAAATAATGTGACGCAACTCACCTATTCAAATATTGTTTTTGAATTCCCATCCAGATGAATAAGATTGTTTGAAATTGTATGAGACGGGGGGCACATAGCGACCATCTTGCTAGAGTATGAACCTTGACTTATTCAAAGGAAGTGGTCGTGGACAATAATATGAAGTAATACTTGTACATACTTTCAGCTGAAAATAGAGGATTCACTTGCGAATCATAAACAGGTTGACTGAATTTGTTTGGCTTGGCTTGGCGTAAAAAAAAACTGAATAATATGTACACACGCACATGTGCATTAGAGGCTCAAAAGCAAAACCCTGAATGTGGAAACAGGGATAAATGAAATCAGCAAGCACATAAGAACAATTGTTAAGGAATAACCATTAACAGAAATTCAAATGGGTAAAGGCGATCAGCTTAGAGTACCATATTCAACCATTAAAATTGAGATTTAGCGGCATCATGTGTCATATTCAACCAAACAACGCTCAGAAGAGGATCACAGGATCACAAAAATCAATGTATCAAGAGCAACACCAAACTCGATTAGTTTTCTTTCCATGTAATAGTTATGAACACAATATACTGTGCAACAGTACAAGTTAAAAAAATAAAAAAATATACCAGACATCTTCAAGCAATGCATTTCTAGAATCAATAACAAAA
Organism: Limonium bicolor; assembly: GCA_023374045.1. Taxonomy (NCBI): domain Eukaryota; kingdom Viridiplantae; phylum Streptophyta; class Magnoliopsida; order Caryophyllales; family Plumbaginaceae; genus Limonium; species Limonium bicolor. Next base: position 166,602,556 of record CM041780.1, on the reverse strand, counting down.
GGAGACATCTTCAAGGCAGATCAGACTGGTACCAAGAAAATCCAGAGTCCACCAGTTGTACCAGATCGCATGCCCCTGAGGGTGGAAAATATTTCCTGGAGGCGAGTAGAGCAAAGTGTAAACAGAACGCAAAACGAACCCAAACAATATCTATAATTCAGCGTCCAACAGCTAGAATAACTTGTTTTGGCTTCACTAGCCAGACTAAACATTATTGCCTCAAAAAAGTATTCTTCACAAATTGTTTCTTTTTCAAAGAGATGTTAGGAACAATAAAAAATAAACAATAGATGAATTTGACTTCATTGATAGAATATGGTATATAGTCTTAAACCAACAAAACAATAACTAAAACTTGATTCCCACTTTGTTAATCATCAACTGCAACTGACGTACCCTATTACAATCACTCTCACACAAATGACACTACAAATGACAATTGACCATAAATTACACGGCTAGATAACAATTCAAAGCAGAAATAACTCGTGGCTAAGCACCAGTCAAACTAGAGCAAACCCATATTTTGCTTTACAATCATCTGCACAGCTGCTCAACTGCAGTCACAATCTGAGCTGGTTGAACAACAGTCCATTCCTCTAAGGTCCCGGCATATGGAGTTGGCACATCCTGGGATGACAAGCACACAACTGGAGCATCCAAATAGTCATGGAAATTCTCATTTATGGCTGCGGTCAAACTGGCCCCAATGCCACCTGTCCTCATGCATTCCTCCACAATCAAAACCCTATGTGTCTTCTTCACCGAGTTCCCAATTGTGTACAGATCAAACGGCTTCAATGACCTGATATCAATCACTTCTGGGTCATACCCCTTGTTCACTAGTGTCTTTGCAGCCTGCATCACATGATATCTCATCCTAGAATAGGTCAGGATGGTCACATGTTCTCCTGGACGAACCATCTCAGCCTCTTCCAAGGACAAGACATACTCTTCATCAGGGATCCTCTCTTTGAGGTTGTACAGCAGGACATGCTCAAAGAGGATCACTGGGTTCTCACTCCTAATTGCAGCCTTCATCAGACCCTTTGCGTTGTAAGGGGTGGAGCATGCAACCATTTGAATTCCAGGGATTGATTGAAAGTAGGATTCAAGGCGCTGTGAGTGTTCAGCTCCAAGTTGCCTTCCAACCCCACCAGGCCCACGGATCACCACAGGGATGGTGAATTGTCCACCAGAGGTGTAGTGGAGCATTCCACAGTTGTTTGAGATTTGGTTGAAGGCTAATAGAAGGAAACCCATATTCATTCCTTCAATGACAGGTCTAAGGCCAGTCATGGCTGCTCCAATTCCCATACCAGTGAATGAGTTCTCAGCGATAGGTGTGTCAAGAACTCTAAAATCACCATACTTTTCAGCTAGTCCTTTGGTTACTTTGTAGGAACCACCATAATGGCCGACATCTTCACCCATAACGCATACAGCAGGATCTCTTTGCATTTCCTCATCTAGACCTTCACGAAGAGCCTCAAAGAGCAGGATTTCGTGCCTGAAAATGATAGTTCAACTATCAGTATTATGTGAACAGTGAAGTTCTCTGACTGAATTCAATGAAAGGCTATTGAGAATGAAGAAGTAAACAACAACAGCACAATTAATCCCTACAGAAGATAGTGAATTGAGCTCTAACTGGAATTCTATCCAAAGAATAGTTCTTTAGACAAAATGCAACAGGTATGTATTGCAGCTTAAAAGGTGTCTTTTCACGGGTTGCAGCGAAAATTAAATAAATGGCATATTGACATCATAAATGATATTCATACAGGATATACTATTCTTCACAAAAGCAAGCAATTGAAGTTATGATATTATGTTTGGACCATAAGTCATACCCTGGTTTTGAGGCTGTAGGAGTTGCAGAGCCTTCCGCCTTAGTCTGACACAACAAAACACGTCGATTAGAAACGAAGAAAAACATCACGTACTCATGTGATCCGCTTCTCAACTAAAAAGGGCACTCACAGCCACAGCGTTTGTCACCCAACAGCCGATCCTCCGACCGACTAATTTGGCACCATTGGCGAAATGAAGATCGGATCTTACCGCCAAAGCTGATCCTTTCCTCTCTGCTACAACAACGCGATTAACATTTAACAGTGCATTGTCTAAGTAGGAACTAACAAAACATCTTCTAGACATAAATCAGCAGAGAATAAATTCAAACTACAGAGAATGCATTAGTATCATGGACTAAAAACTAAATCAGCGGAAAAGAGAAATCCAAAACCTGCAAATGAATTGCAAACTGCTGGGAGAGTGAATGCCTTGTTACGATCCAATGAAGTGGAGGTAGAGAGCGAAGAGGTAGCTCCCAATGTCTGGAAAATGGTCGCCATTTTCGACAAGGGTATAAAGTTGAAGGGATCGAATGCGACGAACTCGAGGAGAGAGAGATCAATTTAATAGGGAAGGTAGGAAGGAGTTGGGTGAGACGGAAAGTGGTGGCGGAGAAACTGAGGAGCTGCCGCCTATCATCCCAATTCGGTTCATAAATTGTCCCAGAAAGAGGACCTGTCCTCCCAGGCTTAATTACGGCCGTCCAATTGGATATATAAAGAAGTGTATCTAACGGTTAAAGAAAGACAAGGATATAGTTGTAAAAAGAAGAAAATATATGTTAGTATACGTAATTTTTTTTTTTTTGAACAAAGTTACAGTATACGTAACTATTAGACCGATACCGAAGAAGAGAGGATTAAGGAATAGAATGAGCTAATGTTCTGACCAAACAACAACTCAAATTGACCTTGCTGACAAAGGTTAGAACACATCCACGCAGAGGATAGAAGGAACACGCAGAGTTGACGAAAGGAATGAGACTTTTGATTAATTGATTCTTATTATCTGATTACATTTTGATTTCTACTACATATAACCAACTCGCAACAACTATGTAACAGAACAACTATGTAACTAACTTTAAGCAACCAGAATAACATATTTAACTAATCACAATATTGTTGTAACTGACTACAAACAACACTAACTTCCTATAACATATCTCCTCAAGATTTAAAATCAAGAAAATGTCTCAGCAAATCATAATAAAACTCCCAAGTAGCTTCTTCTTCAGATTGATCAAACCATTTAACCATATCTTTGGTAGCAGCTTGACCTTGTGATTTACTTATGGTTCATGAACAAGAGCATTAGAAAGGGTCGAAGGTAAGTTCGTCAATGCAGTGTCTACCTACTCTTTGAGCTGAGATACATGAAACACGGGATGAATAGAAGCTGAAGATGGTAAATCCAACTTATAAGCACGAGTACCACATTTATCTACTACCTAGAATGGTCCAAAATATTTTGGAGCAAGTTTCTTATTAGGGCACAAAACCAGAGATGTTGGCGATAGAGTTGAAGCTTAATAAAAACCCAATCACCAATGTCAAAATTCCTATCAGTTCAATGACGATTACACTGTTGCTTCATTCTATGTTGAGCCCGCAACAAAGCCAAATTTTAGAATTGTATCGTGTTCTCTAGTTCCTACAAACATCGATTTACCGCTGCTACCTTAGATTCTCCTGGTAAATAGGGTAAATGTTGAGAAGGTGGTTTACCATACACTACTTCAAAAGGAGTCATTTGAGTAGAAGTATGATACGAAGCGTTGTACAAAAATTCTGCCAATGGAAGGAATTTACTCCATAGACGAGGTCTATCACTACACATACACCGTAAATAGGTTTCAAGACACCTATTCACCACCTCAGTTTGGCCATCAAATTGAGGGTGGTATGCACTGGAAAAGTTCAATTCAACCCCCTGATTAACTAATAACTCCTTCCAAAATTCACTAAGATATACTGCATCCCGATCACTAGCGATTGATCTAGGAAATCCCTAAAGTTTGAAAATATTGTCCAAATAAGCTTGAGCAACAGTAATAGCAGTATAATGATGTTGTAATGCAACAAAATGAGCTGCTTTACTCAACTTGTCTACTAGAATGTAACACCCCATATGGGTAACTGTCCAACAACCTAGCTCTCAAACCATTCAGGCTTGAAAACTAGCCACTTTTGGCCCTCAATCCTCATTTGGGATTAAAAGTGGAAGGTCTTGTTGTTGTAGTCAACCCATATGTATCCTTATAAACCATTCGCATTACTACTCATATCCTGATGTGGGATGGGGGTATTACATACTCCCCCACTCAAAGAACGTGACGTCCTCGTCGCAAGCCTAACATCCAAGTCTCATGAACCTCCTCGGTAGGTGTCGGGTAGATCATCCCGACACGGTTCCGAGTCAGCTCTGATACCATTTGTAACACCCCATATGGGTAACTGTCCAACAACCTAGCTCTCAAACCATTCAGGCTTGAAAACTAGCCACTTTTGGCCCTCAATCCTCACTTGGGATTGAAAGTGGAAGGCCCCATATGTATCCTTATAAACCATTCACATTACTTCTCATATCCCGGTGTGGGATGGGGGTATTACATAAGTGGTGTGCCACGAAATGGCTCCCATATCGGTTGGAGGGGCGAACAAAGCACTCCTTATAAGGGTGTGGATACTCCTCCATGGTAGACGCGTTTTGAGTGGTGTAACTAGTTGACCCTTAGAAATAAAACCGTGAGCTTCAGCAAAGCGGACAATATCTACCAGCGACTTGAAACTGGGCCGTTACATAGAACCAAAATGAGAGATTTTCCAAAGGACTTTAGCAATGAATCAATGATTTCATAGAAATGCCTTTCCACACTTCTTCTAGAATTGGAAGAGGTTGTAATAACCCAAGAGAAGTAGCAATGTCATACTTACACCATTGACAGATATCACAAACTCTTATAGATGCTTGAATATCCTTATTCATACCCTTCCAATAAAATAGTTTCTCTGATGGGTAGCATCACGACCAGAGTGACCACCCACACCAGAACTATGTAACCACTGCAAAATAATTTGTCTGATATGGTTGTTATTAGGTATAATAATCTTACTCTTTCGTCTCAAAATACCATGAGTCCAAGAAAAATGCTTGTGACTATCCCTCTTTGCTTTTAAATCATCACTGACAACTTTAATTTGTGGATCCAACTCATAAGCAGCTTGAATCTGCTGAAGAAGACCACTTTCAGTAACATAAAGTGACATATTAAGAACTTTTGAACCATCCACCCGTGAAAGAGCATCTGCTGCTAAGTTTTCCTTTCCAGTACGATACTGAATCTCATAGTCAAATTCCAAAAGTTTTGGAAGCCATTGTTGTTGGATAGGAGTATTAAGGCGTTATTCCAATAAGTACTTGGGGCTTCTTTGATCAGTGCGGATAATAAAATGATTATAAAGGAGATAATGCCGTCATTTTGCACTACAAAAACAATAGCTAACAACTCCTTCTCATAGATTGACAGAAGAAGTTGTTTACCTTGTAAATGGCGATTGATATAATCCAAAGAATGTCCTTATTGCATTGTAATAGCTCCAATGCCTGATCCACTTGCATCAGTTTCAACCAAAAAAGGTTTATCATACTGAGGTAAAGCCAAAACAGGGGCTTCACAAAGTACTTGTTTTAACTGATTAAATGCTTTTGTAGCTTCATCTGTCCATTTAAAAGCATCCTTCATAGTGAGTACAATTAAAGGACGAGCAATAGCACCAAAATTGCGTACAAAACGCCTGTAATAACTTGCTAATCCCTAAAACCCTATTAACTGCTTAAGGTTTCTTGGAATAGGCCAATCTACTACAGCCTGAACCTTTCTCAGGTTTGTAGAAATGCCTCGAGCTGAAATATAGTGCCTTATATACTCCATTCTATAAGAGGAAAATGAACATTTGCCAAGCTTAGCAAAAAAAACCAATGTTTACGCATAATATGAAAGACTTATTGCAAATGAGCAACATGTTCCATCAAAGAAGGACTGTATATAAGAAAGTCATCAAAAAATATAAGAAGAAACTTCCTAAGATACTCACTGAAGACAGAGTTCATCAACCCTTGAAAAGTAGCAGGCGCATTAGTCAGCCAAAAGGCATAACTAAATATTAAAATGACCAGAATGTGTTTTGAAAGCTGTCTTGTGGATGTCTTGAATATGCATTCTAACCTAATGATAGTTAGCTCTTAAATTAATCTTAGAATAAATCTGAGATCCACCTAATTCATTCATTAACATTCTTATTAAAGGAATTGGACATCGATCCTTAATGATGAGACTATTAAGATTTCTGTAATCCACACATAACCTCCAAGTTCCAACTTTTTTTGTGATCAATACCACTGGCGAAGCATAGAGGCTGGCACTTGGTTGAATAATCATTTGAGACAACATATTCTTGACAATCTTATCAATCTCATTCTTCTGATGGACTGAATAACGGTAAGGTTGTTGGTTTACTAGGTCTTCACCCGGTAGAAGTGGAATAGTATGATCATGCCCTTGTCTAAAACGTGGTAGTTGTGTTGGCTCCTTTAAAATGTCACTAAAGTCTTTTAGTAATATTTCAATAGTTAGATGATTGTTTACCTGCTGTGTAGTAATAGAACACTACCGCGGATGACAAACAGTATCTGTTTGATCTACATATATCATGAACAACTGAACTCCTTCTTTAGACCATTTACTCAATCTCTTAGCTTTGACCTCTCTTACTGATCCACCTTTTATTCTATTAAGAACCATCTTCCTGTTGCCCAATTTAAATTCCATAACCAGGCAATCCCACTTAATAGCTCCCAAATTCTCCAACCATCAAATACCTAGCACCATATCGCAACACCCTAAAGGAATAACCATAAATTCCTTTTGGAATTCCACACCCTGAAAAATTCAATTGAACTTGTCACCCTTACCACCCACTTGTATTGTGCTCCCATCAGCAACCAAAACTTTAATATTGCCTACTTGTTGAATCTTACAAGCCAACTTCTCTACTACAAACTTATCCAAGAAGTAAGGTGTACAGCTAGAATCAATAAGAATAAAGAGAAGACATTTTGAATGAATTCCCTTGACTCTCATAGTTCGGTAATCAGACTACCAGCCAAGGCACTTATAGAAATCTGCAGATCTTCTTCAGTAACTCCCACTTGTTCAAGATCCTCTTCAGATGCTTCATCCTCCTCACACTTAATTAAATATAATTGAGTTTTCTTATGCTTAAGATAATGATCTAGATTATATTTCTCATCACAGTAGTAACATAACCTCTACGACCGTCGTTCATTCATTTGCTCTGAAGTCAGAAATTTCCTTGGAACTACTGAATCTTTACTATTGACTTCTCTTCACTTCTACTTCTTTACTGATTGGTAACAATCCTTTAGTTTGCAGAATTGTTGAAATGCTTTTCCCTAACTGTCAACTATTGAATCCTGACTTCCTTAGGTGACCTTTTTCATATAAACAACCCAACAACAAACATTGTCGTATTGAATGTGGCTGGATAACGTGCATCTGAGTATCAGTTCACAACCCATTCAAATAAGCACTAACAAGATAATCCTCTGGTAATGTAACTCTAGTACGAATAAGCTCGAATTTATTGTGATACTCAACAATCCATTTTGTTTCTTGTAAAGCTTTTAATTCCGCAATTGGATTGTCCAAAATTTCACCAAATCTTTCCTTGAGGAGTTCTTTGTACGTAATAAATCATGGGTAGCTGCTTGCCCCAATTCTGATTGAGTGATAGATTGATGCCAAGTATGTAGCAGCCAACAAATCGAAATGAATCGAAGCCAAACCTACCTTCAATTCTTAGGAGTATGGTCTATCACCAAAAACTGTTCGACCTTGAATAACCATTCATTGATCTTTTCTCCATTAAAATGAGGAAAATCAAGCTTTGCTAATCGAGTAACACCCGAGTAAGAACTCTTACGACTATAAGATTCTCCAGACACACGATCAGATTCACTTGGATTACAATCAGATGTAGCAATAGTAGACAACAAATCAGCTATGTTCTTGTCAATCTTGGCGTTTTGCTCAACGAACATCACCTAAATTTTAGGTTGCAACATAGCCTCCAATTCTTTTATTGCTTCTCTAATCAACTGACTATTTCCCGTTTTGGCCGTTCATCACATAATCACCAAGAATCTAATACCTTTGTTACAGTATATGTAACTACTAGACCGATACTGAAGAAGAGAGGATAAGGAATAGAATGAGCTAATGTTCTAAGCAAAACACAACTCAAACTGACCTTGCAGGCTGACAAAGGTTAGAACACAGCCACGCAAAGGACAGAAGGAACACATAGAGTTAACGTAAGGAATAAGACTTTGATTGATTCTTTCTATCTGATTACATTTTGATTTCTGTTACATATATCCAACTCACAACATCTATGTAACAGAACAACTATGTAACCGACTTTAAACAATCAGAATAATAGATTTAACTAATCACAATATTGTTATAGTTGACTACAAACAACACTAACTTCCTATAACAATACACCTCTCCCAACCTTTCTTATTTGTGGTTGGATTGGCCTGATGAGAGGGGAACAAAGAAAGGATGATTTTTGACAGTCGATCACTTTCTATTACCAAAATGGCATAGCCTGCCTTAAGTCTGCCTCTTTAGCACTTCGAGTAACATTAGGGTCCCTTCGGTAACCTACTTAATTGCAGCTCAATCTCAGACATAGATAATTCTGTGTTATAATTAATCTCTTTTGAGTGAATGGGACCAAGTAAAAAATATCAATATAGCAGTGACACTTGTACATTATTTTTTGGGTGTCATGCATTCATTTAATCACTATGAACGAACACTCCCGCTCCGTCTTAAGTGACAGTTGATCATTTAATATATTTGGGCAAAACCAGTTGATATTTTTGTTGTGTTTCTTTGTTGTGTATTTCTAATCTTTTCACAAAGTTTAACTAAAGATAAAAGATGTTTAATTTCAAAAGCAAACAGAGTGTGTCATCATAAGGAAGTTACACTGACAACTACTTCATGTGAAGTTACACTAACATCTACTATGAATACTAGAAACGGTCAAAGTTTGGAGGAGTGTTGTGAGAATTTTGAATTTAGTTGAAAATGTTGCTCATCTGTCTAAGATACAAACACACTCAATTAGTAGTTGCAATTTTTTGCTAAAAACTTAGGCCAAAGTTCAGGAAACATGGAACATGGCCTAAACGATGAAGCCCGTACAAGCATCACTAACAACAATCAAAGGAATATCTGAGTGTTTGATCAATTAAAGTTTAACTAGCTTGTCAAATGGAACATGGCCTAAACGATTAAGCTCGTATAGTGCTTTATTCCTGTTACAACACTATGTGAAAAACTAACTCCATTCATTTTATCTTTCCCTTCTTTCCTTTAGAAATTCTTCCAAGGCCGCAACATCCAGGATGTATAAGCCTTCCTTCGCTGAACCTATTTTTCCTTCGATCCTGATATAGGGTCCTGCATCAAACTACATTCCTCGCCAAAGCTTAGTTTACACCTCATTTGTTTTATGAATGTATTAACAGTAATGAGGTTAAACTTAAAACTTGGAACCAGAAGAGCATTGTTAAGTTAATGTGTGTGCCAACAACAGCATTACCCACCTTATCAACTGTCTGAATCGTACCATCTACCAAATTTAATGTATGAAACTAAATCAAATTATCACTGTTTTCGAACAAGTCTTTGCTACCAGTTAAATGATCAGTAGCACTGTTGGGATAAAACTACACTATAATTAATATAGAATTATAACAAACTAATAGGCAAGTGTACCTATTCGTAGTAGTAAAACAAGTGTCGTATCCACAAGGAGATCGTTCAATTATCCTAGTTAGGTAGTTAAAAGAAAACTGTAAAAGGGGTTTAGCCGGAGGCAAGCTTGATTTGTTGTTGGATTATTAAAGAAATAATAAAAACAGTAAAAACAGTTGTGAATTAAGTGGATGGAAAATGTGCTCAGGAAGGTGAAATCGCCCAATATAACTCAGATAATAATTATAATCCTAGTTTGCTCTTATTTGTCTGTTAAGAATTTTATCTTGTGGCCTTTCTAAATCATAGATAAGGACAACTCTTAATTAATTCAGTAGACTTTTTACAATCAGAAAAAGTCTAAAATCATTAATTAGCTTTAAGTGAGAATTCTTTTATAACAGCGGTGGATTTTATCTGCTAATCAAGGAGAATAATATCTAACGTTTGTCTCTCTTTGTGGTCTATTCTCTAATTTTACAAAATCATTGAAATTAGAGAAACCGTAAATGAGTAAAAATGATCAGTTCTTAAACATTTAATAATAGAGAGAGACAAAACAAATATTTATAAGCAAACTCGGTATTATAAATACGCTGAGTTATTTTGGGTTAAACACCCATCCTAAGCACAATTATGAGATTACTCAGACATTGACAGAAATAAAAACAGAGTAGAGACTGAAATATTCATTACTCAGGAACTGCCTGCGAATAACGGGTCTGCACTCGCCTGCCCCTTTTCTCTCTTTGTAATATACTGCTTCTGTTTGAGTGTTTGAGCACGTACGTGATTATGGTGAAATGGTGAAAATAAATAAAAGATGAAGAAGTGTGGTGTACGAGAGGAATTAATTGGAAGAGAATGGAGTGTGGTGTTATTTGATTTCTTCGTGGAGTGGACGTACGTAGTGTGTTTGTTGCAGTATTGGTGTTGGGTTTATATAGAGAATTGGAAGAGGCATCCGTACGTAAAAATTGATTGAGCATTGATTGCTCTCATTGATTGTAGAGGGGACAGAGAGCTGTACGCGTGAGAGATTTATGGTAGGCGGTGCTGGAGTAGATAGATAAGGCGAGTTGCAGACGACGGCGCGAAGAAGAACTGAAGAACTGGTCGCGACTTGAATTAATCGCGCCTGAAGAACCGCCCGGTATTAGGCGGTCTCCTCCTCTCCTGTCCGCCAATGAACCAGGCGGTAGCCTGTGTCTCGTCCGCCTGATAAGGAGGCGGTCTCCTCTGTATGTTGTCCGCCTGAACAGAGGCGGTCTCCTCTGTCTCAACCGCCTCGCGGTCGCTTCTCCCTTGTCCGCCAGATAGCAGGCGGTTGCCTGTTTGTTGTCCGCCTCCCAGACCGCCAGTTATCAGGCGGTAGCCTGAGTCGTGTCCTCCTCGCGGTTGCATGTGAGAGGTCCGCTAGTTATTGGGCGGTCGTGCCCTTTTGTGCATGCGATATTATATATATTTACATATATATATATAACAATCTTCAACCGGCTCTACATTCTTCGTTATAAGTCCGTTTTCTGAGCCGTTTGCGTCTATGCGTTGGTATCTTCGTGTACTTTCGTCCTAGCTTGGCTTTTCCTCATGTTTAAACCAATAAATTTGTGAGATAATCAATAAAACATAAACTAGAGGAAAAACATACGAAGTAAGAAATGAGCAGAAAAGTGCTGATATAATATATGAAATACACCATAAAACATGCTCATTTAGACACTTATCACACCCCCACACTTACCTTTTGCTTGTCCTCAAGCAAAACCATGTACCCAAACAAGTAGGGAATGCTCAATATTAACAAATATTATTATGAAGGGTAGGATAAAGAAGTCAATAGTACATGATCTTAAACTTTTTAGAGGAGTGTGATCCATCACCTACTGGTGGCATAGGTGTACTCAGGGCAAAAATAAAAATTAGAGTTTCGGGGTATGATCCGGAGTACTTCAATGCTTCTTGATTTAAGGTGACTTTGAGAACTTTTACCATGGCCAACTTCTCTCAAGAATGGGCATTGAGGAGAAAACAAAAGGAAAAATAGATTATGCATTTGTTTCACTTTTGCATAAGAGATGAGAAGATAATATGTAGGCATCAAGCCTTTGTTTTAAGAACACTCAACTCTCTTTGTTGGTTACCAATGGTGTCTCGCAGTCCCTTATTTATTTTATTTTGACAGAGAAGCACCCCTTAGCAATCCCTAAGAAAGAAGACAGAAAGAACCCCTGAGTAATAAAAATCCAACCATTTCAGATCATTTGGTCACACCGCATAAAAATGCTCCTCAAAAGTAATCAAAATTTTAAAATTTTTGTACATTTTATACCATTTATCCCACAATTCATAACAATATTTATTCTAAAGAGAACAACCCACATAAAGGGTCCACATATTGAATTTGAACAAACGCAAGATAAGCAGAGAGATTAAGCATTTAAGCAAAAATGTCACCGAAAAGGGCACACTCCCCCACACTTAATTGAACAATGTCCTCATTGTTCACCAAAAAACAAGGGAAGTTTCAGAAGGCCTTTTCGGTAAGTAGATAAAATAGAGAGAACACGAAGCTCACGAATATCATTTAAGCATAAACTCTCCTCTGCATATTTTATTTAAATAAAAGCATAAGTAAAGAAACTGGTACTCCCCTGAGATTATTTTTGCTAGCGTGTATTGGACTTCCCCCACACTTGAGCTTAGCCTCAAGTAGCGTAGCTTGGTTGCGGTGTAGACATGAAATTGCACCTGCATAAAACACTAGAAGCAACCATACTATAAACGGGGTTAAAAGTTAGCAAAAAAAAATTAAAGGGAACTGAAAATTAAAACAGCATAAAAGCATATAAAAGATAAGTTCGTCCGGGTTGCCTCCCGGAAAGCTGCCCTTCTTTAACGTCTTTGGCTAGACGCTTTGAAGCGTACTCAAATCTGAGTATCATGTAGGTTTATTGTACGAGCATCAACTGTCTCGAGATTACCACCCTGGTAATGCTTTAGTCTAGATCCATTAACCATGAAAGTGTGTTGTTTAGAATCCACCAACTCAACGGATCCATACGGGGTGACCTTGGAGACAGTAAATGGTCCAGCCCAATAGGATTTGAGTTTACCAGGAAACAACTTCAACCTGGAGTTGTACAACAGAACCAAATCTCCCTCATGAAACTCCCGCTTAAGGATCATCTTGTCATGCCACTTCTTGGCTTTCTCTTGTAGATTCGGTTATTCTCATAGGCATCCTCTCGAAATTCCTCTAATTCAGTGAGCTGGAATTTCCTTTTGTCACCTGCTCTCAAAAGATCAAAGTTGAGGGCTTTCACGGCCCAGAATGATTTGTGCACGAGCTCGACTGGTAAATGACAAGCTTTGCCGAAGACTAGTCGATATGGGGACATGCCGATGGGCGTCTTGTAAGCTGTTCTATACGCCCAGAGTGCATCATCCAGCTTCAGGGACCAATCTTTTCGGGAAGAATTAACCGTCTTTTGTAGGATCCACTTCAATTCTCGGTTAGAGACTTCAGCCTGGCCATTCGTTTGAGGGTGATAAGGCAAGGCTACCTTATGTCTCACTCCATATTTGGTCATCAAGGCTGTGAACTGCTTATTGCAGAAGTGGGATCCTTGGTCACTGATGATAGCACGTGGGACTCCAAATCGTGTAAAGATGTTCCTCTTCAAGAACCTGAGTACTACCTTTGCATCATTTGTGGGAGAGGCGATAGCTTCCACCCATTTAGTGACATAGTCGACTGCCACCAAGATGAAAAGGTTTGAACAAGACGAAGGAAAGGGACCCATGAAGTCAATGCCCCACACGTCGAAAGGTTCCACCTCGAGTATGATGTTGAGAGGCATTTCGTGTTTCCTGGAGGTGTTCCCAAGTCTTTGGCATTCATCGCAGGAGGCTACAAAGGAATGACAGTCTTTATGTAAGGTTTTCCAAAAAAACCTGATTGAAGTACCTTAGCCGCTGTTCGAGCTGGCCCATGATGTCCTCCTGCTTCAAGAGAGTGACAATGACGAGAATGCTGGATTTCATTCGTGGGGCACATCTTCTTACCATCCCGTCTGCACAAACCTTGAAAAGGAGAGGATCCTCCCAGTAATAATGTTTGACATCGGAAAAGAACTTTTTTCTGTTGGTAGGTTAACCCATGTGGTATTACTCCTCGTGCGAGGTAGTTGGCCATGTCAGCGTACCATGGATCACCGGTGTCACCAATCATAAAGACGCACTCATCTGGAAAGAATTCATTGATGGAAGTGCCATCACTTGGTGCCTCTATGCGAGATAGGTGGTCTGCTACTACATTCTGCACTCCTGGCTTGTCTCTGATTTCAATCTCAAATTCTGTAGTAGGAGTATCCACCGGAGGAGTCGGGGTTTGGCATCTTCTTTGGCAAATAGATACCTCAGAGCGGAGTGATCGGTATGAATTATACTTTGCTTCCCAAGAGATATGATCGGAATTTATCCAAGCAAAGACTACTGCTAGAAGTTCCTTCTCAGTAGTTGAATAATTCTTCTGAGCGTCGTTGAGGGTTCTACTTGCATAGTAGATGGTTCTCAAGATCTTCTCCTTCTTTTGGCATAAAGCGGCACCCACGGCATAGTCGCTGGCATCGCACATAATTTCAAATGGAAGGCTCCAATCTGGTGATATCACAATGGGAGCGGAGATGAGGCATTCTTTCAGTGTGTTGAAGGCTTGTAGGCATCTGTCAGTAAAGTCGAACTTGACGTCTTTAGCTAGGAGTTCACATAGAGGTTTTGAAATTTTGGAGAAATCCTTGATAAACCTTCTATAGAACCCAGCATGGCCAAGGAAACTTCTGATGTCTTTTACCGTCGATGGTGGTGGTAATTTTTCAATAACTTCGACCTTGGCTCTGTCGACTTCAATGCCTTTTGAAGATATTTTATGCCCAAGAACTATTCCTTCTTTAACCATGAAATGGCATTTTTCCCAGTTAAGCACAAGGTTAGTTTCTTCACATCGGGCGAGGATGGCATCCAGATTATTCAGACAGGATTCGAAAGTGGGACCAAAGACAGAGAAGTCGTCCATGAAGACTTCGATGCTCTTCTCAAGATAGTCGCTGAAGATTGCCATCATGCATCTTTGGAATGTTGCTGGGGCATTGCATAGACCAAAAGGCATCCGATTGTATGCAAATGTCCCGTACGGGCATGTGAATGTGGTTTTGTCTTGGTCTTCAGAAGCAATGGGTATTTGAAAGTATCCTGAATAACCATCCAGGAAGCAGTAGTAATCTTGCCCGGCCAATCTTTCAAGCATCTGATCGATGAAGGTAAGGGAAGTGGTCCTTCCGCGTTGCGCTGTTCAGTTTCCTGTAATCGATGCAGACTCTCCATCCCGTCGTGGTTCTCTGAGGAATTAGATCACCTTTGTCGTTGGGGACCACAGTGAGACCTCCTTTTTTCGGGACCACTTGAACGGGGCTCACCCATTTGCTGTCGGAGATGGAGTAGATTATCCCGGCGTCGAGAAGTTTGAGCACCTCTTTCTTTACTACGTCTTTCATGTTGGGATTCAGCCTTCTCTGTGGTTGGACTAAAGGCTTGTAGGTATCTTCCATGTATATGTGATGTGTGCAGAAATGGGGATTGATACCTTTAATGTCCGAAATGGACCAGCCTATTGCCTTCTTGTGGCTCTGAAGGATCTTCACAAGCTGTTCTTCCTGTGTACTTGTTAGGGATGAAGAAATAATAACAGGCAAAGTACAAAAATCAGAAAGATAAACATACTTCAGATGTGATGGCAATTGTTTCAGTTCTACGAGAGGGGGTTGTTCAATGGATGGTGGTAATTTCTGAGTAGATAGCTCTAATGGTTCTGGTGGTGGGTAGCGTGGTTTCTTGTATGATTTTATTCTATCCAGAGCTGCTACCATTTGGATTGTGTCAGGGTATACTAATCGGTTATCACAGATTTCAGACAAGGCATTTTCAAGAGCGTCATTACGGATAATAGCAGATAAATTATCCTGCACAATAGAGTCGACAACGTCTATGGAAAAGGTATCTTCTAAATGAGCGGGTTTCTTAACAACCTTGGACATGTCGTATTCTAAGTTTCGTTATGCAGCCTTAAAATGATTTTTCCTTTTTCAACATCGATTAGTGCTCTTGCAGTTCTCATGAAAGGTCGTCCTAAGATTAAGGGCACCCTAGTGTCTTCTTCCATGTCAATTACAATAAAGTCAGCGGGGAACACAAAGGTTCCTACAGTAACAATCAAATCTTCTATTATTCCTTTTGGGAATACTAAAGATCTATCTGCTAATTGTAATTGAATAGAAGTTGGTTCGCATTTACCAATTTTAAGTTTGTTGAAAGTTGACAGTGGCATTAAATTGATACTAGCTCCTAGATCACATAACCCACTACCACAATCAACATTATCAATTGAACATGGAATAATTGGCAAACCTGGGTCTCCAAGTTTGGAGGGAGACTCTTGAGAAGTACTGCTGACACTTCCTGTGTAAGGTGTACAGTTTCCACTTCCTGCAACGATCTTTTGTTGGTGATGATATCCTTCATGAACTTTGCGTATATTGGCATTTGTTTTAAAGCATCGGCAAAAGGAATATTGATCGTCATTTCTTGAAGTGAGAAGAAACTTTCCAAACTGTTCATCTAAATTTTTCTTTCTCATTCTGTTTGGAAAAGGAAGTGGGGGAAGAATTTTTGTGAGAGGGGAGGAGTAGATTCAGGAGACTCCTTCTCCTCGGAATATTTTTTGTAGGAGGAGGGGCTTCTTCAGCATCTTCCTGTTCTTCTGCTGAATTTTCTTGAGGTTCATGAGCTTGCTGCTCTTGATTATCAGTATCATCTCGGGGAAGAGATGAGTTGAGCGGCCTACCACTTCTTAACGTTACTGCCTTGGCCTGTTCCCTTGGATTTGGATTTGGCTGACTAGGGAAGGCACCAGGTGGCCTTTGTGCAAGCTGTTGGCTGATTTGTTCCAACTGTTGGTTGGTTTGTTGTATCTGGGCTTCAACCCTTCTGTTAGTGGCTTCTTGATCCAGTCGGGTATGAGTCGTAGTCATGAATCCTTTCATTAAGTTCCTGAATTCCTCATTTGGATCAGAAGAGGTTGACGATGTTGTTGTTGTTGCTGGAAACCTGGAGGGGCACCTTGTGCTCGATAACCTATTAGAATTTGGTTGGGGTCTGTTCCCCTGATAGGTATTTGAATTGTTGTTCTGACCTCCTTGGTTTTGATCATTATTCTTCCATGAGAAATTCGGGTGATTTCTCCATGGATAGTTGTTGTTGAAGTTGTTGTTGTAGGAATTACCGGGACGGTTTCCTATGAAGTTTGCATCCTCGTACTGTCCTTTACCTTCGCACTGAGGGGTTTCATGAGGACCGGCGCATATGGCACATCCTTCTGTAGGTGGAACTGACGATGAACTTGTAGGTGGGGAAGCTATTGTTTTTACAATTTCGTTTTGTGATGTCGTTAGCTTTTCCACCATCTTTGTAAGGGACGAGATCTGAGCCGATAAATGATCTGTAGGCTCAACATGGAGTAGGCCTGCTGCTCGTGGCGTTCTTCCTTTGGATCTCGTCCACTGTCTCGTATTGCTCGTCATGGTTTCGAGAAGGTCCATTCCTTCTTTAGGAGATTTCATCATGAAACTCCCTCCTGCAGAGGAATTGACAAGTAGTCGGTTCCCATCATCCAGACCGTTGAAGAATGACAGGCAGAGGGATTGATCGTCAAGACCATGGTGGAACACTTCATAAGCATATCTTTAAATCTGTCCCATGCGTCGTACAACGTTTCTCCCGGCTCCTGACAGAAAGTATTGATTTCACCGATCAATTGCCTCGTTCTACTGGTTGGGTAGTATTTGGCAAGGAATTTTTGGGCCATTTGAAGCCATGTGGTTATTGATCGGGAGGGAAGGCTTCGATACCACCGGTTTGCTGAATCCGACAACGAGTGAGGAAATAGTTGTAGACGGATTCTTTCTTTGACGTTGCCGGTTTGACTAAAGGAATTGCAGAAGTCTAGGAAGAGACTCAGATGATTTGGGGCTTCATCTGGGTTCGCTCCACTAAACTTGCCTAGATCCCGGACGGCGGTGATGTAGTGGGTTTTGAAAACCCAACGTCCGGCTTCTTCTGGTGTTAGTTCGGGGAGAACTATAGCTGATGCTCTTCCTTCGGTATTCGGTTGGTGGTAGTCAGATAGGGCACGGTGTTCTGGTTGAATTGCATGGTCCATTTCATTTATAACTTCGTTATTGGCCATGGCTTGGTTACTCAGGTTTCTCTGTGCTTGTAATAAAGTACGCTCGGGTTCGGGGCTCGGACTGATTGGTGGAGAGCCTCGGGTTCGAGTTTGGCATGCACAGAAGATAACTTGTGGTTTGTGAGAAACTGCAATATAGTTAGTAAATAAAATAAGAAAGACAGAAATATTGGTTAGGCTGATAAACGTTAAGTTAGTATACTGGAAATTATAAGTTAGTAGTTAGTATACAATGGAAAGAAATGTTAAGGACAATGGAAATGAAAGTTAAGGACAATGGAACGAAATGACAAGAAATTTAAAGTTAGTAGTTAGGACAATGGAAAGAAAGGACAATGGAACGAAATGACAATGGAACGAAATGACAATAATATTAAGATGTTAGGAGTTAGATGTCCAAAGTCCGAAGTCAAATGTCCAAGTCAGGTCCGAAGTCCGATGTCCAATTCAGATGTCCAAGATTAACAATTTAATAGTATTAACAGATTATTACTATATAGCGAGTGAACTACCAGAAACTAGGGAAATTGATGGAATCAATCTCCCCGGCAACGGCGCCAAAAACTTGTTGGGATAAAACTACATAATTAATATAGAATTATAACAAACTATTAGGCAAGTGTACCTATTCGTAGTAGTAAAACAAGTGTCGTATCCACAAGGAGATTGTTCAATTATCCTAGTTTAGGTAGTTAAAAGAAAACTGTAAAAGGGGTTTAGCCGGAGGCAAGCTTGATTTGTTGTTGGATTATTAAAGAAATAATAAAAACAGTAAAAACAGTTGTGAATTAAGTGGATGGAAATGTGCTAAGGAAGGTGAATCGCCCAATTATAACTCAGATAATAATTATAATCCTAGTTTGCTCTTATTTGTCTGTTAAGAATTTTATCTTGTGGCCTTTCTAAATCATAGATAAGGACAGCTCTAATTAATTCATTAAACTTCTTACAATCAGAAAAAGTCTAAAATCATTAATTAGCTTTAAGTGAGAATTCTTTTATAACAGCGATGGATTTTATCTGCTAATCAAGGAGATAATATCTAACGTTTGTCTCTCTTTGTGGTCTATTCTCTAATTTTACAAAATCATTGAAATTAGAGAAACCGTAAATGAGTAAAAATGATCAGTTCTTAAACATTTAATAATAGAGAGAGACAAAACAAATATTTATAAGCAAACTCGGTATTATAAATACGCTGAGTTATTTTGGGTTAAACACCCATCCTAAGCACAATTATGAGATTACTCAGACATTGACAGAAATAAAAACAGAGTAGAGACTGAAATATTCATTACTCAGGAACTGCCTGCGAATAACGGGTCTGCACTCGCCTGCCTCTTTTCTCTCTTTGTAATACTGCTTCTGTTTGGTGTTTGAGTACGTACGTGAATGGGTGAAATGGAAAATAAATAAAAGATGAAGTGTGGTGTACGGAGGAATTAAATGGAAGAGAATGGAGTGTGGTGTTATTTGATTTCTTCGTGGAGTGGACGTACGTAGTGTGTTTGTTGCAGTATTGGTGTTGGGTTTATATAGAGAATTGGAAGAGGCATCCGTACGTAAAAATTGATTGAGCATTGATTGCTCTCATTGATTGTAGAGGGGACAGAGAGCTGTACGCGTGAGAGATTTATGGTAGGCGGTGCTGGAGTAGATAGATAAGGCGAGTTGTAGACGACGACGCGAAGAAGAACTGAAGAACTGGTCGCGACTTGAATTAATCGCGCCTGAAGAACCGCCCGGTATTAGGCGGTCTCCTCCTCTCCTGTCCGCCAATGAACCAGGCGGTAGCCTGTGTCTCGTCCGCCTGATAAGGAGGCGGTCTCCTCTGTATGTTGTCCGCCTGAACAGAGGCGGTCTCCTCTGTCTCAACCGCCTCGCGGTCGCTTCTCCCTTGTCCGCCAGATAGCAGGCGGTTGCCTGTTTGTTGTCCGCCTCCCAGACCGCCAGTTATCAGGCGGTAGCCTGAGTCGTGTCCTCCTCGCGGTTGCATGTGAGAGGTCCGCTAGTTATTGGGCGGTCGTGCCCTTTTGTGCATGCGATATTATAATATTATACATATATATATAACAATCTTCAACCGGCTCTACATTCTTCGTTATAAGTCCGTTTTCTGAGCCGTTTGCGTCTATGCGTTGGTATCTTCGTGTACTTTCGTCCTAGCTTGGCTTTTCCTCATGTTTGAACCAATAAATTTGTGAGATAATCAATAAAACATAAACTAGAGGAAAAACATACGATAAGTAAGAAATGAGCAGAAAAGTGCTGATATAATATATGAAATACACCCATAAAACATGCTCATTTAGACACTTATCAAGCACCACTATCCAATATCCATCTTTTTTCTTTATCAAGCATGTTACTCTCACTAGCAACTCTTAAACAAAGATGAAAGCAAGAGCAATTACTAGTGAAGTTGCAGCAAGATGAGCCTTTCTCTTTTTCATTCTCTTTGACGCTGACCTTTTGCAAGTAACCAATTAGCTGTGAAATCTGATGCTGAGATACAACAGGAAAGAAAGAATTTTGTGTTTCATTAAGAATAAATTCTTTAGCAGTGGCATTGTTCGAAGCAATTTTTCATTCTTCCCAAATTTTGAACCATTGGGAAAACCATGCTTCTTGTAGCAATGATCAACATCGTGTCCTAGCTTTCCATAGTAGGAGCATGAATTTTTAGGATTTCTATTCTCATTTTGCCACTCAAGTTTGTGCCAAGGTTTGTGACTAACACCAACAACATTGGCAAGGCTGGTAGATCCACCTTCATCCCTCATCTTCTTACTACTATCTCTTTGTCTCTCTTATGAGAGGATCAAAGCATAAGCACTCAGAAGAGAGGGCAATGGCTTCATCATCACCACATTTCCACGAATGTTCACATAATTTTCATTTAATCCCATTAAGAAATCCAACAATTTGTCCTTCTTCAGAATCTGTTTCATTTTCTTGGATTCACTACAAGTGCAGCATTTGCAGCTAGTAAAGTAAATCACAGAACTCAATTCATCCCAGATCCTCATCCACTTAGCGAAATAAACACTAATGTTGTTGTTACCTTGCTTAAGTTCAGCGAGATCTTGCTTTAAGTTGAATCGCCTGGTCCCGTCAATTCTATCATATCTAGCCAGTAAGTTCTCCCACATATCCTTAGTTGTACACAGATAGACAATACTCCCTCCTATCTACTTCTCTAGCGTATTCAGCAGCCAAGACATGACTAAACTGTTACATCTGTCCCCAGGTGATTGTTTTTTTTCTAATCTTCTATCGATCTCGTTACGGTTCCGTCGATTATACCAACTTTGTTCTTGGTCATGAGAGAAATCAAGACTGTACGCTACCAAGTTTGGAATCCTATCCCTCCGAATTTATCAGCAATCACCATTCCAGGGTGATCTGATGTCGCAACGAATAATGGATCCGACATCTCGATCACATTGTCTCGTCCTTTTCCAGAAACTAGGGTTTCCAAAATTTCCTCAATCGATTTTGTTCCTGAAGCCATTCCAGCGACAGAGAAGATCGAAAGCAGAATTATTGCACCTCACTGAGCTCTGATACCATGTGAAATTTCAGGATCAAGATGCGAACGATGAGAAGAAAAAGAAGAGACGGTCACGAGAACTTAATGAAAAAGAATACTTTCTTCTGGAACTGAGTTGCTACGACTGTAACACAAACAAGAGGAACTAAGTACTTTTTACTAAACTAGTCCGTAAAAGATAAACCGGATATAAAAGATACAAATAATAGGACTATATAAATAGACAAGAAATAAGATTAAAGAATAGGGCCCAAATCAATAGACTCAATCTTAAAACATCGAACAACTTTTGTTGAAGTACAATTTTATCAGTCGTAAACCATAAAACAAATTTTACTTTGAATAACTTTTAAATTTATTTATATGCCACAAATTGATCCACATCTTCTCGTCTGTTTTGGTATATATAGCTTATTTGAATTAAATCTAATTCACCCCAATCGAAACATAACAAACAACGAATATATTTTTAAAAAGGGAAAATTACATCCCCCACCCATGAGGTGTGGGCTAATTACACGACCCACCCATGTGGTTTACGAATTTAAAATACCCACCCATGACCTTTTGTCCATTTTGCATCCGTCAACAATTAGCCAATTTCTGTTAGTAATGGCCACATGCTCTTATCTAACGTGTCCCAATGCTGACATGGGATAATTACATGGCACTTGACTCACCTCACTCCTCTCTTACTTCACCCATCTCTCTTCACTCATCTCACTCCCCATTTTTCTCCGGATCGCAACCCAAAATAACATCTGCAATCGACAACAATATACTGCTTCGTCAACAATTTTTCTCTTCAGATGCTTCGAGAGAGTGATTTCCCTCCTCAACAATTAATTCAACTCCCCGTTCTTTACAGAGGTGTCGCTGCTGGAATTTGAAGAGATTGAAGGGAGGTGGAGTTGTTGCTCCTTGTTCGCTGGTGCTGGAATTTGCAACATTACAGTCGTGAAAAGAACAAAGATGGAATTTGCTCCTTGTTTTGTCATCCAGAGTGAAGAGAACGAAGGAGGCTTAGAGCATGTCTTTCCTTCAATCGCCAATTGGGTGTAAAAGATTACCCAGTGTGAAGAGAATGAAAGGGATAAGGATGTGCCTTCCTTGTTCGTCAGTGTGGGATTGCAAAATTGTAGTTAGATTTCCAAATCTACAGGTACGTGAAGAAGAGAATGAAGATTTGGAGCTCAGGGAAGGCCATCTTCTCCTCTATTTCCTTTGTAGACCGGAAAATGTATTCAAAATCAGAGAAGAGTTGTGAGAGGGTGGCTGATTTGAGAGTTGTCAACGGTGGAAACGACTAGGATTTGTTAGAGTTTTTGTGTTTCTTTGTGAGATTTCTATACAGAGATGGGTAGACGAGGGAGAGGAGATCAGAAGATGTGGGTATACTGATGAAGAGAAAAAAATGAATCAGAAGAATATCGATGAAGAGGATATTACAACGCAGTTTCAGTCGGTGTAATCTCGGGAGTGAGATGAGTGAAGTAAGAGAGTGGTGAGGTGAGTAAGTGCCATGTAATTATCCAATGTCAGCATTGGGACACGTCAGATAAGGCCATGTGGCCATTACTAACAAAAATTGGCTAATTGTTGACGGATGTAAAACAGACAAAAGGTCATGGGTGGGCATTTTAAATTCGTAAACCACATGGGTGGGTCGTGTAATTAGCCCAAACCTCATGGGTGGGCGATGTAATTTTCCCTTTTTAAAATTACAAAAATCGTTATGCAATAAAACTTAATAGTTACACCTTGCTTATATAAATAGAGATCCAAACCACAATATACCAGTAATTAATAAAGGGGAAAATTACATGCCCCACCCATGATGTTTGGTGAAATTTCACACTCCATCCACGTGGTTTCAAAAATTACTTTCTCCACCCATGTGGTTTCCCTCGTTTTATATCCAGCAAGTTTTTTAATTTTGGTTCAATTCAAAAGATGCTTAAACGTTGTGCGAAATTAATGTAACTTTACGTGGATGATGCTAAAGTGATATATTTTGATCTTATGTCAAATCCAAAGTTTTTTGAGCTTAAATGTGACTCGTGGGACCTAATAAAACATGTGACATGTTCATTGGGTCTCACATGTCACATTTAAGCTTAAAAAACTTTAGATTTCTCACTGAACCAAAATATAACACTTTAGCATCTTCTATGTGAAATTTCATCAATTTCGAATAACGTTTAAGCATCTTTTAAATTAACCAAAAATTAGAAAAGTTACTAAATATAAAACAGGGGAAACCACATGGGTGGGGAAAGTAATTTTTGAAACCACGTGGGTGGAGTGTAAAATTTTGCCAAACATCATGGGTGGGGCATATAATTTTCTCTTAATAAAAAGAGTAAATTACTCTAAACCCCTTTAGGTTTGGCGGTATTACAAGTTAGCATTTTCATATTATCAATATATCTGGCAACTTCATGAGGTCTGGGGATTCTTACAGTGGGCCCCCAAAACCATAATTATGTTTGCTTAGACACTAATTCCTTCCCACCTGACAACGTATCTCTTAACATGTTAGATTTTCACTCACTGTGTCATATCGTCGCACTAAGAAATAGTATAACATAATCCAAACCACAATCTCTTTCTCCCTAAAAGCCTATTCTTTGACAAAAACCATGAGGATGCGACTCCTATGTACATTTTAGTTGCTCAGTTGGAGTTACGGTTCTTTGTTTTGATGTTCGAAATGGGAAAAGATGATTTACAAATAGAGACAGATAAGAAGAAAGAAATTATGGCTGTGATTGTGTATTAAATATTTTCTGATGTGACAATGTGACGTGAAGAGGTTGCTAGGTCGGAAGAAATCAATGTCTAAACAAACATATTTATAGTTTTAAGGGCTCGTTGTCAAAAATCCCTATACCTCAAAAGATTACCAGATATATTGACAAACTGATGATGCTAACTCATTGCACCACATGGGACTTAAAAAAATTTACTCTTAACAAAAATTATATGGAGTTATTGGAGTAATATTGGGCTTAGCCCACATAGCCCATAGCCCATTTATTTAATTTAGCGTTTATTCATAGTTTTGGCTTTAAGAGAATCTGTGTAAATCTTTATCTTTTGCACAAATCTAGCAAAGATATTATTTGCTTGTTTTCGGTATAAGTATGATAGGTTGTAAACATCTGATTGATATTAATACAATTCTTCTACAATAAACTCTATTAGCCGTCCTTACATATGAAAGTCTACGTTACACATTATACAAAACCCTAAATTCTATTAGGAGTTGTTTCACGTCTGAAATTTAAACTAATTCTCCAAAAATATAGTATTTCATAAGTTCGAGTAGAAGAGAATAGAGTTTTATTTAGCAACTGATGAAAATTTGTTTTGACTTGGAAACTTCTATCAACTCAAATACTGATTGAATAAAGAATTAAAGATAATACATGAGCGTCTAAAAACGTTGAATAAAAATTGAAACATTGAATCAACATGTCATATACTATCTTCCATCTTACTATATATTTTTCCCGACCAACAATTTGGACTCCTCGCTCTTCAGAAAAAATAAAAACGGAAGATGACGACAAAAATCCCAAATAATTTTAAAAATCCCACTCTCCTCCTAGGCCACGTCTCTGTATGCTTTTTCTTCTTCTACGGGCGAGTTATTTCAAAAATAGAAATCCTCTTTGGGTTGAACGATTATCCCTGTTTAGTCGCCGTCATTTTCTCAAACCTCACTATCGCTTTTCCACCGTTAGATCTACGTGATCCTAGGATCAAGAGTGTACTTCGCGTCACGGCGTAGTTATCATATGGCTAACCTTAGTCAGTAGTACTGTTCCATTGAACTCTTCACCTACGAACCTTCGTGGAAACCTGGTAGCTACCTTTTCTCTCCCCCGCCATCTCCGCCGCCTCATTCAACTCTTATTATAACAAACCTTCCTTTCTTCTTCCATCTCTGCCGGGGGTTAATTAAAGAAGATCCAGAGACACATAAAGATAGTTGGAGTTTTGAGAAACGGAGTGAAACTTTTTTTTATTTTATTTTTTCGCGTTTGGGTTTCATTTTTCCCGGGGATATCAGTCAAAGGAAGTAGAAAATCAAGCAAAACCATTCGAGAACAGCGACATCATACAGAAGTACAACAACCCTAGCGGCGGATTTGATCTCCAGAGTAATTATTAACTCAGAAGAAATTAGATGGGTGGTTTTGCCGATTCCGCTTGCAAGAGACACCCACACGAGCACTTGAGACAGCTTCCTGGGGTTTGTCCATCTTGTTTAAGTGAAAAGCTTTCCGAACTAAACAATATCATATCCGCCGCCAACGCCAACGCCAAGTATTCGACGGTTATCTCGGATTCTAATTCCTCTTTTCTATCACTTTCTTCCTTCTCCTCCTCATCCAACTCGCCGTCGCATCGGCGGTACAGAAGGAATCAATCTGACATTGCCTTTATCAGCAGTAATACTGCTATCACTACCAAGGTCCGTAAGAACCTTGTACTGAATGGCGCTGAAGCTGAGGGTTTGAAGAAGAGCAGGTCTGTGGCTTGTGCTCCGGTGATATACAGAGAAGCAGAGAGCCGTAAGGGTGTTACTGCAGGGATTTTGAAGAAAGGTGGTGCTAGCGGATTGTGGAAGAAGCTGATTCGTTCTGCGAGTAAGAAATCGAAAGGTGTTCGGACGCATTCAAAAGAGTGATAGTGAGAAAGACGGATGGGGTCAAATGATGATCAACATCGACTGACTGCACTGTCATGGACATTTTGATTGATTTTATGCTGTATAGCTAGTGTTACGTTCCATCTATCTATGCAATATATATGGAGTGGAAACTTACTGTGTGGAAAGTGCGAATGAGAATCACACACACTGCAGTTAATGCTCCCCCATTTGATGATGATGAAAAGTTTATGTAATGATTTCACTTAATGTGTGGAAAGTGCAAAATGACAATAGTGTAGATGTTCTTAGATTGTCGTGGTAGATGTCTCCTTTCATTTTCTTCAACCGGCAAATGCATTTTCCCATTTGGATCTTTTCAGATTGTTTTGGTCGACTTCTCATAATTAGTAATTAGTATATTATCAGCTAATCAAAATTCATGTCTTTTCGCAAAACAAATCAAACTTGTATAATTTGCTCTACTAGTAAATCTGCAACTCTATTTTGTAAATAAGTACAATGCTAGTACTAGTTAAGAAATCTAAACATTAACTTCAGACAAACTGCAAATTCGTGACAACTATGAAACATCTGCTATCGAAATAGTTGACCCTGAATGTATATTATTACAACTCAATCCTAGACCTCTCGCTCATGACAGGTCAGAAGCTACATGGATAAGGCCCTCTTTAGGAAGAGTTGTTAATTATTATGTGCACAATCTTCCATTGGCTACCTACTAATTCTGTCGGAAGAGTGACAATTTTATCTTAGTGAACCAGTAGTTTGACTTCAATCCATGACCATTCTCGTTGACCTATATGAGAAGTGGTTTTTTTAACTAGAGAACAGTTGTTAGTTACTGTATGCGCAATTAGCTATTCCAGTCTAGGTGCTACCGTGCTAGCTCTTTCAGAAGATATACTAGTGTAAAAGAGTCAAAAACATGATCCCAGACCGACCTCATTTTATGACCATAACAAAAGCAAGCCCTTGATTTTGTATATGAAAATCAATGAAAAAGTTCACCAGACATTCCACCTTGACAATCCTTTGAAAAACTTCTCAAAGTGCACACATGCTAACAAATTCCAATAACAATTGTTTTCTTCTATCTTTCTACAATGTAATATTACTTCCATAGTATAACTTCTACTTCCCAGTATAATAGCCTTCCTCTTTTCAGTTTCGTATAGGTCAGTTGTTCACTACAAAACAAACCTCTAACACAGAAAATGCCATCTCTCTTACAAAAAATGGCCAGTACGTAATACAGTGTGGCGTTTCTTTTTCTGTCTCTAAGAGGAACAAAAATTTAGCCTCTGTGACAAATCAGGCCAATTTGTTTTCTAGACCTATACACTTACTCCTTGAGCCCTGTCGCAGTTTGACATGCCAGTATTCAGCAACCTCTGTCACTGTTCGTCCTGTACATTCTCCCATGGTCAGAGATATATTACTTCGAGGTGTCTTCATTGTCATCTCCATCGCTATATGTTGCATGTTCAACAGCAGGGCGTTTCAGCCGCTGGAATATTTCATCCAGAGACTCCGATGAAGAGGAAACCTGGGAGACCAAGTTTGTATCCGGGGTTTGTTTCAGTGGCATGAACTTCTTTGCATCAATATTCGCCTTCAAATTCTGGAAGCCCATCTTCATTGACTGCCAAGTGGATGAGAATCCAGAAGCAGAACCTCTTTCGTTGAGCAAGGAGACCTTCGCAGATGCTATACTATTGTCCCCTCCAGTGGACTTTGAGCTGGACGATGTTTGTTGACCCTTTTGTTCTCTAATGGAAGCATATTTGTTACTTATTGCATCTCTGCTTGAGGTGTATGGACGAGTCTCCTCTTTTAAGAGCTTTGAAATGCTCGCCTTTTTGCCACTGACAGATGAACTGTCTGTCACTTTCATCTCGACTGAATTGATCTCCTGAACATGGTGGCGAAGAGCAATGGCCAATTTGATTGAGTAGGTTTAAATTGAACAAAAATTTAAGATATTTGCTTACTGCAGACATCAGGGTTGAACATTAAATAACATTAGCAGCTGTACTTGTGTACCTTTTGTGGGATGCTCGACTCAAGATCATCCATACTTGAATTGTTGAAATTCCTCGCTAAGGGAATAACTAGCTCCCCAACTCTATGCCCTTGTTCGAGCCACTCTCGTTCTGTGAAAGGGGACCATGAGATTGCATGACCCACATTAAAAGTAGCAAAACTATCCACGTGAGACATAGCTACCTGACTTCAGTGAGATAACAAACACCTTTGGAAGAAATTTTAGGAGGAACCAACAAAACTTTACCTTTCTGTAAAATAATCATTCCAGATGGGTCAAAGCCATCCATATCATCAGCCTCCTTTTGCAGTCGAAACCTCTTCCAGTTTCCAAAGAAGTCAATCACCCGATCGAAGAAATTGCTCGCAACCAGAAGAGTATATACAACCATGATAAGAGGATAAATTTTGTTGAAGCTTCTTCCAAAGAAGGGGACGGCATCATCAATGTTTCCCATGCGCTGTACAGAATATGTTAATCCCACAGACAAAAGTATCCAAGAGACAATGACACTTTAGCTCAAAGGAATATGCACAGGAGCAGTGCATAAATCTGAAGAACATAGTACCAGAAATAGAGTATGATGCAACTCACCTTTTCAAATATTGTTTTTGCATTACCATCCAGACGAATAAGATTGAGAAAATTGTATGAAATTGGAGGCGCGTATCGAGCAACCATACTGCCAGAGTATGAACCATAACTCACTTATCAGAAGAATTTATAGTAGAATACAACTATTTACAAGATAAAATAATCCTTGTCCATAATTCAGGTGGAAAATAGAGGATTTACTTACGAACAAATCATAAGTAGGCTGACAGAGTTTGTTTGACTTGGTGTCAGAGAATAAAAGGTAAGCATCCCGATTTTGAACAATGAATAATATGTACACACGCACATGTACATTAGAGGCACAAAAGCAAAAGCCTGAATGAGGAAAAATGGAAAAATGAGCTCCAATCAACAAGGCACACAAAATCATGTGTGCAGGAAAAATCAAAAACAGAAATTACAATAAGTAAAGGTGGACAATAGAGTTATATGTGTATTAGCAGATTACTAGATGCATGGACAGATTTGAATTTAATACGAACAGGACTCCGATAACAGGTAATATCAATGAATACTGAGATTTAACGGTAAGATCTGCGTCATATCCAACTGTACCTGTACAAGAACCTCCTGCTTCCCAACCACTTTTATAAGAATTGAGAAAAACGATAAGTCAATATTTGGCAGGAGGGTTGCCTCCGCCAAAAGAATAGCAACTGACATGCAACCAAGGAGGATAGCCAAAAGCCTCTGAAGTTGCTTGCTCAAGATACATCGCCATATTGCCTCTGAAATCGTAGACCAAAATCTTTTAGACAGTTGCTTATCGACATACTTGCTTTAAATATGGTCAGAGGTTGCGAATTCACTCTCCATATCCGCGGAAGTCCCTAGCTAATCTTGATCGCATCTTAAGGAAAACGGGGCAAAGAAAATAGCATAACAAGGTAACAACTGTATGGAATGAATAGTGTTTCCATATTTCATGGGTCGAGAAGGATAGAGCAAAAGGGCACTAGTCATTAAAGAAATGGGAAACGAGAGCGTGACCAAAGTTATGCATTTACTCGAAGGCATAGTCGGGTGGACAAGAAAGAATTAAAGAATACTGGGCTCCAAGTCTGCTGGTGCTAATAAGGAAGCTGAAGAAATTACAAGAGCTCCGAAACAAATGTTATTCTAGTGTCTGCTTTTTTAATAATCTTTATTTTTGTTGCTTTTGACGTGCGTGTGTTCACAATGTTGTGTAACCTGGCAAGGAGAAATCCTTTGCGGTAGAACCAGAACCCTTGTTAAACATTGCTACATTTGTAGCCCACTTATCAAAAAAATATACTATTCAAATAATGCTCGGGAGAATAGGATCATCAAGTCTAAAACAGTAAAATATAATGAGTATGACCAATTTCTATAAGTTCTTGACTAATTAAAATTTCTGAGAGCACTACATGCATGCATATTAAGAAATGAAATCAAAGGGAGAAGTCTTAAAGGCAGATCAGACTAGTACCAAGAGTATCCAGAAATGAGCCAATTGTGCCAGATCGCATGCCTCTGAGGGTGGAAACATATTTCCTGAAGGTAAGTAGAGCATGCACGGATACGTGTAAAGAATCTCAGAAAGCATAGCTGACTAAACTGAAGAACTAATGCTCCATAAATAGCAGAAAGGATCTTAGAAGAATGGAATAGCAGTAGGTTAGTAGCAAACCATCCAGTGGCATTGAGACGCTCATAATTTTTTATAGTATCTTCCAGTTCTAGGGCCTCTGAGACATAGGTCATATATTCACTGAAAAAAATGGAGTCATAAATGAGATGATGGTATGGAACCAAAATCAAGACACAGGGACAAAATGTTATAGGTTTCTCAGCAATAGAAAAAAACAAAGAACTCCAGTTTCTTTTTCACCTCTTATATCGATAATATTGCTCCCACGCAACTCTAAGCTGACGCCTAAGAGAAGCCATTGATTTTTCATCTGTATCATAGTCCATATCATTTTCCCCAAGTCGACCACCTTGGGGCTTAAAAGAGGGATCATCTCGTAACTATGAGTCAAAAGAGCACACAAACAACATTAGACTATCAATGCCACAACAAAATCTAGAAAAAAGGTTATTCAACCTATAGCCCTAGATTGCATGAACTAACCATTTGTGCCAGCATCTTATCAATGATATCCATGAATGGCCGCAAAGGATCACGCTTTGACATCTGGTTTGATGTTGCTTGAGCAACCTAAAAATGCAAAACTTTAATATAGTTGAGGAGGAATACACAATGAACAGTATATAAGAACAGAAGATGCAATGTCTCCTCCAAAATCACTTACTTTCTAATCAGTGCCTAAAAAACTTAATTGTACTCGCAACTTAGGCCAGCATACATCATTTTTCCATTGCCTCTCATGAAGTGATAAAAGGACATCCAGAGCTTACAATTATAAAGTGCCAACTACACATGATGTGTGCACACAAAATTCATCAAACAAGAAAAAAAGGAAATAAACTTACAACAATGGCATTGGAAAAGTTCTGATGGGCTTGATCTAGCTTCAGAGCTATTTTAGCAATCTTATGAGAAAGCAACTTTTGCTTAAAGGTCCAATCAGCATTTTTCCAGAGGCTTCTTGGGATCTCACTCAAACCAAAACCAAGAAGAAATGCCCCAGTTACAAGCCCAAATGTATTTGAACAAGCCATGGCAAAACCAAGCACACCTCCGGTCCTGATTACAAGTTAAAACAATTAAAAAAAGGTCAATCAAGTTTCAGGATCACCCCTTCTTCAGTCTTAAATACAAGCATGAAGTCAAAAGGTATTAACAACGATCAGCAACTGACCAAATCCCACGCATACTGATCAGGAGTATAAGCCCAAAAAGACCAATAGACCCGACAATTAAGTAAAAGACTAAGTTCACATGAATGCTGGTCTTCAATCTCTCTGTCATTGAGAAGTCTCCAGCATCTTCATAACCCTGAAGAAGGGGGACCACAGCCCTGCTTAGAGAAAGCACATGAGTCAAAATCATAAGAGTATCCGCATCACTAACATAAAAACAATGTAGCACAATCCACGAGAACCAAGGCCATCATGAACAATAATTGGGAGAAAAGGAAAAGGAAAAAAAGCTGAATGAATCTGTCTTTAGGCCTGGATACTGTACCAAGTAAGCAGAAAAGTACTCCAATACGAGAAGCTCCAAAAGAAGGAAATTCCTCTATTATAATGACCAATGATTGTCTGCACCACATACAAAGAATCGTCAATGGATATGTTCAAATGAATGAGAAAAGTACTGAGCACACCATATCATTAAAATCATAAATGACGTAAAAAAATATGTTCCATAATAATCGCTATTGGGGTAAAAAGAGATAGGACGCTGAAAAGTTATATAGCAGTGATTGAACAGAAAGCATCCTCAACATGATAAGGCAATTCCTTCTAAGTTCTATTGCAAAGTCTACAGTAGGAAAGACTAATTAAGAGAGGATATTGGTTAGGAAATTGAGGGAATATTACCATTATGGAATGTTACCAATAGTTGTTGTTTAGTATATATCATTAATGTGAGAGGATATTGTGGGGATTGGGGTTAGCATTTATCATTAATGAGAGTGGATATTGTGGATATTTCTCATTATTGTAGGGTGAATATTATTGCAAGTATTAGTGTATAAATAGATGGTAGGGGATTGGGGTAGAGGGCATCGAATAGTTGAAATGTTTAGGCCTCTTTGAGGATTATTTGGTAGGGAGAATTACATTGTTCTTCCTAATTCTAACTTGTTTTTCCTAATTTCTATCAACATTACCTATTTCTTCTTAAATCCTATCACAGCGGAACATAACGCAGAAAATCACGTTAATGGCTACAGAGCGAACACAATCATCTTGGCCGGATCTCATAGTACATCCACGAAAATATATAGCATTATAGCATAAGATCAGAGGAGAGCTACATCTCCTTTTTAACACAGCAGCTACAGAAGCAGATACTAGAAGAAGAAATCTTCAACTTGTTTTCAATTGCAAGTCTCGCAACTATAGTCCTAAAAACCTTCACTCAAGTTTAATCAATAAGAAAGTCTAGAGATAGTCAGCCAGGAAGGACAGAAATAGACGGATATGTGTGGTTTATTACTGCTTGTACCAGCATTAGACTTCTTCACAGGCAGCGACATCACTACATTTGACACCTTAAAATCTAATGGTTTCTCAAGATTTCCGTCCAGGCCGGTTATTTCATATCAACCGTACTACATCCATATACTGGGCCAGCAATGTAGCACACACCCAATCCCTCAGTCCATACAACAATCTTGTGACATTTCCTTCCTCTGGCATCCCACTTTTTCCAATCAAATAAGAAGTTAACTTGTAACACTCCAGCATAGAACAATTGGTTACAAATAATCAAGAAACACCGCCCAAAACCCTATCATGAACAGCAAGCATAACAGAAAAGTTGAAACCAAAGAAATCGAGCAGTAAGCATACTCAAAGACCAGATATTGTCCCAATCAGAAGCCCTGACTTCAGAATGTCCTTCATATCTGCGATCCCTGAGCTATATCCAAAGAGTACTATGTTATTCATAATACAACCCATCTCTTCTTCAGATCAAGACTATGCTTATTGCAGTATGTCCACCTAAGAAAGATTTAATTTTCAATACTCCTAGCGTCCTAGTTCACAAAAATCCAAAGGGAAGGCATATAATACAGAAAACCATATTAAATCGCTATAGCCAACAGAATCCTAATGGCCTAGTGTCAAGGCACATCCATGCAAATCTACAGCTTTACAACATTGCACCAGAGGAGGGCCTCAGCTTGTTTACAATGCAGAAGCTATGGAAGGAATTACTTCAGAAATTGTCCACTTGCTACATTTGTGCAGTGGAGTAACTATAACCTCCCTAAAAACACACTTTGCTAGTCACTGATACAGTTTGCATAAACGTTTCCACCGATCTAGGGCACTTTACTAAAAAGAGCAAAGCATAAACAATAGATACATCTGGCTTCCAACAATGCTAGTTCCAACATGAAATTTCTTCACAGTCGCGGGGACATCCATATATTCCCTAAAAAGCTTCTGATAGCTGAAGATACAACAATCCTCGATCACCCCTTCTTCTGCTACCCCACTTTCTTTAATCATATAAGAACTCGTAAAACTCAAACGTACAACAATTGACTACAAAGATCAGGGAAAAAAGGGCAACGGATGTCGAATCAAGAAACGACACACAAAACCCTCTCATGCAAGAAGTGAACGGAACCCAAAACCAAAGAAATCAGGCAGGCAGTATAGTCTATGGCCGCAGATCATTCCAGTCAAAACCCCTAACTTCGATCCAGCTCGCTTTGATTATAAAGCGGGGAGAAAACAAATTTGAGAGGAGGAAAATCAAATTACCGTCCAGATGTCGGCGGGGACGAGGATAATAATGGACAGGGAGCAGAACCAAGCGTATCCGACGGTGAAGAAGACATGCCGAGGGACGTGAGGTCCGGCGAAGTACTTGAGGGTGAGTATCACCATAGCCAAGGTCAATGGCAACGAGATCACGTAGAAATTCCACATCGTGCTCTTCTCTATAGTTTTCCAGTCCTCTCCCTCCTCCTCCCACTGCCCCGGTAGAGGCGGTAAATGTTCTCTCAAATTTCTGAGGGAGGAATGAAGGGAGACCAGGAGTTGGCTGAGGGATGGGAGAGATGTCGAGAAGAAAGCTGAGGAAGAACGGTCAGATCAACGGAAAAAACCTCTCGAAAAAACAGTTTCCCAGTATTTTGTTTGGGAAATATTTCGTCGCCCAAAATCACGCGTGCGAGGTGCGACTGGAAGAAGAAGAAACTCAAAGTCGCTCCCCAACACTTCCCCACTTATTACGACTTTGATTTGGTAATATTTTTAGTACTACGTTATCTGATATCATTAAAGTTTAATTTCTCTCATTTTCATATAAACCTTGTTTTTCTATCAAGGTGAGTAAAATTAAATTTCACCATAATAGTTCTACCAAAATTCAGTGAATTTTTACTATTATTAAGGTGAGACTATATTGTTTAGTTGTAGTTTAAAAAGATAAAAATAATACTGTATATGTTAGTACAAACAAGCACTACAAAAATAATCTTAAATTTTGGCTAAATAATTCCGACGCAATCGTGTATGCGTCACACTGTTATCAAAATATTTATGCGAAAGTCGAAATGCGTAGAAATAATTAGCTATACTAAAACCTATTCCACTGCCTCCTTTTCAAAACAAGTCTCGTATCTTTTATTTTTATTTGAGCGAGAGAAACGTCGCCTACTTCCAGTCATTCTCATCCCCCAAAGAAAAGAAAAACCCTAACCTCTTAGACACAGCGCCTCCTTCTGCCGCCCCACGCTCTGATCATCCATAGACCGGATTTGTTCTCGGTCCTGCGTTGCTTAGTCAAAAATAGCAGCAGGCATGCTCAAACACAGCAATAGTAGGAACAACGACACCATAACGAAGGAATAACAGCGTTAATGTGCAGACGAAGGAGCAGTCATCACTTGCACCTGACGCATATGACCACCTCCATCGTTTTTATTGCGATTGAAGGGATGAGTTTGTTTGGAAAATGCGAGTAGAGGAGGTAGCAGAGATACGATGTTCTTCATGTACAAATTAGCAGGTTAATTTAACTTAGAGATGTGATTTTCTTCTTGTACAAGTTTGCTATGGTAGTCATAATATTTGTTTTTGTGCCAGCCACCTACTTTCATATATCCAAAAGAGCTTTTCAATTTACTATCAGAGCCAACAATTTACATACGGGTTCAATTAAATGAGGTATGCCTTTACTCATAAAAAATAATTGATGATGCTTAACTTTTTATGTAATTTGCTTGGTAATCAAACTAACGTGTGCCTCTGATATCGTGATATGTCAATCTGTCAAGGATTAACAGGTATACTACAATTCATGTATATCTCTGAAAAAGGTAGCAATGCATCAAAGAATGTCAATCCATGAATACTTCTATAATTCTCATGAGATTAAAGGTTTTTAGGTAACTATAATTATTCTCTCTTCTATTATACAACTAACCCTTCCTGTTATGTATGTTTTTTTGTTGGTATGATCATGATACAGAGCCAAAGCATGAGTTTAAATCGTAATGACCAAGCTAATGTTTAAGGGAGATGCATTTAAGAAGGTAATTGTAACGAATAGGTAATTATTTTTTGAATAGTTAATTAAAGTCCTTGGCAGTGATGTGCTTATATTATGCTTCTAGTGGTATTTCTTTAGTTGATATACAAACTTAAGAAAAACTGTTGCATGTTTGAAAACAGTAACTAACAACTAGCTAAATTTACATAGGTAACTAACTAGATAGCCTTGATTATTGAAACTGTTGATGTTAAGTTAGATTATGTGTTGGTACAGATACCTTTTTTCTTGGCAAAATTGCTGGAAGATGTAATCTTGGCAGCACTATCCCTTGAAGATGCTACAGAGGTACTATCTTTCAAATTAACTAATGCCACAATAATTTATATGTTCCTTTTTTATGCTTTCATCTTCTAACCCCAATATAAACTAAAACATTTTTTTATTTTGTAAATGAATAGATAACTCTCAACCAAACCTCATTCGCCAAAAGCATTGTTATCATTAATCAAATCCCAAGTAAAGTTTGTTACATCTTTCATATTCTACTACGTAGTAGTAAATATCACTAGATCATTGTTTTGTTTGTTTCTTTTTTTTGTCTCTATTATTTTCACTGTAATTATATTCATTACGTTTAGTTGGCTTAGCTGTTACTGCTCTCCTTCATTCTCCAAACTGTCTACTTAAAACATTATCTTGTATATTCCTTCTATCTCTCTTGGTAAGATTGCCTTCTCTCTGTGTGTTCCAGTTCAGGGCTGGCTTGGAGCAACAAAATAATAACTCTTCTTGAGGTTATGCTTTTTAATTCTTTCATAGTGGAAGCACAAGGGCACCTTTAACAAATGGTGGATTACTGGTAATACGAAGAATTCAAGGTAATAAATCACCTCTAGCTTTGTTGTATTATCAAATTAGTCTTCCTTATGTTGTTATCGCTGTCATCTATAATAGAATTATAGAAAGTTTTATTCCATTCCTCGGTATTCATTATGTGATGGAACTAATTGTCTTTGTTGTTTTTGACATTGTTGTATTTTTTTCTGTTTTTAGATTATATTTGAGGAGCCAAACTATCACATGCTGCTAAGACGCAAAACTATTAAGGTGAACTTTAATTTACTCAATCTTATATGTTTTATTGTTATTTATCTTTGTTTAACTCGTCATTTTAAATGCAGGAAGCTGCTCGATCCTATGTGAAAGAAAAAACTGGTGTTGATTCATTATCTTAAGCTACTGTTGAGATTGAAGTTGAGCCTCATTATCATCTACGAGGACCAGATGACAGAGGTATATCTACTACACTATACAACCCGTAACAGAGTTGATTTCTATAATCTGTGTCGGTGTGTTCATTGTTGGTCATATATAAAGTTGTTTTGTAGATTATTCATGTGTACCATTGCATCCTTGACTTTGTTTGTTGCTAATTTCTAAGTCTCACTTCAAGTATTCATGTCTGATTTTGCTGCAGTACTTCTAGAGCAAATCCCTTTGCATTAACCACACTATTAAAGCAGTTCAAAATGTCTGATTTTGCTACAGTCCTTCTAGAGTAAATTTCATATTGGTGATCAAACTTTATCAAACGTACGATTAACCTGATGGCTCTACTATTTTAATTTGTAGTTTCATGAATGTCTGCAATAAATGCAACAGATCCTAATCTTTGACAAAGACAATAGAGTTATCTCCTGACAAAGACAAAAGTTGAAATTGATAAATATTAGCATTGGCTTTGCAACAGATCCTAATCCTTGTTCTGTTATTGTTGTTCTCTGAATTGACAAGGACTAAAATCTGAATACTAAAATATTTTTGCTTGGCTTCCCTGTTTATAATCTGAATTTGTTATTATGTTGATGTATTTTCATCTGAATCATCTATATATAGGTTAACTGAGAAAAAAACAAAAACAGAAACTGCATATTTTGTTGCCCATATCAGACTGTGTTTGCCATATCAGATTGTGTTGCCTGCTGTGATAAAGATTGTTGTTGCAGTCCTTCTAGTGCAAAGCTCCTTGCATTAACCACACTATTAAAGTAGTTCAAAATGTCTGATTTTGCTGCAGTCCTTCTAGAGTAAATCCCCTTGCATTAACCACACTATTAAAGTAGTTCAAAATGACTAATTTTGCTGCAGTCCTTCTATAGCAAGTTTCATATCTGTCTACAATAAACCTTCATCTTAATTTGTCTTTAGTGGGAGGCTGTTGTATGCAATATGTCTCATTGATATTAACCGGATGGCTCCACTATTTAAATGTGTAGTTTCCTGAAAAAAAAGTTGCTTTGTTAATAGTTTATTATCGTGTTCTTTGTATTATTATTAAAGTATTGTGTTTGTTTTTTAGGAAGGGTTAAAGGATATGGTTATGGAATTAAACCTTCCCAATTCAACTGTGAAAAGAGTACTAGCGATGGGGCTAATCCTACTGCTGCTTGTGCTGATCGAGAAGAGGTTTTCATGCTTTGAAACCAAGTGGCCAGTATGGAACATATGATTGCTACTTTGCAAGCCAAGAGCCTCGGCCACTGAAAGAGCTCTTAGATGAATGTAGAAAAAAAGCACTAGTAAATAGCTTTTGTTAGTTACAATTTTATTAAAACTATTGCTGGATGTTGAATAACAAAGCAGTGTGAACTTCCATTTTGGGTGTGGAATAATGGATGTTGTAATGTAGATTTTTTATTAGGATTTTGAAATTTTGGATACAGCCTAAATAGATGTTGTAATGCAGTTCGGATGATGCTACATACATAATATACTAGATAGCAATGACCAGTCTCAATAGTTTCTTTTATTTTTGTTTTTATTTTTTTTTTAAAGAAAAACAAAAAATTTCGACGCAATTTTATTGTATTTCTGCGCAAATATAGCGTCGAAATATGAGATGTTTCGACGCATTCTGATGCGTTGAAAAAAACAAGGTGTTTGCGCTGAAATTTATTTTGACGGTCAACTAGACGACGTGAGGCTGACACGTGGATTTTGAAATTTTTGACGCAAATGTTGCGTCGAAATTTCATTTTTTTTGCGTCGAAATCTGTGGGTTTTCTTGTAGTGAAGTAATGGCTGGAGTGATACTTGACCAACATATGGTGCTTTTATTCATGGCATTTTTTTGTAGCATTTTGGGTTAGTATTTTTGGACCGTATATGATGTTTTTGGATTTTATTGTTCGGGTGCTCTCTTGTAGTGAAACACCCCTACTAGTTATAACACGTTAAATCATGAATGTATGAGGAGCGTTTAAGTAACTTGATACATTAATATAAACATCTCCTAACATATAACCTAAGATACTAAGGGACATACATATGTCCGTGGACGTACGTGATAACAAGTCACATGTTAATATAAACATGGGCGCTCATTGGTTTGACGTTAACCAATACAGTTGAGCAAATTAAATTATTCCCCGTTAAAACATGGTACACGAAACAAGTGTAACTCATCCTACAAACCGAAACATTTTCGGTGTTCACTAACATATAATAATTATACTAGATAATATACGTTACGAGAATATAGTATATGAGTTATGTTACTAGATACGAACGTGTGCAAGTGAAAATATTGTAGAAAGGCTTGTGCCGACCGGTGGGGGCCTTGAGCTGAACATATTAAGCAACTAAATTACCCCATGTTCCAGACTTGGCGATAACTACATATATGCTACTTAATAAGTTAATGTTATTATACACCAACAAACCAAAAACGAATCCCACCTACGGCAGTATACCCGAATACATTGCAGTGCTCACGAATTATCACATGATTCATCCTTGTAACAAATGAGCAACTACATACTGAGTTGCCCCTTGAGTCACACCACCTTAACAAGGCATAGTACCCTCATTTCGGGAGCAAACAAAACAGCACACAAAAATCAGATCCTACTCTTCACTAGCTGTCCAAAAATTTCTACAGAAACAACATATAATAAAGTCACTTCCGCCCAAAGTCTTGGAGCTGACCAGTGGCAACTCATTCTTGTCAATTGGAGTAAACAACTCCTATATACGCATACATGTATGGGCAGGTAACGTGGCATTGAAAATCGGTTCTAATCAGGAGCAATCTCGATTTCAGATTCACAAAGATAAGCTGGTGGACAGGTTATTACCACACCTGTTCAGAGGTTGTAGATAAATTCCTTGCGCCTGATATAATAATGTGGGTGAATTCAGAAGAGAAAGAAAGCAGCGACACTGTACGTTAAAATATGTAGAGGAAAGAAACCAAAATTCTAGGTACTCCAGGAAATGCTATGAGTCAGAGAACGAAAGAAAATGCAACAGGAACAAGCATGCTTCTTGGTTTCAGTAAAAGGAATTCCCGCAGAGACATGCACTTCAAGTCTACTGCTGCTACTACTCCCACGCATCAACATCTGCTCCTGATTCCAACTCCCACAAAATTCTCATTGAAACTTACAACCAATGGCAATCGATTAATATGTTGCCCATAAACCCCTTACGCGTGTATTTCAAACTTAAGCCTTCACACTTCTCCTTGTGCATGTCCGAATTCTATGCTCAAGTTCTGAAAGAAGCTGGGGCAACTCAAGGCAAACCAACAAAACAAAAACCAGTAACCAACTCACTCCTCCATTCTGTTACTTTTCTGTTCGAAATCCATGGTTCTTGACTCCCATATTTCTCCTTCTCTTCATGCATGAAGCCTTTGGGAATGGTTCCAGGAAGTGCGCTGAGAATCCCCAAGGAACCCATTTTATCTCTTCTCGGTTTCCAGCACAAGGTAATACCCCAAACTGATCTCCTTCAAGTCTGTTTTCCTTTTCCTGGTTCGGTTCTATCAAAAAAAAGGGAGGGCTGGTTCCAGCCTCTTTAATCTCCTTCCTTGTTCACGCATGAAACTTGCACACAACGTTACTCTTTAAGCGTGACAAAACCTCCTGGGAAGCAGTTGCACCTCTCTGTCGAAATCCAGACAAGGAACATCAACGCCCTGGTTTGAACATCAGATCAAGGTAGGCCATGGATCAGATCATGTTCTAAATTTTTCCCCGTCTTGTCAAATTTAACCTTGAGTAATCTCTTCAGTTGAGGCCGAGTCCAAGCCTCTGAGAGTTTCACATTTTCACCAAGAGTGGATCGGGAAGAACCAACTACAGAGAAGGAAAAAGAAAAGAACACAAGGTAGTAAGCTGATCCAAATAATTTGTACTGTTTCCTTTTTTAATGCAGTCCTGATAAGCCACTTACGTGTATAAGGTTGTGAGAAAGAAAAACAAATGTTACTTAATGAACTAATTGGGAGCTATAGATTTCTGATGCGTCGTCAAAAAATGCCAGCTATGGAGAGTTAAACAGCAGGTTAAACTGTGAGAGTTAATGAGCCACATGCTATTGATATGTAACATTGGTTATTACAGAGGAAATGAGTGTCTGTATACTGACTCACTAAGCAAGGGAGAGAATAGACAATGTATATATAGAGAGATAGAGAGAGCTAACTATCGGTACCTGAGAAATAGGAAGTTACATATGTATATATATATCTTATTGGTACATCCTAACATAAACCGGTTCAGGAAGATTTTTTGTATAAAACAGTTAATGAACTAGTGCAGAAACATGTGTCTAAAACGCCTCTGCACCACCTGTTTCAGAAGTACTATGAAGATGGTGTCGACCCAATGATGAACTTAAAATCTGGCTAACCCAATTACCTAGGTAGTAAACGGCCTTGTGGTGTTAGGAAAAATAGAAAACAGATTAAAGACCAGAAAAGAAGAACAAAAATAGAAAAGGAAATATCAGTCTGATGTTTCATTGTTTCAGTTTTCCAATTTTGCAGTTCTCTCTTTGTCTCAGTATATGAACTACACCAGTGGATTAACAATATAGTCGTGAGTTCATTTTGAGAATGTTAAGAATCAGCTTAGTCCAGAAAGAGTAATAGAAGAACTAAAATGCAAAAAACCTCAATCTAGTCTCAATTTTACAGTTTCAGTTTCAGGATAAAGAAATTCAGTAGCTTCAGCAAAGTTGTTTTGGGTTGGGTTGGGCTTAGAATTCGTGATTAAACACCTAACCACATGTTCAAACCATGAGGGAGAAGTGGGAAATTCAGATCAATGTATAAAGAGCAAGATAGAGGTGATGATACTCAGAAATGGTGTTACAGCTTTCCTACAATGTTGGCTTCTGTAAACTGAACCTTCAGATGTGTGAACAGCCTTGTCCTGAGTTATTTTTAAGTTCAAAATCATCCTAATACACCTAGTTACTTGGGTAAAAACCTTGGGTAGATTTAGAGGGCAGATTAATGAACAGAAAAGGAGGAATAAGGAAGAAATACATAGACTGGTGTTGCAGTCTTTTACAGTCTTCGGTTTCAGTATAAGAGAGGTTAAGGAAGTTATCAGTGATGTCTTGGATTAGTCCTAAGCTTAAAACCTTGCTTATTCCCCCTGACTATATGGGTAAACATTTTGGGGAAGAATATAAGTCAGTTGCTAAACTAGAAGGAAGGTTGAAGAGGGAATATACAGAGTTGGTGCCTCCAATTTTCTGTAATCGTTGTTTCAGTATAACTGCTTTTGAGAAGGGGTATAAGGGTGGTAATCATTTGATGATGAGTCTTAAACATTGCCTAAGCACCTAGCTAAGTTGTACATGCTTTGAGAAGGATAGGAATCAGTGTAAATGCAAGAGGGAAAAAGTTTACTGAGATTGTGTCTTTAGTTTCTGTTTTGATCGTGGTCTGTCTAGGTGAGTTCCAAGAGTGTTACCAGTATCGTGTCAGTTTGGCGGTGAATATAAAAAAAACCTTGCTATAATGCGTGGCTAACAGGAGATACTTGGAAAGATTGGAATATGTTGTAAACTAACAGCAAGGACTTGCTGAGTTAGTAAATAGCTCCTCTGTTATGTGCACTTACTTCACTAGGAACTGAAACCAGAAGGGTAGAATGATTGATGAACTAGTGGGTTAAGTGGTGCTGTGTGACTAATGTATTAGCTCCCCAAGGGTAGAAACAACAAGTTTTAACAGCTGAAATCGGGTGTGATGAGCACGAGAACCTGTGAGTAGAACCCAGGGTCCGATGAGCTGGTGTTGTTGTCAGAAAAGAAAATTCGTTACCAACCAGTCAAGGGAACCCGTGAAGGAAAATGTAATACACCGGTTGGTTTGAGTGGAAGTCCTGTACCAACTGGTGTCAAGAGTGCAGGGTACGATTTCGTAAATATTGAGCGGATGAGTCAGGAAGATGATACCCAGGAACTAGGAAAGAATATCACAAGAGTTTGAACTAAACAGATAGGTTAAAACCTGTTAGTAGTGATGTACGTGAGAGCTGAAAACTTCGGGAAAGAGTGTAGAAACCCAGCTATGCAAGCTGGGGAGTTTGGGCAGGAAATAGATAAAGGTTGTAGGTTAAACTGGTTACATCTCATTGCTTAACACCATCTATAACATTAGCTAAGGTTAGGACCATGCTACTTAGCAAACCGGTAATGGGTATGTCCTAGGATGCTTCAAAAAAAAAAATAGAGTCCGAAACATTTACGGAAATAAAGGTAAGTTAGGGAGGGGGAGAATTGCCTAGGTGGAATACAAGCTTAGCCCTGTGAGATTCACCTCGGTATTAAGTGGCAATTTCGGGGTAGTTAGACATTGATTTATGAGTGAAGGAACTAGGAGAAAAATATGTTAGATTAGGACAACTTAGACGAGACTAAAGTATTAATCAAAATGGGAAATAAAATCCACAACTAGTAAAGGAAAAAATTCAAATTGAGGAGAGGATTTAAGAGCCAGGGAATTTTGGCAAACATTATCACCTGAAATAGCAAAACTAACTCGTTCATGTAACGAATTTAGGAGCGAAGCGAACGGTCGGCGGGAAACCCTAGTGCATTAGAGGACTGCTTCTGAACCAGGTATGGATATGTGTGGTCCATATGTTGCCGTGTTACACGGCTTGTGTGTTGTGTGCCTTGTTTGACAATGACCATAAGACTAAAGCATGAAATTGGATTGCTTGTTGTGACTTGCTTATGCTTGTTATA
Source organism: Limonium bicolor (assembly GCA_023374045.1). Lineage (NCBI taxonomy): Eukaryota > Viridiplantae > Streptophyta > Magnoliopsida > Caryophyllales > Plumbaginaceae > Limonium > Limonium bicolor. The sequence goes on along the minus strand of CM041780.1, from coordinate 166,558,483 downwards.
TCATTGTTGCATATTACTTGCGCGCACAAAGTAGTTTAGTCCCTTTCTCGTTTATGGAGCTTTGAGATGAAGCTTGACGAACTACGTAAACAAAACAAAAGAACTATACAATGAGAAAACTCTCTCTAACTATAGAGGACTCCTAAGGACACCCACTATGGTGTCAAGATATTTATGATAAGTGAATACCCTATTGAGGACTACTATCGACACCCACAATGGTGTCGAGCTGACAAGAAAAAGATATATAATAAGTAAGTACCAGCTGATGGATCATATGGATAATCTGGGAAGAAGGATTCTCGGCCGCGTGGTTGGACGCTCGGGAGTTGGTATCTGCATTAGATCTTCGACCGACTATTGTGGAGCGCATCTGGGGTCTAGAGATGACCCTCTCTTCGACGTATGAGCCGGGATGGAGAGGATTAGCGAGCACACCCTGGGGTCTAGAGATGACCCCTCATTTTCGACTACGACGCCGGGAATGGAGGAGTGGCTATGGAGACGCTCTCCAAATTGTGGTGATAAGAGAATTCACAAATAATCCTTAAAGAAACAAGGAATGATTAGCACCTAATAATAAACGACCGGGATCTAATCTATATCCCTGACTCGGGGCCAGAGAATAAAGGAAAAACTTGTGTAATGAGACCAAGAAATAAGAAAAATTCACAAATGTGATCCTTTAGGAAACAAGGAATGAATAGCACCTACATAATAAAGTCGGGGATCTAACCTATATCCCCTGGCTCGGTCAAGAGAAGGAAGGAAAACTTGTGTAATGAGAACAAGAAAACAATATGTAATCTTGAATGATCCATAGTGGGGATCAAGGTATAATATACCTACGCACATGTCCTATTAATTACTTGAGTTGTTGCTACATTAGCAGCTTATTGTGCTGGGTGTGGGTGTTTCACGTTGCTATCTACTTGCAAGTGCTTGGTTGTTGTTGATAGTGTGCTATGCTACTTTAAGTGTGTATGTATTATGATGTGAGTGATGTGCTTTACTGCTTTAGTATAGCATGTAACCGGACCTAATAATATTCGACCAAGTAGTCGTGTAGCCCGGCAACATAGGGCTACACAATTATACTCAGCGTAGTTTGGAGTCCTTGACAACCCAAATTTTTTTCAGGTATTGAGCTGGATGATAACGGAGCGTAGGAGGGATGGCTACATGGGGTAGTATATATGGGCATATCTTTTGAGTTTGGAATAGTATGTTTAATGTATGGGTTGTTACTAACCCGAGTTGTACTTAACGGTTTATGATTTAGTATTATGTTGTAGACACTCAGTATTTGGAATTGTATCTTGTATTGTATATGCGTTTTGGTTGAGGGCTGTTTCCAGTATGCAGACCGTAACTTGGTGTTGGTAATGTGGTCTGTCAACCACGTGGGTGGTTGGCATCTGTAGCACCCGGATGATGTTGAGAATCCGCTGCATAGTTATCTTGTATTATGGCTAGGAGCTTGTTCATACTATTGGATGTTTATTTGGGGGTGTTACATAAAGTGGCATCAGAGCGTAGTTACGCTCTGATGACTGGAACAGGAAATACCGAGTATAGGAAAACCTGAATTCGGGGAAACGGGGTTAAGGGTTAGTATGTGAGGCGCGTTAGTTAGGGTTCTTCCCTAGTAACTACCGGGTACCTAACAGACACTTACGCCCAACCTCCACACCCCTAATTTTCTTTAAATCCAGAGAAAGAACGCCAGAGAGGTAGAAAGCCTCCTCTGACTCGGGAAAACCCGATCTGGCATCTACTTAACGTCATACAATCAACCCGTGAAGAAAAGACTATACTATATAGTAGACGTTGCCAAAAGGATAATACCCGTATAGGGACCAATTTTAGCGGCAACCTGGGTCGACATGCTTAGCAGTCGATAGGACCCTACCTCACAAGCAAAGAGGACCGAAATACCCTAAAATTTATGAAATAAATAAAGCTCAAATAAGCAATTAATTAAGACAAGGATGGGATCGAGATCAATTCTACAATTCGAACACTTGAGAGGGTAATTTAAGGAAACCTCTCGTAAAACAATGAAATAAGAGAATATAGCTCGAGACGAAATTACACCATAAAATTGGTACAACCTATAATGCTTAACGAAGCATGACACAATTTTACACACTAAAGTATACTATTACGGAATTCAATAAATTCCCTGCTACTTCTCACGTTTCTCTTCATTCTCTGCATTACCTGAGAAACACAATACCACGTCCTTTCTTCTTCTTTTATTCAATTATTCTTCTAAGTCTCTCAATCTCAGACAGTTGAAACTGGGGACCACGATTGGTCATTTTCTTCTGCTTCTACAACCGGTGAACGAGGAACATACATACTAATGTTTCCTTCATTCTCTTCTTGTTCGTGTTGCTTTTATTCCTTTGGAACCCCGCAATCGTCCCACGTAGGGTAAATACATCTTATCTTTTCTCTACTCTCATGTTTCTCTTCATCCTCTGACATAACGAATTTTCTTAAACAATAATTGCAGTTCCCTGAGAAAAACACATTGGTATAGGGATCATAAAAAGAACTTTCAAACCTTGTAAATAGCCATTACCATGGGGCACTGGTTACCCACCAACACACAAATCAAACAGATAGGAAATGGCAGTGAATCCGCCACTATGTTCAAACATCTATCGAGTATCTTGATCCAGGAAACCAAATAAAAGGAGTTGGGTACAATAGAGAATTAAGTTTCAGTCATGGAGGAACAAATTCCGAAAGAGGAACTGTTAAAACACCCACAAGCAACGCCACGGGTAATTGCAGAATTCAACTTTATAAAAAGATAAACCCCTTGGATCATGTGAAGGGAATGATATGGAGTCTCATTAACGAATACGGTGAGAACATGAAATTAAAAAAAAAAAACTCTAGTTCCAATAACCAATATGAAATGCAATATACTCGCAAGATGATACAGAAAAAAAAAAAAACTGAGCGTTCAGGTCACGCATAAGATTCTTGCCATAAGACTGGGTTATAACAGATTAACAATTACCATAACCTCAGTAGGATTATCTCAATGTTGTTGTAAACATAACCTCTCTCAACAGCAACAAATAAGCAACAACCCTGTAAAAAGAAAGTCAAATGTGGTAACGCCATGCTTAAGTTACCAAATGCCTAAATTTCCAAAATCCACACCAAAGTTTAGCAGAGTTCTCCAAATATTAGATATTACTCCCCGCATTCTAACCAAAGTACCAGCTGCTCCAGTGAGCGGTACTATTGTACTCTCCAACATCATCCCCTAAATTTGACCTCCCATGTAAATATCTAAAGGGCAATGAATAATGCCACTATTGCGAAATAATCCCTCCAAACACACTACATATTAAGGGAATCTAAACAGGATTTATCAAATCATATATATACCAATGTACATACATACATACCAGAAAAGACAAGCCACCAATAAACCCGAGGAGTAAATAGGGTTCAATTAAAGAAGATCATGATTAGTAAATCAACCATACCTCACTCGAGTTAACAATACAACTCATTGGCCAAAAATAAATAGTGGGAATTCGTTAGTAATAAAATGAGAACTTGTAAAAAATACAATCGTGTATCCCATTGGCTAACATTAGCAATTATTAGACTACATGTACATATACACATGGTACAAAGATGGAGATGAAAAGAACTTATGATATGAGGAGAATGTAAATGTATGTGCCAGTATACCATTAAATCTAAGGAAACATCCATATATGGATACAAGAATGAGCGAATATATATATATATATATGAACACATTTAGATGTATATATAGTTGGAGAATTAAAAAAATAATTTAAAGGCCTAGATCTCAATACCAATCCATGAATTGGCGGCTAGTTGACTAGAAACAAGTCAGATAAGAACTTAAATTAACTAAATTGATTGGTCGTTTAAACCGGACGTGTAAGGTTGAGCTCGACCCTGGCCAGGTCAAGTGACACCAAGCACAAATTAGGGTGAAGGGGTAGTCCAACACTTACGCTGATCACGTCAGTGTTGGATGGTTCTCGAAACCCCCTTCCAGTGGTCACATAAACTATCAAAAGGTGGAAAATTTTATGAGTGGGATTAACAAATTACCAAGGAAGCGAGGTTGATATTAGGTAATACAAGCGTGTGGAATACATCAATACGTGATTAGAAACTTGTAAGGTAAACACATGGGTGTACAGATATGTGAGGATTTGAAATGGTGCGATGTTACTAATGACCCAATAGTTAATAAATGAAATATATATACTACCGCAATCAAATGCAATGTGTAACCGGTACTAGACCTCGAGACGAAGACGAGCTAGTCAGCAAGCTGTTGCTTGATACAATAATAAGAATAATGACGACGATAAGGAAACTAAACACCCTATATTACATGGTATGCAAACATATTAACATGTACAATCGAGGTCAACCGGCAATGTTAAGGACATAATTTGACTGAAAAATGAAGGTTACTTGAAGATGAAGAAAGGCCTAATTTGGCTATACACATTAAAGTATAAGCTAGGCAATAATGCTAGGAGGGTAAACTAGCTAACTACGCATAATTATGAGCGGTAATACAAACTAAATCGTTTATTGAAGAATTGCACATATGTAACATGGAAGAGTACTAAGCACGAAATCGTTACTACAGAGTATACATTAATATAAGCCGAAAGAACAGCTAGAAAGAACAATTCAGATGCTTAAAAGCGCACTAAAAGCATGAACATCCGACCCCCAGAGAAAATGGATAGACAAGTTACAACCCACCGAGACCGTGTACAAATTAAAATAAGAAGAAATATGAAGGGAAAACTAAGCCTGAAGGTAGTCAGAGTCGCACAGCAGAAGCTGGTGGACCGTATCTTACATTTTCCAGTTGAATAACAAGTGACATATCAGCTAATACCTTAGAGCCAGAGAGGCTAAAACCGAATCCATTTATAGATCGGTATGGAAGCCGATAAAAATCTTTGAGACAGAAACCAAGCCATTAACATGGTCAAGGCCCTTGATGAGATTATATTGTGAGCTACATCGCATAGGAACTAGAATACTCCATGAGAATTAGACGCCTAGAACCAAGGTTCTAGGATTACGTGGGCGTAATCCATTTTTAAGGGGGGTAGGCGCATTGAGTTTTTGTGGTGTTGTTGCTCGTTTGAGGTGTTGTTTTGGATGCGATGTCTGCGAACTGTGTGTGGATTGGGTTGAATGCATCGTGGTTATGAATGAATGATTTGTTCATCAGATTGTTTATGAGTACAATATATGAGTATTACTTGTACATTGCAATATTATTGAGAACTTGGTCAAGCCACAGATGTGGCGCGGTACTTATAAGCACCAATGGTGAAATAGAACTGTGAAATTTACGGGAAATGATCCCTTGGTTAGAGAGAACGAATTCAGGACTTGATCCATTCACTATGTGTATTCCTACAACCACACGTTGGTTGGTAGGTCTGTGTGTATGAATTGTGCAGGATTGTGTGTATGAGATTGTTATGTGCGTGTACGTACACTCTGTTATGAATGGATGTTGAGTATTGTCGGGTTACACCTTAGTTTGCTATTTATACTTTGCTAACACCCTGAACTACTATGAGAATTTGTGTGAAGCCACTAATGTGGCATAGTGCTTATAAGCACTGAGAATTATAATATATGGGGTTATCGTGAATGAATACGGGACTTGATCCCAGGGAATAACGAGATCGGAAAACATCGGTTAGGGAAGTAAGACTTCGGGACGAAGTCCCTTTTTAAGGGGGGTAGGTTGAAACACCCCTACTAGTTATAACACGTTAAATTAAGAATGTATGAGGAGCGTTTAAGTAACTTGATACATTAATATAAACATCTCCAAACATATAACCTAAGATACTAAGGGACATACATATGTCCGTGGACGTACGCGATAGCAAGTCACATGTTAATATAAACATGGGCGCTCATTGGTTTGACGTTAACCAATACAGTTGAGCAAATTAAATTATTCCCTGTTAAAACATGGTACACGAAACAAGTGTAACTCATCCTACAAGCCGAAACATTTTCGGTGTTCACTAACATATGATAATTATACTAGATAATATACATTACGAGAATATGGTATATGAGCTATGTTACTAGATACGAACGTGTGCAAGTGAAAATATTGTAGAAAGGCTTGTGCCGACCGGTGGGGGCCTTGAGCTGAACATATTAAGCAACTAAATTACCCCATGTTCCAGACTTGGCGATAACTACATATATGCTACTTAATAAGTTAATGTTATTATACACCAACAAAAAAAAACGAATCCCACCTACGTTAGTATACCCGAATACATTGCAGTGCTCACGAATTATCACATGATTCATCCTTGTAACAAATGAGCAACTACATACTGAGTTGCCCCTTGAGTCACACCACCTTAACAAGGCATAGTACCCTCATTTCGGGAGCAAACAAAACAACACACAAAAATCAGATCCTACTCTTGACTAGCTGTCCGAAAATTTCTGCAGAAACAACATATAATAAAGTCACTTCCGCCCAGAGTCTTGGAGTTGACCAGTGGCAACTCATTCTTGTCAATTGGAGTAAACAAACTCCTATATACGCATACATGTATGGGCAGTAACGTGGCATTAAAAATCGGTTATAATCAGGAGCAATCTCGATTTCAGATTCACAAAGATAAGCTGGTGGACAGGTTATTACCGCACCTGTTCAGAGGTTGTAGATAAATTCCTTGCGCCTGATATAATAATGTGGGTGGATTCAGAAGAGAAAGAAAGCAGCGACACTGTACGTTAAAATATGTGGAGGAAAGAAACCAAAATTCTAGGCACTCCAGGAAATGCTATGAGTCAGAGAACGAAAGAAAATGCAACAGGAACAAGCACGCTTCTTGGTTTCAGTAAAAGGAATTCCCGCAGAGACATGCACTTCAAGTCTACTGCTGCTATAACTCCCATGCATCAACATCTGCTCCTGATTCCAACTCCCACAAAATTCTCATTGAAACTTATAACCAGTGGCAATCGATTAATTTGTTGCCCATAAACCCCTTACGCGTGTATTTCAAACTTAAGCCTTCACATTTCTCCTTGTGCATGTCCGAATTCTATGCTCAAGTTCTGAAAGAAGCTGGGGCAGCTCAAGGCAAACCAACAAAACAAAAATCGGTAACCAACTCACTCCCCATTCTGTTACTTTTCTGTTCGAAATCCATGGTTCTTGACTCCCATAATTCTCCTTCTCTTCATGCATGAAGCCTTCTGGGAATGGTTCCAGGAAGTGCGCTAAGAATCCCCAAGGAACCCACTTTATCTCTTCTCGGTTTCCAGCACAAGGTAATACCCCAAACTGATCTCCTTCAAGTCTGTTTTCCTTTTCCTGGTTTGGTTCTGTAAAAAAAGGGGGGGGGGGCTAGTTCCAGCCTCTTAATCTCCTTCCTTGTTCACGCATGAAACCTGCACACAACGTTACTCTTTAAGCGTGACAAAACCTCCTGGGAAGTAGTTGCACCTCTCTGTCGAAATCCAGACAAGGAACATCAACGCCCTGGTTTGAACATCAGATCAAGGTAGGCCATGGATCAGATCATGTTCTAAATTTTTCCCCGTCTTGTCAAATTTAACCTTGAGTAATCTCTTCAGTTGAGGCCGAGTCCAAGCCTCTAAGAGTTTCACATTTTCACCAAGAGTGGATCGGGAAGAACCAACTACAGAGAAGGAAAAAGAAAAGAACACAAGGTAGTAAGCTGATCCAAATAATCTGTACTGTTTCCTTTTTGAATGTAGTCCTGATAAGCCACTTACGTGTGTAGGGTTGTGAGAAAGAAAAAAAATGTTACTTAATGAACTAATTGGGAGCTATAGATTTCTGATGCGTCGTAAAAAAATGCCAGCTATGGAGAGTTAAACAGCAGGTTAAACTGTGAGAGTTAATGAGCCACATGCTATTGATATGTAACATTGGTTATTATAGAGGAAATGTGTGTCTGTATACTGACTCACTAAGCAGGGGAGAGAATAAACAATGTATATATAGAGAGATAGAGAGAGCTAACTATCGGTACCTGAGAAATAGGAAGTTACATATATATATATATATCCTATGGGTACATCCTAACATAAACCGGTTCAGGAAGATTTTTTGTATAAAACAGTTAATGAACTAGTGCAGAAACGTGTGTCTAAAATGCCTCTGCACCACCTGTTTCAGAAGTACTATGAAGATGGTGTCGACCCAATGATGAACTTAAAATATGGCTAACCCAATTACCTAGGTAGTAAACGGCCTTGTGGTGTTAGGAAAAAACAGAAAACAGATTAAAGACCAGAAAAGAAGAATAGAAATAGAAAAGGAAATATCAGTCTGACGTTTCATTGTTTCAGTTTTCCAGTTTTGCAGTTCTCTCTTTGTCTCAGTATATGAACTACACCAGTGGATTAACAATATAGTCGTGAGTTCATTTTGAGAATGTTAAGAATCAGCTTAGTCCATAAAGAGTAATAGAAGAACTAAAATGCAAAAAACCTCAATCTAGTCTCAATTTTACAGTTTTGTTTCAGGATAAAGAAATTCAGTAGCTTCAGCAAAGTTGTTTTGGGTTGGGTTGGGCTTAGAATTCGTGATTAAACACCTAACCACATGTGCAAACCATGAGGGAGAAGTGGGAAATTCAGATAAATGTATAAAGAGCAAGATAGAGGTGATGGTACTCAGAAATGGTGTTACAGCTTTCCTACAACGTTGGCTTCTGTAAACTGAACCTTCATGTAACACCCCTCTCCATAATCACGATATAATCTCTCACGTAGCAATAAATAAAACGTCTCGTAGCGGAAAAATAAATAACAATTACAAAACTCACTCGGGTGTCACCGGCCGTTACTCGCCCATGCGAGCAACGCAGCCAAACTACATCCAACTTCCAATACAAATAAACTGCTAACCGCAGTGATAACGAGAAATTCCTATACATCATACTAAATCCATAATTCATAAACTTCGACCAGTGAGCGTCTACCCAATCCTGAAAAATACATAACCTTACCATAAGACCATACACCATCTTCATTACTATACAACATCTCCAATTAACCTGTTCCTGCTCTTCAGCTCCGACAATGATCAACAACCTGAAATGGTGTAGTATCAGCGATAGACACTGAGTATGCCGGGCCTGGACCCTAATGGTCACTTGTCTTTTTAACCATCTTGTTATTAGATTGGTTTCATGCTTTTCCATTTAACAGTTATAGACAATACTGAAATAAACATGTATAATATACATATTCATCCACCCAAATATTCATAGATATTCAACCATCCATCCAATCCACAATCATTTAATAACACAATCCACAATTATATATCGAACGTATCGAACAATAACAATATAATGTACAATGTACATTCGCCGTAGCGTACAGTGTTCATATTTAATTTACCTTGGCCTTGTAGGCTCCATCCAACCATCAACACACAATAAAATAACCACGAGTATAACCAATGAACAACAAAGCGAAACAACGAGAATAATAAACAAGTATTTAGTCTCGTCCATGGTATTGTTCGCCACTGTATAAGTCTCAATTGTTTTGGTTGTTCAGTTATACCTAGTGACAATGTCTCGTTAAAACGACATGTCTCTAGTTACCCATATATTATGGCGGGTCACCCACGGCAGTAGCCACTCCAACGGTAGAGTCTCCGACCAACGAGCCATTCTAGCTCACGGGAAATTTTCTTGATACTTACGGACCCGTACGCGGACATCCTGGTATCGTTTTTGTGATCACAGCGCGCACCAAGAGCCACATCCTCTTGGCTTTACTTCCATTCCATTAATTAATTAATTATACCATCGCATCGCATTACCAAATTTTCTAACACAGCAGACTAAGGTCATTAGTCCAATCCGGAGTCTGTAAACTCGGGATCCAGTGTTAGATACGAGAGCGGCGTATAGAAAGGCCAATGCTCCATATAAAAGTCTCAGATAGTATGTATATGTTATTATCATAGTGCTACAACGTTTTACTTACGTTCCTTATATTTCATATAAGATAGAACCATAGCCGCTAGTTGTTTTATATATAGGTTCATATATACGAACCAATACTGTTAACTCAACAACAGTAAATAATAAGCAGCTATAATATACAATTCATGCATATTAATTAACACATTCAGACAAACAATCTTATCACAGATCACACAGAAGTCTGAACTGAGGAAGCCCTCAGAGACAATCAGAGACTCATAACAACATACAAGTTATATCAATCAAATCCGAGCCCAAGGAGCAACCTTAGGGCAACTCGGATCAAACCCCTTTACATACCGTTCACCCTGATTGTATTACGGTGGAGTATGAATCAGCAAGATCCTATGCTCCGTGTAGTCCGCTAGCTCGTCGAGCGTCTTGTCAGAAGTACAATCTAAACGGCAATAAACTATAAGTCAGTCTCCATGACTAACTACATCCGGTATTTCCGAATAATAGGTAACCCCGACAGTTCACCCCTGTTTTCTACAGTTGTTCGTTACGGGTTTCTCTAAAACAGTCGGTTTTGTTACTTAAACGCGTACGTCAAACATTTCAATTGTTAAGTTTAATTCGTTGTATTTCTTTTTAATCTTGTCCACCGTCTAGCTTAGGTACATATCCTATAGTTGCATGTATTCATGCATGATTGTAGTACCTCATTACTTTTTTTTGTATTGTATCCAAAACTCATAACTTATAGTTCATAACTATATATATTTTTAAAACAACCACCACCATTAAATCATATGGTTTCCAACCAAAACATATATCCACCTTATATACATTATCCTTGTGTATGTATATATTTACCACGTAGGTAATTCCCATGAGTTTAATAAACTCTTATATCATATGTTACATTTTATCATCTTATGTTAGATGATTGTTCCCATTAGTTGTATTGTATTGTACAACTTATATTAAGATTATTATCCTAACATTATGTAACATTTTATGTTGTATAATTACAACTCCTAAGGTTTATTCAATAAATACCTTAGTTTATAAATCCCATTTATTTATAGTTTGTCACATTATTTTATGTGAATACCCTTCCTTATATTAATTCCATCTAAACCATATAATTGCTATAACATTTATAACACTATAGACCTTAGTCTAAAATTCATTTTCCAAACTCTTGTTAACTCGGTATAGCCCTTAACTTATTTAAATTCCGTTTTGACCACATAACATTATGTAATGTTATACCACATTCTAATATCATTTGATATGATATTTTTATTCCCTTTAATTTATTCCTATAGTTTTTATACAAAACTATTTCATATTGCCTCTTAGGCACCATAAGAAAATCTTATTCTTTTCTATAAACCATAGTTTCCTTAATTTACAAAATCACCCCTTAAATCATCCCATGTTATACATTCCATTTAATATAACATTTCTAACTTATAAAAGAGTATAACCTATGGTTATTTTTTGTAAATTGAACAGCCCTTGTGCTATTCTATAGTTGCCATTTGGCCCTATTTATAACATATAGTTCACCATATCATTAAAAATATTTTATACACATAACTTATTAAATTCTCTTAATAATTCTAAAAATCACCAAATTCCACCAAAGGGTTTAAATATCCTTATTAACCCATATACTTTCAATATTTACCATTCCACCATCTATTTTCTCCAAAGTGTCATAATGACATTATAACTATATTATACTATATAGTTCATTTTAATTCCAAAATCCACCAAATAAATTCCTAAAAATTCCTAATAGCCCATGGGTGTTTGAAATACCATTGTACACCCTTTATTTTCGGTAATAACATATTTACCACATATGTTATAAAAATATTACCTTAAGATACTTATCTTATTATAACACCTTAAATAAGTTATTTAACTTATCTAATTTGGTCAAAACCTATCATATGGTCAAGGTTGACCACCTTAATATTTCCCTTGATCATTAATTTCCTTTATTCACGGTTTGTACCCATACTTTTCAAAAATTACCATTTAACCCCAAAACTTTATAAAATCTTATAAACTTTATTTTAACTCCTTTTTAACTCTAATTTTCGGCCTTATTATCTAAAGCCCCAAAATTTAATTTAATTACACTCTAACCCCTTATTCATTTCGGTAATAATTATATATCACCTAAACTTAAATAAAAGCTTGTAAATGCATAAATAAAATGGCCTAAAATACATGGCCTTATTACAAACATTGGCTTGCAAAATAAATTACACATAAATGTCCCAAAATACATATAAATTTTCGGCCTCACCATATAATTTTCATTTATTTACCAAACTTCCACATAATGTCTTAAATTTGACATTTATGCTTGTTTAATTAGTTATAAATTTTATTTAGCCATTCCTTAATCATTTTAAGGTCAAACAAGACCTTATTTTACCTCTTCACTCATGGCAATTAATTAGGAATAGCTTAAACTTGTATTAATGTAACAAGTTAAGGTTTTAAGTAATTTATACCTTGATTTAACCTAGATAGAACCTTGTTTGGTTCGGCCACCATAAGTAGAAATTCTCCAAAGCTTCTCTTACATGTTTTTAGACAAAACAAGGCCTAGTTAGTCTCCAAGCAAGATCTAACCATAAGAAGTAATTTAAGTCATGAAAATCATGGATTTTTACCTTAGATCTTCAAGCTTGACATAGATCTACTTCGGCCCTATTTTTCCAGAAGAGAAAGAGTATCAAAACACTCTCAAGAACAAGGTATAAAACCGTGGTGAATTAGCTTGGAAGATAGCTAAGTTTTACCTTGTTTAAGATGCCAAAAATGGTGTTTTTGGCTTGGATCTAGCTAATCCTTGTAGATCTTGGTATTCCAACTGAATCTACATGAAAAGGAGAAGAAAATAAGGCTAGGAACAAAGTTTCACAGCCGAATTTGAAGGGAATCAAAAGATATGAGCTTAAAGCACATTTTTACCTTAAATGGTCAAGACTTGAACTTTCCTCCTTAGATCTGGTTATGGCCAAAAATAACACTTCCTTTAACCTCCAAAACACTCTACATAGATGTATATAACAGGTTGGAGTCTAGATCAATCGAAAAAGGAAAGAAAGATGAAGAAAATGGGCATTTTTATGCCTTAAGAGCTTACCTAGAGCTTGAGCTCTCTCCAATGGAGTTAGCACACTTACCTACGGTTTAAGGGGAGCCAAAGAGAGCTCATGGACAGAGCAAACTCGGCTGAAGAGGAAGAATGAAGGAGGATGACCTAATATTGCCTTAAAGCACATTTTTGCATTTTTTAATGATTTAAGTGACTTGGTGACTCATCAAGTCTTGATTGATGTTGGAAATTCGGTGGAGACAAGACAAGGGGGCAGCCGGCCTACATTGAGGAAGTGGGTGAATTATTTGTACATAATTGATTCCAATTTGAATGAATAATGGAGCTTAAATGTTACTTTAAGCAATTAATGGAAGATGACTCATCTCTTCTTGTCTTGTACCAGCTTGGAGCACCGTGTAACAAGGGGAAAAGAGGAGCAAATGGAGGCTCCAAATCGGCTGGCTCACATGGGTAAGGTAAGTGGAGCCCACCTTTTTTGTTTTATAAGGTAAAGTATGTCTTTTTTGTTATTTTATGCAAAAGTAAAGGACTATATTTAATTGTCACATGGGACTTGTCTCTTGGTATGTTAAGAGACTTAATTATCTGATTTTATGTAGTCCATTTCGTGTTCAATGGTCAACATTGACCAACTTAGTCAATGTTGACCCAAACGGGCCCCACTTTAGGGTTTTATTAATATTTTAATATTAAATTTGTAAAAATTCGTAAATTCTTGGAATTAAATTCCTAATATCATATAATATGATATTTTATTATATTTAAAGGTATTTATAACCTTTTATCCCATTTAAAACCAATTTAGAAGGCGATTACACAAAAACGTGCTTTAAAGAGTTTTAGTGCACATTTTGTGTCGCCAGGTGTTTCTGAGCTCTGTTTTCTTTGACAACGGTTTTGTTGTGTTCCTTACATGATATTTGATCGTGGTGTCCAATTTTTTATCATTTAGAGGTCATTAGATTTTTAAGGTTTCTTAGAGCACCTTTTTGCTCTATTTGACCTTGAAGCATGAAAGTGCTTGTTCTTTGTGTTGGAGTGTTGTCCAACAATTATAATATGTTTAATATTATGTTAGTAAACTTAGGAAAAAATTTTAGGTCCTAAGAAGTTCATTTGGGTATTTATCTACCCTTAACAGTCAAAGGGTGCAACATCTTGTTTTGTGTTGACCACTGTTGTTCTCAGTTGACTTTTAAGGCATGTTTAGGCCTTAATTAATGTGATTAAATATTTAATCCATGTTTAATAAGTTTGGGGTATTTCAATCTACCCCCCTTAAAAAGACTTCATCCCGAAGTCTCTTAATCAAATAGGTAAGTATATAAATGTATAACTACCCATTATTCCCATAATGTATATCTATGTGATATATCATTTACACACATTGTATTGCGCTTATACAGCACATAGCCATCACGTTGTGGCGTTAGTTCAATCATATATGGATATAGGTGATCCATCAGCACCATCATTTCCTATCAGTTCTACAAACCCTGACAACCTTCCTGAGGTGTCCATAACCTATCATCGTTCCACATTCCATATCTAATGATTCATTTCGTATCTAGGCGATACCATATGTAATCATTCTATAAAGCAATATGAATACATATCACAAATAGCATAAGAAAAGTACTACACACATGGTGTACATACAATCATTCAAACAAGTATCTCGTGAGATACGTACATACCAGTGCATATCACACATCAAGTAAACCAAACAACGCATGCCCCGCGTACCAAACATAACCAACAAAATCAATTCACTGTATGCCATGCATACGAAACAATTCACTGTATGCCATGCATACTAAACAAACAAACCTCGTATGCCCCGCACACCACCAATTCTTTATATGCAATGCATACGAAACAAACAAAACTTAGTGCACACAAGTGCACATCCAAGAGGCTCTACCCCCCTTAAAAAGGGTTACGCCCCCGTACCCCACAAGTATACAACAGCCGCTCAATAAGGAGCGCTGGATACTTGGCTCTCAAAGGGTTCACCAACTCGTGGGTTATCCTCATATCAGAGAGACGGGTATGACTCTAGCCCTTCTGGGCTCCACAATGCATAAAGGGTGAGGCACTGATCTATTTGTGCTCTCTCCCAAGTTTATTCTTATGGGCCCACTCGCTCCGTATGGGGTGCAGACTCATGAACATAGGCTCAATTTTCCTCTTTTTTTTATTGCTGTGAATCAACTCGTTTGGATCACTAGTATATATGCGTGTGTCTTCTCTCACTGACATTCAGTTTGAGATGTAATATGACATTGGGTAATGTTAGTACTTAGTGCTCTTTGCACTTGTATTTGTAATACTAAGACGTACCAGCCTATATGTCCACAAAGATGATGTTTGTCATCCATGTCTCCTGGTAGGTTTGTTCCAGAGTAACACACTGCGTAGTTATTATTATTATTTTTTTAATACACTGTAACACCCCTACTGCTAATACTGTCATTACCATCCAAACTCCTCATACTTCCAGATTCACGCAGCGGTACATACTTACATACGATGGGTGATACAATGCCGTTAGTCACCCACGTGACTAACAAGGCTACTGCTACAACATACAGCATCGGTCTGATGGTCCGGAATCCCGAGTACTACACATCTACAATACATACTCCATTTATCAATCAAATACAACGACGCTCCATTCAATACTTTACTTCTTCATAATCCATACAATACAATATACACAACCGAGTTTACTAAGTTCCAATACAAATACAATGATTCTTCCAAGTTCCTATGTACTCATTAGGAGTCTGCATCTATCCATTCCTCACAACTACTTACTTCCTAAGTACTAAGGTGTGCCGTTTAGTACACCTCTACGTTCCACCTCTAGCTATCCAATTGCAGCCACCGGTCTCTTACCTTGACCATATCAGCTTCGGGTACCTGCACACTAAAAACGTTCCCCCTAGGGGGTCAGCTTTTGCTGCGCATGATAACCGCATACCCCGCATACTAGTGAGGGTACGCCGACCACTTGGTCGAATACATGCGATTGATTTCACTCAAACATACATGCATACATGCTCTTATACATAAAATTACAATACATTACGCAAGGAATACATACATACACATCAATACACCCACTTCAATACATACATGGTAACCCATACAAGCCATCAGATACGTTCTTACCTTTCCGAGATCCGCAATACACAATACATATACATACATACACAATACGTACACAATACACCATCCTTGTTAGCTCATATTGGTCCACCCGGGTTAATCGGGTGGAGATTACTCTTTTACTCGTTCCACAGTACTTACGCATACATACTCATACTCATACATACATACTTACTTACTCTTACTCATGTTAAGTCGTCGGGACCTCCGGCCCGGGGACTACTCCGTCCCACCACCGGGATTTACTTGACTCACCAATCCGGGATGCTACCCATTTAAGGGGTTTGGGCCGCGGACCAGTTTAAGAGTCAGGAATCGGATCCAACCTCTTGTGTCTCCTCATCCTCACGCGTGGCCGAAGCTATATCGGACTTCTACTCATTCCAATTTGTTCCTTACTTATGTTAGGAGTTAGGTAGTTAGGAATTAGTAGAAGTCACACATCCAAGCCACATACACATTACATTGTTCATGTACACATCCATACGCAATACAATACAATATTCAAGTACACTACGAGATACAAATACACTTCATCATCATTCATATATTTCATGAATTATACAAACTATTGTTCAATACAAATATCAAGAACAATGTAAACAAGCACAAGCAAGTGCAATATAGTCCGATTCATGCATTTATCCTTTTAGGTGATCAAATAAGCACACAAATCGGGGTAACCAGATTAGGATACAGGGCATGAAGAAATCATACCGTTCACCGTTGTACTTGTATCCAACTTTCCTCCGGTGTTCACAATCCAAGTCCTATAACATACATGTGATCGAGTGGTTAATTCCCTATGGGTAACCCAACACGTTTCATCCTTTATGTTTCCCAATGTACCATTACTAGTTCCTTAGATTTCATACTTAATTCCAAAATCATTTACTTCACATCATTTCCTAAGCTCATTTTCTTAGGTTCTTATGTGTATGTTATTTTCTCCTTACCATCATTATTCTCCCTATGGTTTACTGCTTAAGCCCATAGTTTTTTTTTGACCGGACCTCCCCTGTGGGGCGGTCCCTAGGGGCGGTCCGAGACAGAAGCCATCTACGCAGCAAGATTCCAGTACTGGACCTCCCCACAGGGGCGGTCCGAGACAGAAACCAATTTTTTTTTTATCTTCTCTGCACTGGATCTCCCCTGTGGGGCGGTCCCTAGGGGCGGTCCGTGACAGAAACGAATCCGTCCAGCTGAATTCGACTATGGACCTCTCCACAGGGGCGGTCCATAGGGGCGGTCCACAACAGACCCTATTTTTAAAAGTGTTTTTCTACTCATTTTGGACTCCAAATTCACCCCAATTTTTTTCTACTTATTCCACAATCTTTCCACATGTTTCCTACATGTTTAAACACCTTAAAACATGCATTAAACCTCTCCAAATCATTGGTTAAACCCTTACTCCATTTCTTGCTCAAATTCTACAAATTTCCATTCTCATTTTCACACTTTGCACACTTGTGCACTTCTAACTTTCTCTTGCTAGTTCCCTACCTCCTACCAACTCACTTAATAACCATTCCAAATCTCTTATAACCATTTGCAATAGCTATACTCAAGTTCTTCATTCATTTCCAAGGTTATGCACACCAACCTTCTTCCTAAAATTCAAGGTACTAATACACTGTTTTGCTACAGATTTTTGTTCCCACTTCTACCATTCAATACTCCCTCTATCAATACCATTCCTAGCACCCTAATTGCATTACCTTCCACTCAAGTTCCAGCCATTATCTAGCTCCATTCAAAATTTGTTATAACATGGTTAATCACTCACAACTTCCACCAAAACACACCTAGTTATTGTCAAGGTTGTTCCCTCTCCTTACACATCTAAGTCCTCTAATTTCCATACAAATTTGGGCAGAGTTTCCCCTAAAATTCTCACTTTGCCCACATACCATTTCAGCTAAAAATTCATTCCCAATCTCCATATCGATTCACACATCATTACTCACACTACAACACACAAATTTTCCTGCACATATACATACATTACCCATGGTTTTCCCAAGCTTTTAAACAACATTTACAAGCTTCAAAACAGCTACATTACCTTTCCTCATTATCCTACAACATACTTATTATTCATTACCATATACACTACTCATTTTTACTGCACAAAAACTGTTACAATACCATACATAAAACTAGTTCAAGGTAAGCCATAATACATTGTTTTTCTAGTTTTCTTTCTTTCTTCTTGCCTTCTCTCTCCTTTCTTCTTTGCTTATACCTTGTTCTCTCTCTCACACAATACACATGCTATTTCAACAAGCTCACCCCATACCATTACACAACTACTACTTAGCATCCATTTTAACTAACCCTAGAATTTAGATGTTCGTAGGGTTTAGAAAGAGTATTACCTTCCAACCAATGTACGAGGTTCTTGACTAGCAAGAGAGCAAGATTCCTAGCCCAATGGAGAAGCCAAAATCGGCTGGAGCATAAGGAACAAGGAGTTCAAAATCTGGAAATTTTCGTTTTGCCAACAAGGGCTAGAAAAAGATGAGCTTTCAAGAATATTTTTACCTCAAATTAATAAGGAGATGAAAGTGGTTCTAATGGTGGTCTTGAAGCTCCAAATGCAGCACACCCATGGAGATGAACATGCTTGTTTTTGATTTTTGAAAAGAGGAATCCAATGGTGTAATTTTTATTGTGTTCGGAGTTGATTTGGCCCTTCAAAAATATGAGAGAAGGAGGGTGTTGGTGGTGGCTTCACAAATCGCCATTAATGGTTGAGAGAGGAGGGGGAGTGCTGTTACGTGAGTGAGGGAATTGTGAGGGTAGGAGAGAGAATGAATAAAGTAAGTTTTATTTGTTTTTGCTTTACTTTATTGTGTTGTCCTTTAGCAAATTAGGAATAATTAAAATAAGAAGGGGGAGTAGCAGCCGGCTCACACACAGCCTCACATGGGGTTTTAAAATTTTATTTGCAATAGTGGACACACTAGTTTGGTTTATTTATGCTTTCACCCCACAACTTCCCGTTTTTGACAGTTTTTACTATTTTCTCGTTTTATTGATTTTATTGGTTCTAAACCTTCACTAATGTTTATTAATGACTATTTAGTTGACCAATATTGTTACGAGTCTATTTGACCCGCTTAAAGTCACGTTTTCCCGATTTCCTCGGAAAACGCGCTTTAAGGTTCGTTAGTGTTTCAATGCATTATTTGGATCCGTTTTCTTCGGAAGTTGTTCCCATATATTATTTAGGTCTTATTAAACCTTCAGAATCCATATAATATGCTAACCGAGGTCTCATACCTCCTATGGTTACTTAACGCTTATTTAGCGTTTTTCGCTTTTTAAGCGTTTATTTATTTCTTTTGGATTTATTTTTCCTTACCAATATTACTAAAGCATTATTAGGCTCTTAAATAAGGATTAGAATAATCTTAATCACTATATTTAAGTTTGGGGTATTTCATACACACTCGTGTTGATATCTACTTTATCTTTCTGCATTCCCACTAGACTAATAGCTGCACGAGTGCAATACCAAAACACTCAGTCATACAGAGTGCAAAGGCGTAAACTCTCAACAGCTAATATCTCGTGAGTCAAACAGATTAGATGTGCGAATTATCCTGTGAGTGGTACATTCCGAATCCACTGTTTCTTGAGCAAGGTTTCTGCTATCATATAGCTTTATCTTTTCTCCTTGCGTAGTCACGCGTTTATATCCATATCATCTGGTAGATTTCCTCTGGATTACAAAAATTTACTTGATCCTTATGAGGATTCTACATATTATTCGTCCATAATAGGTTTTCCTGTTTCCTTTTTTTTTTGGGTTCCTGTCCTTGAACTGTTTCCCTGTCTTCACTGTACACTGTCTACTGCTCTCTTGTGTTGAAAGTTCCTGATTTCTTTAGCCCGTTGTTTTAACTGCGGCTCTTCTCGTCCATCTTCGAGGTAGTCCGTCTTACTGTCCGTAGTATGGAGTTGACTACTTCTCGAGTTCCTAACACTACTTGTCTACTTGCACGGGGAACCGCACTGATACATTACTACTTACCCGACTAACTCATAAGTAAGTCTGTCAGGCCCACATGCTCCTAACGGAGTGCGGTCGTCCCATGTCTCGTTTAGTAAACTGGTAATGTCTGTCACACGGTTGTTGTGAAGTATTCTTTTGTCAATCTCCCATTGATGGATATCCTTTTTTTTTCTTCTTCTTCTTCTTCCTTCTTCCTTTTTTTTTGTCTTCTCTTTGCTTATTTTTTTTGTGTAATAGTTCATGTTATCAGTTATCCTGTAATAAGTGTTATTGCCTTTATGGCATCCGTGGTAATTTGTGCCATAGACTGGTATTATTCAACTCGGTGTAAGTAAAATCCGTGCTATATTAGCAAACTTGTTTCTCCTTTTTTTTTCGATATCGTTGAGTACAACACATTTTCCTTTTTCTCCCAATTTTTTTTTATCATATCTCATCTATAGTTCATATTCGTCCCCTCATCCATGTAATTGGATGTATTGCAGATCGCATAATAGCTTGAGCAACTTGGCTCTTCACTTCCCAACCATCCTCACTGACGGTGGTGCATCTACAAAGGGTATGCTTGTCCATGAGGACTAAACATTCATCACTAGTAGTGACCAGCATCAAATGCGGGTATACACTGATGGTATTTGGCTAATAAGCCCTGTTTGAAAATTCCCAACAATTTAAACTGGTGTGGTTTACAGTCATAGTGGCTGTATAGTTTCCCCAGTTGCAGTGGTTGGACTAACGGTCCTTCCAACGTTGCATGGGTTTCTAATCTCAAGGTTTGTATGAGAAAGTTTGAAAAACAGTTTTTTTTTATAAAAGGTTAAAAAGTAGTAGTTTTGCAGTTGCATTTGCAGTAGCTGTTACTGTTGCTGTCGCTGCACTTGCTGTAGCAAGTGCGCAAGGCAGATGGAAATTTCAGTTTATTGTCATATTAGCGCTTGCAATAGCAAGTGCGCCATGCAGGTGGAAATTCTGGTTCAGTAATTCCCAGTCTCATTGACTCTTTGTCATTTGAGTATTGCTACATGATAATGTAAGCATTAACATTCTATTCATATATATATTTTCCATCAAGGTTTAAAGCTTACTGGTACTGAGTACACATAATCTCAGAAGTCATACACAAATTGCGAGTGGTCCCCGACACACTCCCATATACTAATAACATAAGTCTGTTTAACATTCAAGGTAAGTACATAACAAAGTAAGTAAACAAAGTCTTCCACCATCGGTCTCATGGAGTTAGGGTACTCATGCCCTATCTACTCCCTTGCCTTTATAGGCTCCAGCATCAGTAGATGTCTGGCCATCCTGACCGCCTCGTGGTACTCCAGATCCTCCAGCTGAGGTCTTCTGAGTATTCTTGGGTGGCCTATAATTACGGCTCTCTGGATTCATCCAGCACTCGAATTCCCTATGGCCCTCTTTGTGGCAGCACCGACACTCGACTTTGCGGCCTTCGCAGTCGATCCCAGGATGGTCTTTCCCACAACGCTTACAGTAAAAGTGGCGCTGGGGCTGTCCGGTGCCTGATGGTAGTATTTAAGTTTAAGTTAAAATCTGGCGGTATAAACGTTAAGGTTACAATTTAATTTAAGAGGTAGGTGTTCTCACCCTTAGGAGGGGCAGATCTCAGAGGCTTAGCATCTATAGCTGGGCCGGTCAACCAAAGGACGGGCTCTTTTTCCTTTGTTCCCTGGTGACCCTGCTGCCCTTTCTTTTTAAAGAATTTCCTGTTCAAGATTTCGGGTCAGCATTGTAACACCCCTCACCACAAACACGATATAATCTCTCACGTAGCAATAATTAAAACGTCTCGCAGCGGAAAAATAAATAACAATCACAAAACTCACTCGGGTGTCACCGGCCGTTACTCGCCCATGCGAGCAACGCAGCCAAACTACATCCAACTTCCAATACAAATAAACTGCTAACCGCAGTGATAACGAGAAACTCCTATACATCATACTAAATCCATAAATCATAAACATCGACCAGTGAGCGTCTACCCAATCCTGAAAAATACATAACCTTACCATAAGACCATACACCATCTTCATTACTATACAACATCTCCAATTACCCTGTTCCTGCTCTTCAGCTCCGACAATGATCAACAACCTGAAATGGTGTAGTATCAGCGATAGACGCTGAGTATGCCGGGCCTGGACCCTAATGGTCACTTGTCATTTTAACCATCTTATTATTAGGTCGGTTTCATGCTTTACCATTTTACAGTTATAACAATACTGAAATAAACATGTATATATACATATTCATCCATCCAAATATTCATAGATATTCAACCATCCATCCAATCCACAATCATTTAATAACACAATCCACAACTATATATCGAACGTATCGAACAATAACAATATAATGTACAATGTACATTCACCGTAGCGTACAGTGTTCATATTTAATTTACCTTGGCCTTGTAGGCTCCATCCAACCATCAACACACAATAAAATAACCACAAGTATAACCAATGAACAACAAAGCGAAACAACGAGAATAATAAACAAGTATTTAGTCTCGTCCATGGTATTGTTCGCCACTGTATAAGTCTCAATTGTTTTAGTTGTTCAGTTATACCTAGTGACAATGTCTCGTTAAAACGACATGTCTCTAGTTACCCATATATTATGGCGGGTCACCCACGGCAGTAGCCACTCCAACGGTAGAGTCTCCGACCAACGAGCCATTCTAGCTCACGGGAAATTTTCTTGATACTTACGGACCCGTACGCGGACATCCTGGTATCGTTTTTGTGATCACAGCGCGCACCAAGAGCCACATCCTCTTGGCTTTACTTCCATTCCTTTAATTAATTATACCATCGCATCGCATTACCAAATTTTCTAACACAGCAGACTAAGGTCATTAGTCCAATCCGGAGTCTGTAAACTCGGGATCCAGTGTTAGATACGAGAGCGGCGTATAGAAAGGCCAATGCTCCGTACAAAAGTCTCAGATAATATGTATATGTTATTATCATAGTGCTACAACGTTTTACTTACGTTCCTTATATCTCATATAAGATAGCACCATAGCCGCTAGTTCGTTTTATATATTGGTTCATATATACGAACCGATACTGTTAACTCAACAACAGTAAATAATAAGCAGCTATAAATATACAATTCATGCATATTAATTAACACATTCAGACAATCAATCTTGTCACAGATCACACAGAAGTCTGAACTGAGGAAGCCCTCAGAGACAATCAGAGACACATAACAACATACAAGTTATATCAACCAAATCCGAGCCCAAGGAGCAACCTTAGGACAACTCGGATCAAACCCCTTTACATACCGTTCACCCTGTTCGTATTACGGTGGAGTATGAATCAGCAAGGTCCTATGCTCCGTGTAGTCCGCTAGCTTGTCAAGCGTCCTTGTCAGAAGTATAATCTAAACGGTATTAAAACTATAAGTCAGTCTCCATGACTAACTACATCCGGTATTTCCGAATTATAAGTAACCCCGACAGTTCACCCCTGTTTTCTACAGTTGTTTGTTACAGGTTTTTCTAAAACAGTCGGCTTTGTTACTTAAAACGCGTACGTCAAAACTATTTCAACTGTTAAGTTTAATTCGTTGTATTTCTTTTTAATCTTGTCCACCGTCTAGCTTAGGTATATATCCTATAGTTGCATGTATTCATGCATGATTGTAGTACCTCATTACTTTTTTGTATTGTATCCAAAACTCATAACTTATAGTTCATAACTATATATTTTTTTTTAAATAACCACCACCATTAAATCATATGGTTTCCAACCAAAACATATATCCACCTTATATACATTATCCTTGTGTATGTATATATTTATCACGTAGGTAATTCCCATGAGTTTAATAAACTCTTATATTTTATGTTACATTTCATCATCTTTTATTAGATGATTATTCCCATTAGTTGTATTATATTATACAACTCATATTAAGATTATTATCCTAATATTATGTAACATTTTGTTGTATGATTACAACTCCTAAGGTTAATTCCATAAACACCTTAGTTTATAAATCCCATTTATTTATAGTTTGTCACATTCTTTGATGTGAATACCCTTCCTTATATTAATTCCATCTAAACCATATAACTGCTATAACATTTATAACACTATAGACCTTAGTCTAAAATTCATTTTCCAAACTCTTGTTAACTCGGTATAGCCCTTAACTTATTTAAATTCCGTTTTGACCACATAACATTATGTAATGTTATACCACATTCTAATATCATTTGATATGATATTTTTATTCCCCTTTAATTTATTCCTATAGTTTTTATACAAAACTATTTCATATTGCCTCTTAGGTACCATAAGAAAATCTTATTCTTTTCTATAAACCATAGTTTCCTTAATTTACAAAATCACCCCTTAAATCATCCCATGTTACATTCCATTTAATATAACATTTCTAACTTATAAAAGAGTATAACCTATGGTTATTTTTTGTAAATTCCGAATAGCCCTTGTGCTATTCTATAGTTGCCATTTGGCCCTATTTATAACATATAGTTCACCATATCATTAAAACTATATTTTATACACATAACTTATTAAATTCTCTTAATAATTCTAAAAATCACCAAATTCCACCAAAGGGTTAAAATATCCTTATTAACCCATATACTTTCAATATTTACCATTCCACCATCTATTTTTCTCCAAAGTGTCATAATGACATTATAACTATATATTATACATATATAGTTCATTTTAATTCCAAAATCCACCAAATAAATTCCTAAAAATTCCTAATGGCCCATGGGTGTTTAAAATACCATTGTACACCCTTTATTTTTGGTAATAACATATTTACCACATATGTTATAAAAATATTACCTTAAGATACTTATCTTATTATAACACCTTAAATAAGTTATTTAACTTATCTAATTTGGTCAAAACCTATCATATGGTCAAGGTTGACCACCTTAATATTTCCCTTGACCATTAATTTCCTTTATTCACGGTTTGTACCCATACTTTTCAAAAATTACCATTTAACCCCAAAACTTTATAAAATCTTATAAACTTTATTTTAATTCCTTTTTAACTCTAATTTTCGGCCTTATTATTCTAAAGCCCCAAAATTTAATTTAATTACACTCTAACCCCTTATTCATTTCTGTAATAATTATATATCACCTAAACTTAAATAAAAGCTTGTAAATGCATAAATAAAATGGCCTAAAATACATGGCCTTATTACAAACATTGGCTTGCAAAATAAATTACACATAAATGTCCCAAAATACATATAAATTTTCGGCCTCACCATATAATTTTCATTTATTTACCAAACTTCCACATAATGTCTTAAATTTGACATTTATTAATTAGTTATAAAATTTATTAAGCCATTCCTTAATCATTTTAAGGTCAAACAAGACCTTATTTTACCTCTTCACTCACGAAAATTAATTAGGAATAGCTTAAACTTGTATTAATGTAACAAGTTAAGGTTTTAAGTAATTTATACCTTGACTTAACCTAGATAGAACCTTGTTTGGTTCGGCCACCCTTAGTAGAAATTCTCCAAAGCTTCTCTTACATGTTTTTAGACAGAAAACAAGGCCTAGTTAGTCTCCAAGCAAGATCTAACCATAAGAAGTAATTTAAGTCATGAAAATCATGGATTTTTACCTTAGATCTTCAAGCTTGACATAGATCTACTTCGGCCCTATTTTTTCCAGAAGAGAAAGAGTATCAAAACACTCTCAAGAACAAGGTATAAAACCGTGGTGAATTAGCTTGGAAGATAGCTAAGTTTTACCTTGTTTAAGATGCCAAAAATGGTGTTTTTGGCTTGGATCTAGCTACTCCTTGTAGATCTTGGTATACCAACTGAATCTACATGAAAAGGAGAAGAAAATAAGGCTAGGAACAAAGTTTCACAGCCGAATTTGAAGGGAATCAAAAGATATGAGCTTAAAGCACATTTTTACCTTAAATGGTCAAGACTTGAAATTTCCTCCTTAGATCTGGTTATGGCCGAAACTAACACTTCCTTTAACCTCCAAAACACTCTACATAGATGTATAGAAAATTTTGGAGTCTAGATCAATCGAAAAAGGAAAGAAAGATGAAGAAAATGGGCATTTTTATGCCTTAAGAGCTTACCTAGAGCTTGAGCTCTCTCCAATGGAGTTAGCACACTTACCTACGGTTGAAGGGGAGCCAAAGAGAGCTCATGGATAGAGCGAACTCGGCTGAAGAGGAAGAATGAAGGAGGATGACCTAATATTAAGCTTAAAGCACATTTTTGCATTTTTTAATGATTTAAGTGACTTGGTGACTCATCAAGTCTTGATTGATGTTGGAAATTCGGTGGAGACAAGACAAGGGGGCAGCCGGCCTACATTGAGGAAGTGGGTGAATTATTTGTACATAATTGATTCCAATTTGAATGAATAATGGAGCTTAAATGTTACTTTAGGCAATTAATGAAAGATGACTCATCTCTTCTTGTCTTGTACCAGCTTGGAGCACCGTGTAACAAGGGGAAAAGAGGAGCAAATGGAGGCTCCAAATCGGCTGGCTCACATGGGTAAGGTAAGTGGAGCCCACCTTTTTTGTTTTATAAGGTAAAATATGTCTTTTTTGTTATTTTATGCAAAAGTAAAGGGCTATATTTAATTGTCACATGTCTCTTGTCTCTTGGTCTGTTAAGAGACTTAATTATCTGATTTTATGTAGTCCATTTGGTGGTCAATGGTCAACATTGACCAACTTAGTCAATGTTGACCCAAACGGGCCCCACTTTAGGGTTTTATTAATATTTTAATATTAAATTTGTAAAAATTGTAAATTTCTGGAATTAAATTCCTAATATCATATAATATGATATTTTATTATATTTAAAGGTAATTATAACCTTTTAGCCCATTTAAAACCAATTTAGAAGGCGATTACACAAAAACGTGCTTTAAGGAGTTTTAGTGCACATTTTGTGTCGCAAGGTGTTTCTGGGCTTGGTTTTCTTTGACAACGGTTTTGTTGTGTTCCTTACATGATATTTGATCATGGTATCCAATTTTATATCATTTAGAGGTCATTTGATTTTTAAGGTTTCTTAGAGCACCTTTTTGCCCTTTTTGACCTTGAAGCATGAAAGTGCTTGTTCTTTGTGTTGGAGTGTTGTCCAACGATTGTAATATGTCTAGTAACGTGTTAATATACTTAGGACAAATTTTTAGGTCCTAATTAGTTCACTTGG
Organism: Limonium bicolor; assembly: GCA_023374045.1. Taxonomy (NCBI): domain Eukaryota; kingdom Viridiplantae; phylum Streptophyta; class Magnoliopsida; order Caryophyllales; family Plumbaginaceae; genus Limonium; species Limonium bicolor. The sequence goes on along the minus strand of CM041780.1, from coordinate 166,530,879 downwards.
GTATTTTGTTCATCCTTAACAGTCAAAGGGTGCAACATCTTGTTTTGTGTTGACCACTGTTGTTCTCAGTTGACTTTTAAGGCATGTTTAGGCCTTAATTAATATGATTAGATATTTAATCCATGTTTAATAAGTTTGGGGTATTTCAAGCATTCTTAAGGTATTTAATATGATAAATAATCTGAAATGGAATAAGTCCTTACTTTCCCTTCTTTTGGCTTTCGCCTGGAGATGCTCCTCCACCCTCAGACTCTCCCTCAGGGTCATTCCTTTTCTTGGCCCCTAGAGTCTCTTCCCGAGTCTGGAGCATTAGCTCCGTCCTCGAGGCAGCCTCATAACACTCCTGGAATCTCCTTGGTAAGTTCTCACAAAGTTAATTGGTAATGTAGTAAGTAAAGAATTTTTATGGCTTTCATGTTAGCACCCTGATGGTAATGTAGGGGGTAGCACCCATCGCCATCTGGATGCGAAATTATAGTCCTCCCCGAAACTTCTCGACCTTAACGGTCTCTGAGTAATCCACACCGGGGATGAAGTCCAGTAGACCAATGAATCGAGTGTAATACTCATCCACGGTCAGACCTCCTTGGGTCAATGTTTCGAACTCATGGCGCTTCTTCTGTTTAAGATGAGCTGGGTAGTACTTCCCTCTCAGTAACTCGACAAAGGCAGCCCACGAAAAGTCGGGCGTAGCCAGGTGCTGGTCCTTGACCAACCTCCACTAGGTGCTGGCTGCGTCCTTCAGATGGAAAGCAGCAATGGCGACCTTCTTGTCGTCAGGTACTTGTAAGGCTTCAAATGCTTTCTCGTGTTCAACAATGTAATGCTCCAAAGCTACGGGGTCTGGTTCCCCTGAATACGTAGGTGGTCGGGTCTCGCTAACTGACTTCAGTCAGTTCGTTTCCCTGGGCTGTGGCGGGTGGGCTGGTGCTCCTTTAATCTGAGTACCCAGTTGTGCAAGAACGGCTGCAACCGTCTCAGCAACTCCTGGAATGCCGGGGTCACCGCCTCCACCTCTTCCAGTACCACGCCCTCTAGTTCCACCAGACATCTGTAGTACAGTATGTCACTTAATACTCGGTAAATTACCGTACACAACCAATAGATATTAAATTGCCTTAAGGCTAACCTGTCACGCAATTTGCGTTACTAGACACAATATCTTTCTAAGACGAATCGTCTCATACTTCCCAAATGTTTCCCGTAATTTCCCAAGTCCTAAGCTCACTGTCTTAACCTATCATCTCGTCATCAGAGCGGTACTCCGCTCTGATACCACTTTTGTAACACCCCTCTCCATAATCACGATATAATCTCTCACGTAGCAATAAATAAAACGTCTCGCAGCGGAAAAATAAATAACAATTACAAAACTCACTCGGGTGTCACCGGCCGTTACTCGCCCATGCGAGCAACGCAGCCAAACTACATCCAACTTCCAATACAAATAAACTGCTAACCGCAGTGATAACGAGAAATTCCTATACATCATACTAAATCCATAATTCATAAACTTCGACCAGTGAGCGTCTACCCAATCCTGAAAAATACATAACCTTACCATAAGACCATACACCATCTTCATTACTATACAACATCTCCAATTAACCTGTTCCTGCTCTTCAGCTCCGACAATGATCAACAACCTGAAATGGTGTAGTATCAGCGATAGACGCTGAGTATGCCGGGCCTAGACCCTAATGGTCACTTGTCTTTTTAACCATCTTGTTATTAGATTGGTTTCATGCTTTTCCATTTAACAGTTATAGACAATACTGAAATAAACATGTATAATATACATATTCATCCACCCAAATATTCGCCGTAGCGTACAGTGTTCATATTTAATTTACCTTGGCCTTGTAGGCTCCATCCAACCATCAACACACAATAAAATAACCACGAGTATAACCAATGAACAACAAAGCGAAACAACGAGAATAATAAACAAGTATTTAGTCTCGTCCATGGTATTGTTCGCCACTGTATAAGTCTCAATTGTTTTGGTTGTTCAGTTATATCTAGTGACAATGTCTCGTTAAAACGACATGTCTCTAGTTACCCATATATTATGGCGGGTCACCCACGGCAGTAGCCACTCCAACGGTAGAGTCTCCGACCAACGAGCCATTCTAGCTCACGGAAATTTTCTTGATACTTACGGACCCGTACGCGGACATCCTGGTATCATTTTTGTGATCACAGCGCGCACCAAGAGCCACATCCTCTTGGCTTTACTTCCATTCCATTAATTAATTAATTATACCATCGCATCGCATTACCAAATTTTCTAACACAGCAGACTAAGGTCATTAGTCCAATCCGGAGTTTGTAAACTCGGGATCCAGTGTTAGATACAAGAGCGGCGTATAGAAAGGCCAATGCTCCGTATAAAAGTCTCAGATAGTATGTATATGTTATTATCATAGTGCTACAACGTTTTACTTACGTTCCTTATATTTCATATAAGATAGAACCATAGCCGCTAGTTCGTTTTATATATATAGGTTCATATATACGAACCAATACTGTTAACTCAACAACAGTAAATAATAAGCAGCTATAATATACAATTCATGCATATTAATTAACACATTCAGACAAACAATCTTATCACAGATCACACAGAAGTATGAACTGAGGAAGCCCTCAGAGACAATCAGAGACTCATAACAACATACAAGTTATATCAATCAAATCCGAGCCCAAGGAGCAACCTTAGGGCAACTCGGATCAAACCCCTTTACATACCGTTCACCCTGATTGTATTACGGTGAAGTATGAATCAGCAAGATCCTATGCTCTGTGTAGTCCGCTAGCTCGTCGAGCGTCTTGTCAGAAGTACAATCTAAACGGCAATAAACTATAAGTCAGTCTCCATGACTAACTACATCCGGTATTTCCGAATAATAGGTAACCCCGACAGTTCACCCCTGTTTTCTACAGTTGTTCGTTACGGGTTTCTCTAAAACAGTCGGTTTTGTTACTTAAACGCGTACGTCATAACATTTCAATTGTTAAGTTTAATTCGTTGTATTTTTTTTAATCTTGTCCACCGTCTAGCTTAGGTACATATCCTATAGTTGCATGTATTCATGCATGATTGTAGTACCTCATTACTTTTTTTTGTATTGTATCCAAAACTCATAACTTATAGTTCATAACTATATATTTTTTTTAAACAACCACCACCATTAAACCATATGGTTTTCAACCAAAACATATATCCACCTTATATACATTATCCTTGTGTATGTATATATTTACCACGTAGGTAATTCCCATGAGTTTAATAAACTCTTATATCATATGTTACATTTTATCATCTTATGTTAGATGATTGTTCCCATTAGTTGTATTGTATTGTACAACTTATATTAAGATTATTATCCTAACATTATGTAACATTTTATGTTGTATAATTACAACTCCTAAGGTTTATTCAATAAATACCTTAGTTTATAAATCCCATTTATTTATAGTTTGTCACATTATTTTATGCGAATACCCTTCCTTATATTAATTCCATCTAAACTATATAATTGCTATAACATTTATAACACTATAGACCTTAGTCTAAAATTCATTTTCCAAACTCTTGTTAACTCGGTATAGCCCTTAACTTATTTAAATTCCATTTTGACCACATAACATTATGTAATGTTATACCACATTCTAATCATTTGATATGATATTTTTATTCCCTTTAATTTATTCCTATAGTTTTTATACAAAACTATTTCATATTGCCTCTTAGGCACCATAAGAAAATCTTATTCTTTTCTATAAACCATAGTTTCCTTAATTTACAAAATCACCCCTTAAATCATCCCATGTTATACATTCCATTTAATATAACATTTCTAACTTATAAAAGAGTATAACCTATGGTTATTTTTTGTAAATTCCGAACAGCCCTTGTGCTATTCTATAGTTGCCATTTGGCCCTATTTATAACATATAGTTCACCATATCATTAAAACTATATTTTATACACATAACTTATTAAATTCTCTTAATAATTCTAAAAATCACCAAATTCCACCAAAGGGTTATAAATATCCTTATTAACCCATATACTTTCAATATTTACCATTCCACCATCTATTTTTCTCCAAAGTGTCATAATGACATTATAATACTATATTATACATATATAGTTCATTTTAATTCCAAAATCCACCAAATAAATTCCTAAAAATTCCTAATAGCCCATGGGTGTTTTAAATACCATTGTACACCCTTTATTTTCGGTAATAACATATTTACCACATATGTTATAAAAATATTACCTTAAGATACTTATCTTATTATAACACCTTAAATAAGTTATTTAACTTATCTAATTTGGTCAAAACCTATCATATGGTCAAGGTTGACCAACTTAATATTTCCCTTGATCATTAATTTCCTTTATTCACGGTTTGTACCCATACTTTTCAAAAAGTACCATTTAACCCCAAAACTTTATAAAATCTTATAAACTTTATTTTAACTCCTTTTTAACTCTAATTTTCGGCCTTATTATCTAAAGCCCCAAAATTTAATTTAATTACACTCTAACCCCTTATTCATTTCGATAATAATTATATATCACCTAAACTTAAATAAAAGCTTGTAAATGCATAAATAAAATGGCCTAAAATACATGGCCTTATTACAAACATTGGCTTGCAAAATAAATTACACATAAATGTCCCAAAATACATATAAATTTTCGGCCTCACCATATAATTTTCATTTATTTACCAAACTTCCACATAATGTCTTAAATTTGACATTTATTAATTAGTTATAAAATTTATTAAGCCATTCCTTAATCATTTTAAGGTCAAACAAGACCTTATTTTACCTCTTCACTCACGGCAATTAATTAGGAATAGCTTAAACTTGTATTAATGTAACAAGTTAAGGTTTTAAGTAATTTATACCTTGATTTAACCTAGATAGAACCTTGTTTGGTTCGGCCACCTTAAGTAGAAATTCTCCAAAGCTTCTCTTACATGTTTTTAGACAGAAAACAAGGCCTAGTTAGTCTCCAAGCAAGATCTAACCATAAGAAGTAATTTAAGTCATGAAAATCATGGATTTTTACCTTAGATCTTCAAGCTTAACATAGATCTACTTCGGCCCTATTTTTTCCAGAAGAGAAAGAGTATCAAAACACTCTCAAGAACAAGGTATAAAACCGTGGTGAATTAGCTTGGAAGATAGCTAAGTTTTACCTTGTTTAAGATGCCAAAAATGGTGTTTTTGGCTTGGATCTAGCTACTCCTTGTAGATATTGGTATGCCAACTGAATCTACATGAAAAGGAGAAGAAAATAAGGCTAGGAACAAAGTTTCACAGCCGAATTTGAAGGGAATCAAAAGATATGAGCTTAAAGCATATTTTTACCTTAAATGGTCAAGACTTGAACTTTCCTCCTTAGATCTGGTTATGGCTGAAACTAACACTTCCTTTAAACTCCAAAACACTCTATATAGATGTATAGAAAATGTTGGAGTCTAGATCAATCGAAAAAGGAAAGAAAGATGAAGAAAATGGGCATTTTTATGCCTTAAGAGCTTACCTAGAGCTTGAGCTCTCTCCAATGGAGTTAGCACACTTACCTACGGTTTAAGGGGAGCCAAAGAGAGCTCATGGACAGAGCAAACTCGGCTGAAGAGGAAGAATGAAGGAGGATGACCTAATATTGCCTTAAAGCACATTTTTGCATTTTTTAATGATTTAAGTGACTTGGTGACTCATCAAGTCTTGATTGATGTTGGAAATTCGGTGGAGACAAGACAAGGGGGCAGCCGGCCTACATTGAGGAAGTGGGTGAATTATTTGTACATAATTGATTCCAATTTGAATGAATAATGGAGCTTAAATGTTACTTTAAGCAATTAATGGAAGATGACTCATCTCTTCTTGTCTTGTACCAGCTTGGAGCACCGTGTAACAAGGGGAAAAGAGGAGCAAATGGAGGCTCCAAATCGGCTGGCTCACATGGGTAAGGTAAGTGGAGCCCACCTTTTTTGTTTTATAAGGTAAAGTATGTTTTTTTGTTATTTTATGCAAAAGTAAAGGACTATATTTAATTGTCACATGGGACTTGTCTCTTGGTCTGTTAATAGACTTAATTATCTGATTTTATGTAGTCCATTTGGTGGTCAATGGTCAACATTGACCAACTTAGTCAATGTTGACCCAAACGGGCCACACTTTAGGGTTTTATTAATATTTTAATATTAAATTTGTAAAAATTCGTAAATTCTTGGAATTAAATTCCTAATATGATATAATATGATATTTATTATATTTAAAGGTATTTATAACCTTTTAGCCCATTTAAAACCAATTTAGAAGGCGATTACACAAAAACGTGCTTTAAGGAGTTTTAGTGCACATTTTGTGTCGCCAGGTGTTTCTGAGCTCTGTTTTTTTTACAACGGTTTTGTTGTGTTCCTTACATGATATTTGATCATGGTGTCCAATTTTTTATCATTTAGAGGTCATTAGATTTTTAAGGTTTCTTAGAGTACCTTTTTGCTCTATTTGACCTTGAAGCATGAAAGTGCTTGTTCTTTGTGTTGGAGTGTTGTCCAACAATTATAATATGTTTAATATTATGTTAGTAAACTTAGGACAAATTTTTAGATCCTAAGAAGTTCATTTGGGTATTTATCTACCCTTAACAGTCAAAGGGTGCAACATCTTGTTTTGTGTTGACCACTGTTGTTCTCAGTTGACTTTTAAGGCATGTTTAGGCCTTAATTAATGTGATTAAATATTTAATCCATGTTTAATAAGTTTGGGGTATTTCACTTCAGATGTGTGAACAACCTTGTCCTGAGTTGTTTTTAAGTTCAAAATCATCCTAATACACCTAGTTACTTGGGTAAAAACCTTGGGTAGATTTAGAGGGCAGATTAATGAACAGAAAAGGAGGAATAAGGAAGAAATACATAGACTGGTGTTGCAGTCTTTTACAGTCTTCAGTTTCAGTATAAGAGAGGTTAAGGAAGTTATCAGTGATGTCTTGGATTAGTCCTAAGCTTAAAACCTTGCTTATTCCCCCTGACTAAATGGGTAAACATTTTGGGGAAGAATATAAGTCAGTTGCTAAACTAGAAGGAAGGTTGAAGAGGGAATATACAGAGTTGGTGCCTCCAGTTTTCTGCAATCGTTGTTTCAATATAACTGTTTTGAGAAGGGGTATAAGGGTGGTAATCATTCGATGATGAGTGTTAAATATTGCCTAAGCACTTAGCTAAGTTGTACACGCTTTGAGAAGGATAGGAATCAGTGTAAATGGAAGAGGGAAAAAGTTTACTGAGATTGTGTCTTCAGTTTCTGTTTTGATCGTGGTCTGTCTAGGTGAGTTCCAAGAGTGTTACCAGTATCGTGTCAGTTTGGCGGTGAATATAAAAAAAACCTTGCTATAATGCGTGGCTAACAGGAGATACTTGGAAAGATTGGAATCTGTTGTAAACTAACAGCAAGGACTTGCTGAGTTAGTGAATAGCTCCTCTGTTATGTGCACTTACTTCACTAGGAACTGAAACCGGAAGGGTAGAATGATTGATGAACTAGTGGGTTAAGTGGTGCTGTGTGACTAATGTATTAGCTCCCCAAGGGTAGAAACAACAAGTTTTAACAGCTGGAAATCGGGTGTGATGAGCACATGAACCTGTGAGTAGAACCCAGGGTCCGGTGAGCTGGTGTTGTTGTCAGAAAAGAAAATTCGTTACCAACCAGTCAAGGGAACCCGTGAAGGAAAGTGTAATACACTGGTTGGTTTGAGTGGAAGTCCTGTACCAACTGGTGTCGAGAGTGCAGGGTACAATTCCGTAAATATTGAGCGGATGAGTCAGGAAGATGATACCCAGGAACTAGGAAAGAATATCACAAGAGTTTGAACTAAACAGATAGGTTAAAACTTGTTAGTAGTGATGTACGTGAGAGCTGAAAACTTCGAGAAAGAGTGTAGAAACCCAGCTATGCAAGCTGGGGAGTTTGGGCAGGAAATAGATAAAGATTGTAGGTTAAACTGGTTACATCTCATTGCTTAACACCATCTATAACATTAGCTAAGGTTAGAACCATGCTACTTAGCAAACCAGTAATGGGTTTGTCCTAGGATGCTTCCAAAAAAAACTAGAGTCCGAAACATTTACGGAAATAAAGGTAAGTTAGGGAGGGGGAGAATTGCCTAGGTGGAATATAGGCTTAGCCCCGTGAGATTTACCTCGGTATTAAGTGGCAATTTCGGGGTAGTTAGACGTTGATTTATGAGTGAAGGAACTAGGAGAAAAATATGTTAGATTAGGACAACTTAGACGAGACTAAAGTATTAATCAAAATGGGAAATAAAATCCACAACTAGTAAAGGAAAAGAATTCAAATTGAGGAGAGGATTTAAGAGCCAGGGAATTTTGGCAAACGTTATCACCTGAAATAGCAAAACTAACTCGTTCATGTAACGAATTTAGGAGCGAGGCGAACGGTTGGCGGGAAACCCTAGTGCATTAGAGGACTGCTTCTGAACCAGGTATGGATATGTGTGGTCCGTATGTTGCCGTGTTACACGGCTTGTGTGCTGTGTGCCTTGTTTGACAATGACCATAAGACTAAAGCATGAAATTGGATTGCTTGTTATGACTTGCTTATATGCTTGTTATATCATTGTTGCATATTACTTGCGCGCACACAGTAGTTTAGTCCCTTTCTCGTTTATGGAGCTTTGAGGTGAAGCTTGACGAACTACGTAAACAAAACAAAAGAACTATACAATGAGAAAACTCCTCTCTAACTATAGAGGACTCCTAAGGACACCCACTATGGTGTCAAGATATTTATGATAATTGAATACCCTATTGAGGACTACTATCGACACCCACAATGGTGTCGAACTGACAAGAAAAATATATATAATAAGTAAGTACCAGCTGATGGATCATATGGATAATCCGGGAAGAAGGATTCTCGGGCCGCGCGGTTTGGACGCTCGGGAGTTGGTATCTGCATCAGATCCTTCGACCGACTATTGTGGAGCGCATCCTGGGGTCTAGAGATGACCCCTCTCTCTCGACGTATGACGCCGGGACTGGAGGATTAGCGAGCACACCCTGGGGTCTAGAGATGACCCCTCTTTCTCGACATACGATGCCGGGAATGGAGGAGTGGCTATGGAGAAAACGTTCTCCAAATTGTGGTGATAAGAGAATTCACAAATAATCCTTAAAGAAACAAGGAATGATTATCACCTACATAATAAAGACTCGGGATCTAATCTATATCCCCTGACTCGGTGCCAGAGAATAAAGGAAAATTTGTGTAATGAGACCAAGCAAATAAGAAAAATTCACAAATGTGATCCTTTAGGAAACAAGGAATGAATAGCACCTACATAATAAAGTTTCGGGATCTAACATATATCCCCCTGACTCGGTGCAAGAGAAGGAAGGAAAACTTGTGTAATGAGAACAAGAAAACAATACGTAATCTCTTGAATGATCCCATAGTGGGGATCGACGGTATAATATACCTACGCACACGTCCTATTAATTACTTGATTGTTGTTGCTACATTAGCAGCTTATTGTGCTGGGTGGCGTGTTTCACGTTGCTATGCTATTTGCAAGTTGTGCTTGGTTGTTGTTGATAGTGCTATGCTACCTTTAAGTGTGTATGTTATTATGATGTGATGTGGTGTGCTTTACTGCTTTATTACAGCATGTAACCGGACCTAATAATATTCGACCAAGTAGTCGTGTAGCCCGGCAACATACGGGCTACACATATTCATACTCAGCGTAGTTTGTTGAGTCCTTTACATCCCAATTTTTTTCAGGTATTGAGCTGGATGATAACGGAGCGTAGGCGGGATGGCTAACATGGGGTAGTATATCTGGGCATATCTTTTGAGTTTGGAATAGTATGTTTAATGTATGGGTTGTTACTAAACCCGAGTTGTACTTAACGGTTTATGATTTAGTAATTATGTTGTAGACACTCGGTATTTGGAATTGTATCTTGTATTGTATATGCGTTTTGGTTGAGGGCTGTTTCCAGTCATGTAGACCGTAACTTGGCATTGGTAATGTGGTCTGTCAACCACGTGGGTGGTTGGCATCTGTAGCACCCGGATGATGTTGAGAATCCGCTGCATAGTTATCTTGTATTATGGCTAGGAGCTTGTTCGTACTATTGGATGTTTATTCGGGGGTGTTACATGTAGCATGTTGAGCTAGTGTTTCTCGATAGTCTGCCCCGTTTTATGCTACATTTTTATGTAACGATCGAACAAGAACGATCATTGTATAGTACATTAATAGGATTATAGATATTAGTAATAAAATTACTTGTACAAACCTTAATGTAAATGAAACAATTATAGAGTGCATTAAAACTTTGTCTAGTTGTTGTTATTCATCTGAATATCTATAGTAATAACGCATTAACATTTAGGAAAATTCACAATATGAAACACCCCTGAACATTTAAACGCATAAAATCGTAACACGTTTTATAATTCGGACATAAAATAACGTACGAACAATTAAACTTGGTATATATATATGTCCGAACGCGTGACGACGTTATATATTAATATAGTCACGTACTTGTACGAAAACTACATGTACGTAACGTTACAATATTGTAACGTTGTAATAAAAAAAATGATGATAACGTCGCGTAACTTCGTAACAATCTAATTTTTTGGTGCACTTATATAAACCCTCGGCAATCTAATTTGTTTGTCATGCATGCATATCATTGCTAGTTGATAAAGGTTATTTTTTCTATTTTGTCTTTATACTCCATCACTTGAGAGTCTACTCTAGGTTGCGTTCTGGACCGTTTTATGTGCATGTTCATCATGCCTAGTGGTCCGCTAGGTTAGGTTTCTGTTGTGCTCCTTTGTCTTCCATTGTATTCCTTTACTTAAAGTTTGCATTTCTTTGTTTGCCTCTACTTCTGCTTTACGAACTATTATATCTTACTTCTTTCCTTGCTTTCTGCTCTGATTCGCTTGTTTCTTGAGTCTTTATGCTTTCCAACCATGGCGGAGCAACCAATACACCTTGAGGAGTCGGTGTAGGTGTATGAGTTTGGTTCTTACCTCGAAGGAGGAAGCTTGAATGATGGTAGGTGATCTTCTTCAATCCTTTTAGTCTATCCCGTTTAAGCGTTGGTTATTGGGGAAGCTTTTCCTAGCTAGAAGTGTGGACATTCGAGCTATGGAGCATACCTTAGGGAAAATCTGGCAGCCTGAGGGTGAGTTGCATGTTCAAAATATGGGCTTAAGGTTGTTTCTTTTTCAGTTTGAGGATGAAGAGTGTTTGCATGCTGTCCTTAGGCGGGGGCGTTGGTCTTTTGATGGTTGCTTGTTGGCTCTTATGGAGGTGGATTGCTCCAAATCGCCTAAGGATTAGATTCCCTTCTGGGTGCAGGTTCATGATATTCCTCTTTGGTTGGTGGGACATGCTTTCGCAAAGAGGATTGGGGGGTTGCATCGGGGTTTTCAAGGTATATCAAGATAATGATAGACGTTTTGTTGGTTGGTTCATGCATTTGAAGGTTCGTGTTGATATTGCTCGGCCTCTTATGAGATTTGTAACTATTACAATCTCAGGTGAACCAACGGTTCTTCGGCTTTCCTATGAGTGTTTGCCATGTATTTGCTTTCACTGTGGCCTTTTTTCTCATGATTTAAAGGATTGTCCTACATGTAGTGTAAGTCCAAGTGATGAGCTGCCTTATGGGGTTTGGTTACGAGCTGGGACGGTTGGTGGTGGAAGAGTAAGGCTCGATGAAGGGGGTGGTTCAGGAGCCCCTGAGGAGGTGCCTCGTGATGTCCCTGATTCTCCTTTGAATGTTAAGATTGGTTTGCAGCAAGGATAAGGGTTAGAAGAAGGGGAAATTCTTGTTGATGATCGGATAGTTTTGATTTAAAAGGAAGAGCTTCTTATTGACTGTTCATCTCACAATCGCAAGTTTGATGGAGTTCGGCATGATACATCCTTGGAAATTTTGGAAAGACAACAAATGGAGATGGTGTAAAAAAGGGTAGGAGAGAGGAGACGGTGCCAAAATCTGGTGTTTCTTTTACTACTTCAGAGGTGACCCTAGGGGAACCCCAGGGCCGCCTAGCATAATGAGTCTTTAGTGGTGAACTGTCAGGGTTTGGGTGCTCCTCGTCCAGTTTGTTGGCTTCTAGATTTGATCCAGGTTGAATCACCTTTGATGGTCTTCCTTACAGAAAGCTAGTTAGTATGAAGATGTGTTTGATAGCTAGGCGTCTTCTAGGTTTTAGTTGGGTAGTAGGGGATAGTTCTGGTAGAAGGGGCGGAGTGGCGTTGTTTTGGCGAAGTGAGTTGGATGTAATGGTACAAAGTTACTCAGACAGGCATATAGACTGTGTGGTTTTTGATGGGTGATTAAACCGTTGGCGATTTACTGGTGTGTATAGGTGAGCAGATGCAACCCATAGGTGGAGGACTTGGAGTTTGCTTAGGCAGCTACGCGTTATGGGAGGTACCCTATGGTTGGTAGGAGGATTTAAATGAGGTGCTTTATCATTTGGGGCAACTTGGTGTTCAAAGCTGATCTTGGCAGGGTATGACTGCTTTCAAGAGCTGTTTGCATCAATGTGAGCTTTGTGATCTTGTTATATTGGAGGTCGGTGTAACAGCCCAGTATCCCACTGTTGTGATATTATCCGCTTTGGCACACAGACTGCATGATTTTGTTCCTGGGGTTTCCTAGCCCAAATGGCCTCGTAACAAGGAGAGGTATCCCCACCCATATAAGGAGTGGTTCGTTCTCCCCTCCAATCGATGTGGGAGGTAAACCTCATGGGTATTACACTCCACCTCCCTTGGGAGCCCAGCGCCCTCAAGGGTCACATCGGCACACGGACCTGGGTCTAGCTTAGATACCAACTGTAACAGCCCAGTATCCCACTGTTGTGATATTGACTGATTTGGCACACATGTCGCACGGTTTTGTTCCTGGGGTTTCCTAGCCCTAAAAGGCCTCTCAACAAGGAGAGGTATTCCGACCCATATAAGGAGTGGTTCGTTCTCCCCTTCAATCGATGTGGGAGAAAAACCTCAAGGGTATTACAGTCCGTTTACGTATTCTAATAGGATACAGGGCTTAGCATGTGAGGAGTCGATTATATCAGTTTTATGTATGAATGACTGGTTGGATATCTTCCCCCATGCAAGGAACTATCACTTGCGATGGGGGAATTTCAATCTCTGCCCAATCAAGCTTGTGTTGAGGCCGCCTATCCATAGTGGGGCGAAGTCCTTTCGTTTTAAGAATCATTCGGCAAGAGATGCTGATAATCGTGCCTTGGTGCAGCGGGTGTGGAGCGGATTTCCAGGCTAAGGTTACTCGATGTAGGGGTGCGCAAACGGTTAAAATGGATATGCGTTAACCGAAGTTTGAAATAAAGTACAGTGTTCGGTTATAGCCAAATTTAGTATAATATCTTTTTAACCTGTAACTGTTTTAGCCGATAACCATTTTTTTGTTACACTAATAACCGTTTACCACCCGATAACCGAAGTTCTTGAATAACTAAAATAATAGAACTTTTTAAAACCCGAAATAACCGAATTCCCTAAAATAACCGAAATGACCAAACTTTATGAATTAACCGAAATAATCAAAACCTAAACATAATTGAGTGAGTAGAGAAATATTAGATAAAATTAGGTTAAGAAAAAAATTTATAAAAATATTTTTATTAAAGTTTGGTTATTACGGATAATCGAAATTTGAATTTTAATATCCGTTAACCGAACCATACTTTATTACGGATAAACGTTTTAACTGAATTAACCAAAATTTGTAAAACGGTTAAAAAATACAGTGATTGAATCCGAAAAAAACATTTATTTCGGATGACCGAAATAACTGTCTCGTTTGCTCACCACTAGCTCGATGCGGGTATGAGCTTAGGCGTTGGGGTAAGTAGAAGTTGGATGTTGAATGGATGGCTATTGTGAGGGTTAAACATGATCTTAATGTCATGGCTTCGGGGGCTCCAACTGATTTAACTTTAAGGGAGTGGGGTCGGTTCTCTTTGGAGTTGGATTAGTTGTTCAAGGAAAAGGTGTGGTGGCAGTAGCAGTCCAGCTAGCTATATTTGTCTGAAGGTGATAGAAAATCAAGTTTTTTCTTAGCAGATTTAGGGCACGGTCTAGGCGTAACATGATCCATGCTTTAGTTAAAGATAATGGGGTTAGCGTGCCTGATTGCGCTGAAAATGAAAGTGTTGCTAGGGGCTACTTTGAAACTCTTTTTATATCCACTAATCCTGAGCCAAACTTGCATTTACTCTCTTGTGTTGAAGGTCGACCTCCTCATGAGGTGCATCTGGCTATGGGGGAGCCTTATACTAGGGATGAGATTGTCCATGCGCTTAAGGGTATGCATCCATGTAAAGCTCCAGTGTAACACCCCTCTCGATAAACACGTAATAATCCCTCACGTAGCATAACTAAAAATGTCTTACAACGGAAGTACAAACAATAATATTAATTCTCACTCGGGTGTCACCTGTCATTACTCACCCATGCGAGTAACGAAGCAGAAACTAAATACAACAATGCTACTAAACCGCTGTGATAACGAGATAAATCCTATACATCAAACTAAGTCCATAATCATAACTGGTGACAAGTGAGCGTCTACCCATCCTTGATTAGATACAACAATACCATCTTACAACCTGTAGCCTAACATAATTATACAAGTGTGTTCCATGAGCGGCAAATAAAATAAAACCCTAACTACCCGGGTCCCACACTGCAGCTTCGACGATGATCAACAACCTGCACAATGTTGTGAAGCTCAGCGATAAACGCTGAGTATGCCAGGTTTGCATTCAGACCCTATCGGTCACTTAGTCATTTTAACCATCTTGATATTAGATCGGTTACATGCTTTACCAGTTTACAGATATAAATAATACTTTAACAATCATGCGTAAACACATAGTCATCCAACCAATACAATCATTACATTTCACAAACAACAGTTGCATAAACGAATGTATCAAATAATTGCAATAAAGTGCACAATCGCTTTTAGCGAACGATTTTCATACTTATTAATATTCGGCCTTCAAGGCCCCATCCAACCAAACCATGTTTAATTATTTACCAGTTGGGTGTCATGTTAGGACAACCCGAATTAATCTTACCAATGGACAGTAGTCCTGTACACACACAGGTGCTCATGTTGCCAGAGGTCCGGAGGCCCCTGGTCATTCACTGTGCCTCGTAAGACGTCCATATAAAGGCCGTAGCCGTGTACCAACAGCAGGTACCATCTGACCCACGATCCAATTAGGGGTCGTTGGGAAATTTCCTGGAGCGGAACCCGATCGGTATCCCCTCAGTGATCATAAATGTGCAACCAGGTAGTTCGTAAACTACACTGGATTCCTCCCCTCATCTCATACCAATTCTCTCATATGATTAAGTGTCTTAATCATTTCCTAAGATATACTCTTAGTTTTATGGAGAATACAATTTATTACTTAGCTGCCCAGTGGGTCTTACGCATGCCTAGAAGTAGTTTAGGTCGTATTCATGTTCGAGATCCATGCTCTAAAGACCGACATTGTCGTATCTCATACCTAAGTGTTTTACTTAGGTTATTTAATTACATAATTATAATACTAAGGGTATTATATTAAGTAACCATCATTTTATCACATTGAACGCATATGTATGTTTATATAAGTCGATCTATAGTCGACGTAATATTAGCCCGATAGGCATTCGCGTACAGTAGTAATAATGCGATAATAACAAGCAGATATAAACTTAAGCACACACATGCATATAAGCATCCACATAGAAATCTTATCACACATCAAATAATGTCTGGACCCGAGGGAATATTCAGGACAATCCAGATCAAACCCCTTTACATACCGTACACCTTAGACCTAGGATGCGCAGTAGACCACTAAGCTTGTCAGGCGCCTCCGTCTGAAGTACGATCTAAACAGTAATAACACTATGAGTCAGTCTTCATGACTAACTAGATCCGGTATTTCCGAATAACATTGTAACCCCGACAGTTCATCCCCGGATTTCAACAGTTAATTGTTACGGGTTTTTCTAAACCAGTTAGCTTCGTTACTTAGACTCGTAGTGTGTCATAACTCGACTGTTGAATTTAATTCATTATATTCATTTAATCTTGTTCATTATTGAACTTAGGCATATAACCTATAGTTGCATGCATACATGCATTGTTTACCATATGGTATTATCATCCCACCATCCATTATAATTATATAATCCATTAATCTTGTAATAAACTAGATTTGAATTCAAAACTTATAACTTATAGTTCATAAACTATATTCATGTAGTAACCTTCACCATTTATATTATATGGTTTCCAACTATAATATATATTCACCCCTATACATATAACTCTCGCATTATATATATGTATTAACATATGTAAGTTTTTTTTGAATTATAAAACTCTTATATTATATGTCACATTTTTATCATCTTATATGAGATGATTTTTCCCGTTAATTGTATTATATTATACAACTTACATTAAGATCCTTATCTTAATATTATATAACATTTTATGTTGTATATATACAACTCCTAAGGTTTATTCAATATATATATCTTAGTTTATAAATCTAATTTATTTATAGTTTGTCACATTATTTAATGTGAATATCCTCACTTATATTAATTCCATTTAAATCACATTAATACCATATAATTGTTATAACAATTATAACATTGTAGACCATAGTCTAAAATTCATTTTCCAAACCATATATTTTCGGTACAGCACTATATTCCCTCTTAATTTCATTTTGACCACATAACATTATGTAATGTTATACCATATACTAATATCATATGATATGATATTTTTATCTCATATAACTTATAACCTATAGTTTTTATACAAAACTATTTTTAATTGCCGAAAAGGCACATCCATATAATCTAGTTTTATTATCTTACCATATCTTTATGTTTATTCCAATATCACCCCATAATTTATACCATGCTATATATACCATAAAGTATAACATTTTTTTAACTTATAAAAAGGTATAACCTAAGGTTATTTATATGAAATAACCGAACAGACCTATGTCTTGTTCCTATTTATTTTCCAGCACCCTTAACTTTCCAAATTTACAATATGACCACATATATAATATTATGTTACATATATCATATATTATAACATTTTAAACCTTAATATAAATATAACATATAGTTATATAATATCCCAATTTCCGAACAGACCCTTAGGTTGTTCTAAATTATTTTTCCACCCCTTTAACTTTCTATATTTACCAATTGACCCAATTTATAACATATAGTTTTATAATATCGTTAAAACTATATATTATACACATATCTTATTAAATACTCTTATATTATTCTAAAAATCACCAAATTTCACCAAAGGGTTATAAATATCATTCATAGTCCCTAAACTCTCGGTTATTTACATTTCCACCCCATATGTCATGTAATTGTAACAATGACATAAATAACTAGATATTATACATATATACTTTATTTTAACTCCAAATTCAACCCAATAAATTCCTAAAAATTCCTAATTGCCCATGGGTGTTTAAAATACCATTTTACACCCCTAAGTTTCGGTAATCTCCATTATACCCCATATGTTATAAAAATGTTACAATTAAATACATAACTTATTATATAACCATAAATAAATTATTTAACTTATCTAATTTGGTCAATACCTACCATATGGTCAAGGTTGACCTCATTAATACTGCCTTGACCATTACTTCCCTTATTTACGATTTCAACCCCATATTTTCCAGAAATCACAATTTAACCCAAAAACTTTATAAAACCTTATAATTTTTATTTAAACTCCTTTTAGCACCTAATTTTTGGCTATATTAATATTTAGCCCCCAAATTTCGTTTAATTACAGTTTACACCCCTATATATTTCTGGAAACCAATATATACCCCTAAACTTAATTAAAACCTTAAAATACATAATTAAAATGGCCTAAAGTACATGGCCTTATTACAAACATTAGCTTATAAAATAAATTACACATAAATGCTCCAAAATGCATTAAACTCTCGGCCTTACCCATATGTTCTCTATATTTACCAATTTTCCACATAATGTCTTAAATTTGACAATTATGTTATTTAATCACTTAGTTAAATTACTAAATCATTTCCTTAACAGCTTAAGGTCAAAATTTGACCATTTCACTCAGTCCACTCACGGTAATTAAATAAGCATAAGCTTAAACACATAATAACATATCCAAGATGAGTTTAAGGTGTTTTATACCTTGATTTAGCAAATGTAAGGACTTGTTTGGCCATGAAACTTTAGGGGAAAATGTCCACAGCTTCTAAAATGTGTTCTAACAGCAATAAAATGATATGGTTAGGTTCCAAACTTGAACTAACCATAAGAGTACTCATAAGCCATTAAAAAGCTAGAATTTTTACCTTGAAATCCCAAGGCTTGTACAAGGTAATTTCGGCCCTATTTTACAGATTAAGAAGGGTGTCAAAACACTCTTTAAACTTAGGTATATAACCGCCAATGATCAAGGTAGAAGAAGGCTAGGGTTTACCTTGGTTAAAATGGCTTAAAATGGAGTTTAAGCTTGGAATCAGACACCAAATGAAGTGGTTGTAATTGAAACTGATCAAGCATGATAAATGAAGGATTATAAGCCAAGGGGACAACAGAAATCAACCAGATTTGAAGTAGAGAAGGAATTAAGTGCTTAAAGCATATTTTTACCTTAATTAGGTCTTAAGCTTGCTTCCCCCCTTTCTTTTGAGTTTCAGCCAAAATTTATCCTTCCGTTTGAACACCAACTCGTGCTAGATGAGTGGATGGAGGTGGTTGCAAGTTAGATCAATGGAAAGAGGAAGGAAAGATGAAGAGAATGACATATTACATGTTTTGAATGTTTACCTTATGCCATGGGAGTTGTTCTTTGAAGTTGGCTGGTGCTTGCACTTACCAAGGCTGAAAGGGAGGGTTTTTGAAGCTGGGTAACTCGTTGCTACAGGGGGTGATGAAAGAGAAAGGCTGATTTTGGCTTTTAAGGTAAGTTTTATTACTTTAATGTATAATAAATGGTGATTCATCACTTTAAGAAGATATTTTGATCTAAGTGCAAGGTGACACTCTCATACCTTCCTTTAGGCCGCCTCTTATCAGTCCAAGGGAGGTCAATGGTCAACATTGACCAACTTAGTCAATTAAGACTTAATTTGCACTATTTGAGTACTATTCACAAACCAATGCACATATTTCTGATTTTTTTTGAAAAACTTTGAATTAGACATTCTAATGTGGTACATTATGTCACATTAGTATATTTAAGGGTAGTCAAGGCCCTAAAACCAAATCAAAACTCATTTAGAAGACAATCTCACAAAAACGTGCTTGAAGGAGTTTTAAAGCACATTTTTGTGTCTCAAGGTGTTTCTGAGCTTGGTTTTCTTTGAGAATGGTTTTATTATGTTCATTTATGAGTTAGTATGCTTAGGATTTAAATTTTGATCCTAAGGAACTCATTTGGGCATATATTTGCCCTAAACGATCAAATGGTGCAATTCTTGCTTTATGTTGACCATTATTGTTTTAAATTGGTTTTTAAGGCATGCTTAAGCCTTAATTCATTTTATTAGATTTTTAATAAATGTGTTATTAGTTAGGGGGTATTTCATCCAGGCCTTGATGGAGTTAACAATATGTTTTTAAATGCCTATTGGCCTATTATAAATGAGGATTTTATTTCAACTGCTCTTCAATTTCTCAATTCACATACTTTGTCGGAAGGATAAATCATACACATATAGTTTTGGTGCCTAATAATAAGGGGGCTATAGTTATGGTTGATTTTTGTTCTATTTCTCTATGTAATACTATTTATCGAGTTGTCTCAAAGGTATTAGTTAATAGGGTTAAGTTGGCCATAACTTTTGTTCTCTCTAACTGTCAAGCTGATTTTGTGTCTGGAAGGAAAATCACTGATCATATTATAATAGCACATGTACTGTTGCATATGATGAGACATTCAACTGCGGTGCACAAGGGCAATTTTACATAGACATGTCTAAGGCCTTTGATAGGGTGGAATGGTCTTTCGTTATTAATGTGCTAAGAAGTATGGGGTTTCATTCGAGATGGGTAAATTTGGTGCACACATGCCTAACCACAGTTTCAATGGTTGTTTTAATAAATGGGTATCTAGGGGAGACTTTTCACACCAAAGCAAGGGCTTAGGTAGGGGGACCCCTTGTCGCCTTATCTATTTATTTGTTGTATGGAATTGTTGGCTTCAAGTCTTCGTTTGAAAAGTGATGTAGGGCTATATAAGGGGTTTCATTTTTGAGGGTTGGAGGTGCTAGTTACTAATTTATTTTTTGTAAATGATTTAGTTTTATTTGGTGAGGAAATTTTGAGTAATGTTGAGGAGCTTCATGGGTTATTACTATATTTGATTTTGGCATCGGTCAGTGTATAAATGCATATAAGTCGGGAGTTATGTTCTCTAATGGGTGCAACCCTCTTTGCGCCATGATATTGATAATCTGTTGGGGGCTCGTGAGGTTGATGACTTTGGTATGTACTTGGGCTTTCCAATTCAATTGGGTAGAAGTAGAGTCCAAATGTATCTTAAGGATCGGGTGGCAAAGAAAATATAGGAGTGGACTAGGTTTGTGTCTTAGGCAGGGAGAAGTTTGTTATTTAAATATGTGTTGCAAGTGATGCCCTTGTACATCATGAGTGTTAGTCTATTCACCAAATGATTACAAGGTTTTGATGGGAGGTGGGTGGATGCAGCGGAGTATGCATTAGAGAAAATGTTCGGACATGTGTAATAACCTGGAACATGGAGGCTTAGGGTTTAGAGACTTGGAGTGTATGAATAACTGGTGTGTTTTGGTGGTTCCTTCTATGTTGCTTTCAAAGGTCTTAAAACCTCAATATTTTCCACAGGCCTCACTTCTTGATACAGAGCCTGGTAGTAACCCATGCCCGGTTAGGAGGTCTTTGCATGGGGTGTTATATTTGGTAAGAAAAGGAGCCATTCGAAAGATAGGTGATGGAGCAAGTACAAGGATTCTTGACGTTAGGATCCCAGGTAAGGTTGGGGGCAAGCCTATGGTCTTTACCAACTCTTGCTAGGCATTGAGGGCTTGGAAGGGTGGTTAACCAAGGGTTTGATCAATATGATGCCGCCTTGATCTTGAAAATACCTTGGGGAATAAGGAGGAAGTTAGAGATAACTGGCAATGGGGCTTTGACGCTAAGGTTGAGTTTTCAGTTAAATCTGCATATAGTATGACATTGCATATAAAGAGAGAAGGAAAGGATACTACAAGTGGTAATCCCAATGGTGTAGCAGTTAAACAAGTGTGGAAGTGCCAGGTTCCTCTTCAGCTTAAGGTTTTTGGATGGAAGTTTATCAATGGTTTGATTCCTTACAAGGCAATTGTTCAATCGCGTAGTGGGGGTGCCTTGCATCCTTTATGTTTCTGTGGAGGTTATGAATCTATGAGACATGTACTACTTCACTGTAATAATGTAGCTCAGCGTTGGGATAATGTAGGAGTACGCTTGCCTACTTCTATTTCCACTCACTGATGGAGCATTGCGAGATTGGTTTAACCAGTCTCGCATGTCATTGCCTTTGCGGGACTTAGCTCGTGTTCTAACTTTGTTGTGGAAATTATGGTATGTTCATTGCCAGGTGGAGCATGGTAGAGTTCGAGAGCTTATATGGGGTGGTTGAAGGCTAGGCGTTTTTGCAAGTTGTGGGGAGGGTGATGCCTGTTGCTGTTCGATCACCGTTGCATGACACATGTAATATAGGCGTGGTTGACGTCTGGGTGGATGGTAGTTTATACGGGCATGGCCGTTATGGCCTGGGTTTTGTTTGCCGATGGGATGGTAGGCTGCGGGCAGCGGGAATCATTGGTGGTGTTGGGCACTACGCGTTGACATCGGTGAAGGTTTTGAGTTTGGTGTTTGGGTTAGATTGTATAACTCAGTTAGGATGTATAAAAGTGAATTTCCATTCTCATTGTCTAATTTTGGTTAAATAAGCTCATGGACAAGGGGGGTTTGTATTGGATGCAAAGGAATTGTTAGATAGTTTTTTACTAGCTTATCACATTTAGATTATGTACATTGTGACTATGTTCCACAATATGCAAATGTGGCAGTTCATATGCTAGCGAATGTGGGGCGGGGACTAAGGATGAATGGTTTTGGTCGGATAGTGTACCGTCATGGATTTGTACCTATGTGCGTAATGAATATGCTTTTCTTTGAAAAAAAGACTACCATATTGTGTTTACTTTCCCCTTAAAAGATGATTTGTGAAAACGGGTAGATGTTGTATTGATATTTGAGTTAATTAAATTGGCATAAAGGATTGTTGGGTTAACAATTTATTATTTGAACGGGCAGGTCGGATTCAAGCTTGGGTAAAGATGATATTTTGACATGTCAAATCTATTCGTAATGCCAGTAACAATTTTTTTCTAGTATATTCAGCCCGGTAAAATCTGGATTTTTAAAGTTATTTATGTCTTTGGTCTGTTTGGCCCAATTTTCAATTATATATATATATATATAATTAGTATAGTTTGAGTTAAAAACTTACATCTTATATCATATATTAGATAAAATTTAATATCTACTATATTAAAATAAATGAATATATATTATATTGCATTGTACTGTATTTTACTGTATTGTATTTTATTATATTATATTGTATTATATTTTATTTTATTGAATTATATTATAATTTATAAAATAAATTAATATATATAATCTGGTTGGATTTATCCGGGGTTCCAGCTTGCACAATAATCAGGTCTAGTTGTATCTAGCTTTTAATTTTAGTTCATACTCACCCGGTAACACTTTTGGACAAGCCTGTTGGATTATTTTTTCGACTGAATCGAACCAGTTCCCCAAGCCGAACAGGCGAACACATTTTAATCAACTCTATATCATTCTAACTCATCACAAAATACGATGTTCACTACAGAATTTACACCGCAATTAGATAAAATTGGGGTTAACAAGTATAGAAATTTCTTCAACTCAAAGGCATATATAATTGGTCATAGAGTATCATTTGCTTGATTTTTTACCATGAAGATCAAGATTCTTTAAAGTTATTTTTTTTATAGTTACAGTAGAAGATAGATTTCGAACCCAGCACCTATGGTTCTAGGATACCAATCATCTACCGACCAAAGCCAGGAGGTTTGGTAGATTCTTCATTTCGTGGAATTTATCATACAAATTCATACATTAAACAGCCAACACCGAAAAGGTGAACACCGTTTAGATAAAAAGCTCTTCTATACCATAAATTTCTTTAAGTTATAAGTTGCAACAAGGCATGTGACCTACTTTCCTCGGTAAATTTTCTTCAATTTCAAAAAAAAAAAGAATAGAGATGACTACTGATCAATACATATATATGAATAGAGATGACTCCCGGTTCAAAAATTGTACATAAATTAGCACGTCATTCACAACCATAGATCCACATTCTCTTATAAACTAGAACCAGTGTGTTCCATAATAATTTAGTAGCATCACCAATTCCATGAACATGTTAAATGGTTTCAATCATACCATGGACAAAACAAAAGTTAACATATCCATAAGCACTTGCGTGTCTTATAGAATCAGCTGGAAGGCTTTGTTACAAAGATTTCCACACAACGGCTTCATCCTCAACACTAGAGTTTCCATACTCAACTTCCCATACTTTCATGAATCACTCTTTTTGTACCAGATACAATAGGTCAATGTGATACTAAAGTTTCCATTTTTTTGTGTTGTTTCAATACTTAAAGTCGGCCCGTGTGCTAGATAATTGGTAAGTAGATAAATGAGCATGTATTAAAGGTTTGTTTTATGTGTTTTGCCAATGTTCATCTTACTCATTTCTTCACTTTAGCTTGATTTCTGTTAGTTTCATGTTTTATGGGTGTTCTTACACATTTGTTGTTTAAAGATCAGGATAACTTAGTTAGGATCAAAGTATACAAAAGCGGAGCGAGTGAGAACAAACAAAATTAAAATTGGAGCTAAAAATGAAGAAGTTAGAGCGAAGACAATGATGCGGAGACAAACCTCCCCACGGGACCCCCAGTGAATTAGTCATTTCTACGTTTTGTATTAGACTTGCTATTGACCCAACCGACTGCCCTAATGATTCAGTCAATTCTGTATTTTGCATTTGACTTGCGACCCACCTCGGACCGCCATAGTGGGTCGGTCGGACCCCCCAGTGAGTCAGTCATTTCTAAGTTTTGCATTAGACTTGTTATAGACCCAAGCGGGGTCATTTCTGCATTTTGCATTTGACTTGCGACCCACCTAGGCGACCGCCATAGTGGGTCAGTCAGGCTTAAGTTGCGCACATGGTTTCTTCTTCCAGTGTTGACCGCCCCACGAAACCGCCTTAATAGGTCAATCGGGCATAAATATGCCCATACTTTTATGTTTTGAAAGTTAAGTCGATGATTTTCTCTTTTCCAACTTTTAAAGGTCAATAATAGACCAAGAAAGAGAGAAAAAGATGATCTTTTGGAGCTAGAAGGAGCAAGAGATAAAGTGGTGAAACATCCCCTGAAATACCCCTAACCTTAAAAACATAATTAAATGATCTACTAATGATCTAAGATGGACTAAAAATCTAATCACATTGACTAAGGCCTAAACGTGCCTTAAAAGTCAACTGAGAACAATAGTGGTCAACACAAAGCAAGACTTTGCACCCTTTGACTGTTTAGGGTAAATAAATACCCAAATGAACTACTTAGGACCTAAAAATTTGTCCTAAGCTTATTAACACATTACTAAACATATTACAATTGTTGGACAACACTCCAACACAAAGAACAAGCATTTTCATGCTTCAAAGTCAAGTAGGGCAAAAATGTGCTCTAAGGGAACCTTAAAGGTCTAATGACCTCTAAATGATATAAAATTGGATAACATGATCAATTATCATGTAAGGAACACAACAAAACAATTATCAAAGAAAACAGAGCTCAGAAACACCCTGCGACTCAAAATGTGCACTAAAATTCCTTAAAGCACGTTTTTGTGTAATTGCCTTCTAAATTGGCTTTTAAATGGGCTTAAAGGTTATAATTACCTATAAACATGCTAATATATCATATTATAACATATTAGGAATTTAATTCCAGAAATTTACAAATTTTTACAAATTTAATATTAAAATATTAATAAAACCCTAAAAGGGGGCCCGTTTGAGTCAACTTTGACCAAGAATGGTCAAGAGGTCAAAGTTGACCCCTTGGATTCCATAGATTAGACAGCCACAATACAGGGGGAGCCTGATTGAACTGAATTATTGACAAAAAGAGACTTAGTGGAGTGTTACTTTTCCATTTAATAAGAAATTAATACTTTAACTTACCTTTTCCTTATTTTCTTCATTATTCCTCCCTTATCTCTTGTCTCCAACGACTCCTTGCTCCTTCCTTCTGTCCCAGCCAAGCTCACATGCTCCCAATATCACCATTGTTGAGCTTTGAAGCTATCTAGCAAGGAAACCAACCTAATTCACCTAAGGTAATGGTTTAAGGCATAAA
The DNA here is from genome assembly GCA_023374045.1 of Limonium bicolor. NCBI lineage: Eukaryota > Viridiplantae > Streptophyta > Magnoliopsida > Caryophyllales > Plumbaginaceae > Limonium > Limonium bicolor. Next base: position 166,505,178 of record CM041780.1, on the reverse strand, counting down.
ATAGCTCATTTTCTTCCTTTCTTCAAGGGCTATCTTATGAGCTAACTTCTATACTTTTCCCATGGCTCAATCTCAGTGTGTGGATGTTAGAGTAAGAGTTCAAATTCGTTGGTAGGGGTTCTTGGAGCTAAGAACACAAAAATCATCCTTTAAGGTAAAAATGTGCTTTAAGCACATATCTTTTGATTCCCTTCAAATTCGGCTGTGAAAATTTGTTTCTAAGCTTATAATCTTCATCTTAACATACTTATTCAGTTGGTACATCAAGAGCTTCGAAGTATAACCAGGTCCAAGCCTAAAACACCATTTTAGGCATTTTAAACAAGGTAAAGATTAGCCATCTTCTAATCTGAGTTATACCAGTTTAAAGCTTGGTTTTAGTAGCTCTTTTAACACTCTTTGCCTACTGTAAAAACAGGCCGTGATCAACCTTATTTACCTTGGTATTTTGAGGTAAATTTTACCTTGAAAATTGACATTAAACACTTCTTATGGTTAGATCTTGCTTGGAGACTAATCATGCCTTAATTGCTGTTTGAAAACATGTAAATAATGCTGTGGAAATTTTATCCTAAGCTGGGTGTGGCCAAACAAGGCTTAAACTAGGCAAAAACAAGGTATAAATCACTTAAACCTTCACTTGGTATATTAATATGTGTTTATACATATGTATATATATTGTGCCGTGAGTGAATGGTTAATTAAGGTCTTATTTTGACCTTAGGTGGTTAAGGAATGGTTTAATAAATTTATATAACTAATTAATAAGCATAATTGTCAAATTTAAGACATTATGTGGAAAATTGGTAAATAAAGAAAATATATGGTAAGGGCCGAGAGTTTATAGTACTTTTGGACATTTATGTGTAATTTATTTTATAAGCCAATGTTGTAATAAGGCCATGTACTTTAGGCCAATTTATTTATGCATTTATAAGCTTTTAATTAAGTTTAGGTGCTAAATATGCATTATCGCATATTATTGGGGTTTTAGTGTAAATAAATTAAACTTGGGGGCTATATATTAAAGCCGAAAATTGGAAGTTTAAATGAATTTATATAAAATTATAAGATTATATAAAGTTTTGGGTGAAATTGCAAATATTAGAAAGTTAGGGGTAATCTATGTAATTACCGTGGAAGTAGGGTCAAAATGATGTTTGGAAGTCAAACAATGACCAAGCAAAAGACTTTGACCAGATTTGATGATTTATTAATTTAATTATCAAATTATACTAAGTTACGTATTAAAATGTAAAAATTACATAACACATGGGTATATGTGTGATTACCGAAAGTTTTGGGTATGAAATGGTATTTTATACACCTATGGAGTACTAGGAATTTTTAGGAATTTATTTGGTTAAGTTTGGAGTTAATATGGATTTTATAAGTATAATATATGATATTTTATATCATTGTTACATATAGGTAACATATATGGTGGAAACCGTAAATATTGAAAATATAAGATTAGGAATGATGTTTATAACCTTTTGGTATAGTTTGGTGATTTTTGGAGCTATATATAAGGCTTTATAAAGATATATGTATAATATATGGTTTGGATGACATAAGGAAACTATGTATTATAAATTGGGGGGATTTGGTAATTATACAAAGTTAGGTGGAAAGAATTTAATTTAAACAGACCCTAGGGTCTGTTCGGTAATTATAAACCTTTAAAACAATAGGTTATAATTATGTTAAGGTTTAAGGATTATAATATAAGGTATATATTATAAGTGTGACAATGGAATATAATTTGGGATTGATTTGTAAAATCTGAAAGTATGGTGGAATTTAATGAAACCGAAAATACTATGGTCCATTTGGTAATTTATAACAAATTATAACTATCAATTATAATTGTTTTAATGACATAAATGTCATAATATGTGTTATATAACTATAATATAACATTATATAAATGGTGTGGTGGATTTTGTAAATAATTAAGAGAGCAAGAGTGCTGTTCGGAAATAATGGGAATTTATGAACAAAAATTTATAATATGTTTTCAATGTTATGAAGGTTATAACATTTGTAATATAAGAAATATTCGTTAAAAGAGAATGAATATATTATAAAGATTTGCCATATAATAAATGGTCTCATAATACATGTATATAAATAAATATATGTTATGATGTGTGTGGAGGGTGATTTTTCGGTATGAGGGGGGTCTATGCAAATATGGACTAGCTGAGAAGCCTAGATCCTAGAAATGCCATTCTGTGGAGGGTGAAAACCCGTTGTTCTGGCATCCCTCAAATACCTACTCCATCGTCCGTCTTTCCCAGAAAGCATAAGGGGAATGCTAGTGAGCACTATACCCGCTCTCAATGGGCTCCACGCGGACTTATGCCTCTATAAGGCGGAATTGACTAGAGTCGCCACCTAGTTTGACCTAAGATACTAGGAAGGAAGGGAAGGAGGGTTCTAAGAACCGTTGGTTGACTCTGAATTTGTTGCCTATGGATAGGAGTTATCTGATCAGATCAGAGATTCTATTGTGGGTTCGCACTGGGTTACACCCCTCAGAAGTGGCAACGACCACGACTTCGGATTGGTGCCCGAGGAAACCTCGGTCTCCAATTGTCGGGATTGTCTTCTTTCAAAACCTTATTAGAGAGATTCAGTTAAAGCCGAAGGATAGGATTTGGACGGGAAGAGAGAGAGAACGAGTGGATGCGGCGAGCTTTTCTGCCAAGCCAACGCCTAGAAGAGGGAATTGGAGAATTCAGATGGGTATAGAATGAAGATTTGGGAAAAGTCTGGGGTTGAGTGAATAAACAAGACTTGGTGATGGTTTGAAGTTTGTGGGAACCGAAGAAGGTTTGAGTGTTTTGAGAGATATGAGAATCACCTCAAAAGTAGAAAAGGGTTTTTTGTTTGGAATGGGGTCGCACCCTAGATGGGCTGCCTACGTACTCAACTCCCTTGTTGAGATCAGACCTTACGTAGTTCACGGATTTTGGGGTTTTGGAAGTTTTGAAGGGTTTGAAGTTTTGGGTGTGAGAGATTAGTCTGTGAGATGCTCGGGTCTATGAGACGGTTGGGATGGGATGGGATGTCAAGGCCTGTGAGACGCTCGGGTCTGTGAGACGCTTGAATCTTAAAATGGTGGAGAAATTGAGATGTTCGAGTCTGTGAGGCGCTCGGGCCTGTGAGACGTTAGAAGTTAGAGAGGAGTTGGGATTAGGGAGACGATTCGAGTTTGAGGCAATTTGGAGTTTGAATGGTGATTTGAGTATGAAGTGTTTTGGGGTTTTGGAGATGATTTGAGTATGTGTGAGACAATTGAAGTTTGAGTAGAGATCCCGGGTTTTTCAGATTTGAGATTCAAAAGGGGTTGAGGTTTTGGGATATTTCGAGTTAAGAGTGAGATGATGGTAGACAGAATTGTTTGGAGGAATGATTGTCAAGATTGTCTCTCTTAAAGTTTAAAACCGAAAAGTCATTTTTGTTGTAAAAGGGCGGATAATCCTGAGGGATTACCCTATGTACCCCCTCGAACACGACACTTAATTAATGGTAAGTGCCGAGGCTCGAAAGATGGGGCAATGAATTTATGTCGAAAAATAGGATTTAGAGAGAAACACCATGAATGAGATGTTCTCGGTCAGACCCTAATAACGTCTCTAACTCCCAGGTTTTAAAACGTTAAAAACCGAAAACCTTGAAATCGAGCGGAAGGGAGTTAGACGATTCTAAAATCCCGGCTGCGACTAGGAAGACAGTTACATCCCTAGCACCCCGCCTTGTAAAAATCTAGGCTGCAATTAGGGGAGGTTTGTCACCCTAATGCCCCGCCTAAAGAGATCCAGACTGCGACAAGGGATGTTACGACCCCAGTGCCCGCCTCGGATTTTTATTCGGAGGAGAAACAAGTAATGTCACACTAGGAAGAAACGTTCTTTGAAGGTGTTAGACATCCTATGTTCCCCGAAAACAAATTATTTTGGGTTTGAAAACTAAGTTAGGAAATTTGTGAAGTTGTTCGGAATTCTCGATGAAGAAACACTGATTTTGAGAAATGATTTTAGGAGAAAACTTTCTGTATATGTGAGAAGAACTTTCTGTATTTTAGAAGAGTTTTCTGTGATGTGAGAAGAGTTTTTCCTTTAAAATTCCACAAAATAGTTTCTTTTGAAAACTTGATGAAGTTTAAATGAACTGATTGTTTGAAATTCAAAAAAGGAGATTCTATTTTTGGAATTCAAACAGGACTTACGAGGTGAGTTTGAACTGGATTAATCGAATCTGGGCTTGGAATTGAATCAGTTTGGTCAAACTTGGGTGGTCAAAGTCGGGTGGTCAAAGCTTGGTCAACTCGGATGGTCAAAGCTTGATCAAAGTTGGATGGTCAAAGTTTGGTCAAAGCCGGATGGTCAATGCTTGGGTCAAAGTCGGATGGTCAAAATTTGGTCAAAGCCGGATGGTCAATGCTTGGGTCAAAGTCGGATGGTCAAAATTTGGTTAAAGTTGGGTGGTCAAAATCGATGGTCAAAGTTTAGGTCAAAGTTGAATGGTCAAAATTTGGTCAACTTTTAGACCTTTGGGTTGATTTTTGAGACTAGGGCGGTTTTGAATTGGGCCGGCCTTTATGAATTGGGTCATGGGTTCGGGTCATGTAATATGGACCATGTGTTTGGGTCATGTAGTATTGGACCATGGGTTTGGGTCATGTAGTATTGGACCATGGGTTGGGTCATGTAATGTTGGGCTATGGGTTTAGATTGTGTGGTATTGGGCCATGGGTTTGGATGATGTGATTTTGGGTCATAGGTTTAGGCTTCGGTTTACGGGCCTTGTGTTTTGGGCTTGGTTTCTGGGCCAGATTAGTGGACTGTTGGAGTTGTGGGCCGGATTGGCTCCTTCGAAGTGGGCCAACAACAATTTTATTATGTTAAAACAAACCGAGGAGTTTGGGATTTGAATTCAGAGAGAGACAATCCTGCTTTTGATGAAATGACCTTTTAATAGAGAGGAGATTTTTGGATCTGGACAGGATGGGATAAAAAGGTTTATTAGTCAATTGATCTTGATTATGGGTGTGTTGAGGGTAAAGGAGGATTCCACCCACATAAAACGAATGAGAGACCCGTTAGGCATGGGGTGGTTTCACATCCTAAACCCTCCTAAATTAGCCTTAAGGGCTTGTTTTTTTTGAAGTTTTTGTTCTTATGAATATAAAGGTGGTTTGGATGTTTTCTGAAGCTGTAGGAGATTATTGCCCCACGAAACGAATGAGAGACCCGTTAGGTGTGGGGCAATAATACATCCGAAACTTTTCTATCAATGGAAGGGTCCTAGAGGACGATAACTAAGGCTTAGTAGATTAGCCGGGTCTGACTAGCAACGAGTTGGACCCAAATGAAACTTAAATTTGAGCCGATGTAAAGACAACTCAAACGGGACTAGCCCATTATATCGTGCTGATAAAATAACATCAAAGCAATGAAATCATCAGAAGAGCAAGGCATGAAATTTGAAAGTTAACATGGTGAATATCGGTAATCCAGAGAGCAATGTAAACGTCACCACAAAATCCGATTTCAGCTTTATCCCACCGAGTGAATGGTAAGGGAATTAAAGAGATGCAGCAAAGTTCCAAGCGAACAAAAATGATAGGATAAAAAAAAAAAAATGGGTTTGCACCACCAGATATTATTTTAACCTTAGCTAAATTCATTGTTGATGACTGATTCGAGATTTGATTTTTTTTTCAGTTAGTGAGCACTAAACCAGAAGCTAAAAAAAACTATAGCCGTGAAGACAAGGAGATAGGCAACTATTGAAGAACGTCATTCTCCCAAAAGCACAACTATTCGACCCATTAAATTCTTGATTGAACGTACCAGCTAGGATGCTACAGCTCAAATCTAAGGTAGAATCTTGTCCCTCTCCATTTTTTTTTATCGCACATTCAGAACTTAGACAAGTTGAAGTGCCATAAAGATCTGAAACTGCAATTAGACTACACATGAGAAAACCTGACCAAGATGTTTACAGCCTTCAAACATATTTAGAGGCTCTTTTAGCCATGCTATGTAATCGACTTCAGCCAAATAAACCAACGAAAAGTGAACTCTCACGAGGCATGTGCAGCTTCAAGATCAACATGGGAGTATGCTCAATTATAGCACTACACGGATTAGGCATTTTGTACATAATTGGGCATCTAAAACAAAGAGTATTTGCACAACAGATAACTCATGATTCAGAAAACTAATAGCTCACTAAACACACAACTATTAAGTGCATATACAGTTACTTGGTTGAAGGTATAAATACCAGATTGAAGACAACAACGTTTCCTGCAACCGAACTTAAGGAGAGAGTAACACAACAACAAAACAACAGATTAGAGAAGGTTAGATATGGGGTTAGTTCCTGAATACGAGTGGGATGGACAAAAACAAACAGAATGTCCAAAGTAGCAGTAGACATTAATCCAATCTCAGGTTATAGCGGGCCGATCTCAGACAAAAAAATAAGAACAACAGGAGGCACAACAAATCCCAACGACAAGGACTCATACCCCCTGAAATCACTTGCACATTCAGAACCTGGACACACAGAGACACAGATGTCCACGGTTCAAATCTTTGGTTTCCTGAGATAAGCAAGCGAGAAAACTATGAGATTGAACAGCAGGTAAACAATGAATTTAAATGGGATGTACAGCACCGATCGCGACGGTTGTTCAAACCAAAATATAGAGATGGAGACTCTGTCAGAAGCATAGCCTAGATGAGAGCAAACAACCAGAAACAGACGAAATCCTCCGAATGAGAGCAAACAACCAGAGACAGTGTATTCTGAATACAGAAGCTTAAACCATCAAGAACAATCGACAGAAATAACAGAATCAGGATATAATTACTGGTAAGGAAGAAGAATGCTCTTGGGAGTTTTTACCACAGAAACCGACGCCACCCTCAATGGAAACCGATCAAACAATCCACATATAATGAACAAACGGCATCAGATCAGAAACCTGAAATTCCAATTGGAGTAAACTCCATATTCGAACATAATGAATCGATAAACATTGACGACCCTCTTGAGGTTGGATAAGTCCACCAAAGAGAATTCGAACGGGGAACCGAGAGAACAGGGAAAGAGCTACAGGTAATTTGCAAAATGGAAAGGAAATAAGGCTGGAATTTGGTGTTGATGAAGGGTGCGATTCCATGGGTTGGCAAATTCACAGGAAGGAGATGAACACGGCGAGAAAAGAGTTTGGAAGACTTGAGTGATGGTGTTGTTTTGATGTTTTTAGTGAAGATTTGGAGCAAGTATAGTGCGAGTGAGAATGAAGAACAATTTGATTTTCGGGTTTTGTTCTTCTTCTAGTCGGTTTCTGGGCAGTGGAGTTTTCTTTGCATATGTCGAAGTTTAGGAGGAAGAAGAATGTTCCGAGGAAGAGAACGTGAGTTTTTTTTGTTACTCTTTTCAAACGTGTGAATCGAGAGAATTAGAAAGCTTCACCAGAAGAAAATGTAGAGTATGTCGGCTGGTTTCTTTTGGAAGAAGGAAGGAGATGATTGAAGGAGGAAGGAATGAGAATGGAGGCGGATGAAGAAGATAGCGAAGACGGAGAGGTTTTTTTTTGGTCGCTTCCGATTGAGGTCGAGATGGCCTTTTTTGAAGGGAGTTCAAACCTCTTCCATTTTTGAGTACGAGGGGGCATGCAGAGAGTTTTTTGGGAGGATAATTCTTTCGATTTTTGAGGAAGAAGACGGACCATGCTCGTTCGCTGGTAAAAAAATTATCTTTTTAAGATGAGTCCCGGCTTGGAAAATAAATAGAAAGATGGGAGTTCAGGCGGTTGTTTGTCGTTGGCCTCACCTCGAAGCAGGAGGATGAGAACACCCCTTTTCATTAGTGTGAAAAATTTCGACGAGGAGACCACCTTGGTGTTTGTCAGAGATCATGCCCATGCTGTAGGGTCGTCATCGACTCTTTCAAAAGCATGCCTGTACTAATCGAGACTGGAGTGGAGCACCGACACAAACAACCAAAATATTGAGATAAAAAAATGAATTCTGCCCATACATGGGTTCGAACTAAACACCTCCACATGTACTGTCCTACGCCTTACCCGGCTGAGCTGCAACAATACTTAGTACACAATGGCAACGACCGAAACAAAAGCTATGTCGTGAGCTAAAAAACTTTAAAACACTCCACCCCATTGCCAGGGATCGAACCCGCGACCTATTGATTGCATGACGAGCATCTTGACCAACTACGCTGGGTAGAATTACAGTATATTCATGGGAGAAATAATATAAGAGCTCTAAATTTGATTGGACAACTCCTCTAAAAATGCTACGAGTTTAAAAGAAAGTATATAAGGAAAAAAGAGAAGACTAATCTAATGGCATGAAATCATGGAATGTTAATAATAAGATAAGTAAGTAACAAAATAAATGGGTTTAAAACCGGATTGTTCGTTTGAAAATTCATTTTTGGAAAATCGTGTTTTTATTAAATGCTTTGAAAAAGGTTATAAAAAGACGGTTTCGTTATGGCACGCACGCTAATATGTTTTGAAAAAGAAAGACGACGACCCCTCGTATTATTTCGAAATTTGCTTTATGGGGTGAGAATTTTGGTGTCTACAATGTGGAAAAATATAATGTGGTTCAATAACCATATATGATAATTAAAATGATATAAGATAAGGAGAGAAGAATTACAAACATTAGATATGGTAATTCTAATGTTAGGAGTATACATGGAAAATGAGGATTTATATAATTCAAAGTATTTTTACATATGAATTATACCACAATAAACTTGGAAAAACAAACCTTAGGAAAATAAATACTAAGGTGAGATGTATAATAAACGATTAAGATTATACATGCAATATAGTGACAAGCTATATAATATACAAATGTGTATTAAATTACATGCGATAATAGACATTTAAAGTTAAGTATATTAATATACTCGACGTAACCACGCATGAAGTATAACGTCTTTCCTAATCCCGAGTCAAACCGAAAACCCAACAAACGTTATCAGTTAGCAACGGGGAATAAACCGGGATGGGTTAGTAACGGTAAGGGGTGCCGTAGTGTATTGCTAGTATGAGATGCTGATGCATAGTGTGATGCATATTGATAGATTGTTAGAGACGACACGAGGAGCATCAGATCTAGCTGGATCATACTCCACCGTAATACTTTCAGGGTGAACGGTATGTTATTTATGTGGCTTGATTGTCTCTGAGGATTTCCTCAGTTCAGACATTGTGTGAAAATCTGTGATAAGATTGAATGTCTGCTTGTGTGAATTAATATGCTTGAGTTGTGTATTAATGTTGCCTTATTAATACTGTTGTACGATAACAATACCGTTCGTATATATGAACATATTATAAAACGAACTAGCGGCAATGATGCTATCTTATATGTGTGATATAAGGAACGTAAGTAAAAACGTTGTAGCATTAGGATAATAAGATATATACATATTATCCGAGACTTATATACGAGCATTGGCCTGTTTAACGCCGCTCTCGTATCTAACACTGGATCCCGAGTCGACATACTCAGGATTGGACTAATGACCTTAGTCTGCTGTGTTAAGAAGAATAGTAGAACGATGCGATGGAAAAGTAAGTTTATCAAGGGGATGTGGCTCTTGTTGTGAACTGTGATCCATTAACGATACTAGGATACCGTGTGGTAGCCGTAAGTATCTGGATAAATTCCAACGAAACAAGATGGTTCGTAGGTCGGAGACTCTATCGCTGAAGTGGCTACTGCCGTGGGTGACCCGCCATAGATGATGGGTAACTTAGAGACACGTCGTTCTAACGAGACGTTGTCATTAGACATGACTGAACAATTACGAACGACTATATTAGCTCGTACATTAGACGGACATTATTTGGGCTTGCATGCCAAAGACGAGAATTTATACTCGTTTATAATTTCGTGTTTTCGCCTTGTTGTTCATTGGTTATGCTTGGTGGTTAGTGTGGTATGTTGGTGAATTGGTTTGATTGAGTCGTTGTACTCTTGTCTGTTTGGTGAACTGCTTGAGTCGAGTCGCTGTGCTCGTGAATGGATTATTGTGGATCGTTGGTCGAGTGAGTCGCCGTACTCAGTTATGAACTATCAAGTGTTTGTTGAAATAGGGTATTGTACACGTATAAGCGTTGTACGCTTTCAGTGGTTGTTACGATGCGATGTGTGAAGCCGGAGGCTTGTTGTTAATTGAATTTATTGCAATATATATTGTTGCTTTACAGTTTTATATTAAACTACTTGCATGAAAATGAATTGCATGCTCTCGACCAATTAACTGAGGGTCTGAGGGGGCATGACGGTCATGTAGTAACATACTCAGCAGGGGCTGATTCCATACCACAAACAACCATTTTTGCAGGTATGCAGCTTCCGGTGTCGGCAAAGAGAGGGACGCGCTGGGTAGTTTAATTACAGTTGTTTAAAATAGGCACTGTTTCATTTTGATACGAACTTAGAAACGTGTATAGGATTGGGATACTTAGAATGCTCACTGTGAATGTATTTTATATTGGTTTGGGAAGGTTAGATCTATCTCTTGTTGTCACTGTGGGAAATTGTTTCGTATTTAAGAATATGTCAGTAAGCACGTCATTACTCGTATGGGCGAGTGAGAACGGTGACACCAGTAGTTCAAGTATTGAGATTACCGCTGCGATTATAATGTTAAGTAAGATGATTAGGAGCCGATTAGAGTAGGGGTGTTACATCCCCACCATTGAAGCTCTTGTTCATCCTCTCCCATGGCTATTTCTTCCTTTCTTTCTCTTAGTTATGCTCTAATGGAGGATTAGCCTCCTTGTACCTAGGGATGAAGATTTTATCCAAAAATCCCTAAAACCTTCATTGTTGATTCTTAAACCTTTTATAGCTTTATTTTAGTTTTGTTATTAATGAATGTTGATATTGAGCATTTATGACTCTTTATCTTACCAAAATATCATTTTGAGATTTGGTTGAGGGTTTTGCTTAATTTCATATTCATGTGTAGGATTTAGTTGGTTTTGCTCTAAATTTGTCAACATGTGATTCTGAGATAGATTCTAGGGTTCCAATTAGTCTAGCATTTATTTGGGTTTCTATCAACATGAGATTCTGAGATAGAAACCTAGATCAAGGGAACTAAAACAATTGAATTTATCAACATGTGATTTTGAGATAAATTTCATTGCAAAGTGGGAACTTGAGCTTAAAGCTATCAATTGACAAGGTACTTGAATGATCCATTAGATTATGACTTAATTGGTTAAATTATAAGATCATGATTTGGTTATTAATTAGTTAATTGTTCTCGTTGTTTAGTTTGAGTTCAATAATCGACATATGGTGGTTAAGGGTGAAAGGAGCAAAGATTCATCCCGGGGTCCACCTCATTTTAGTTAGTTATCTTAATTTTACTGCTTTATTTTGTTTCCTTTTAGCTTCGCAAGGAAACAAAACCCAAATTTACATTATTTGCACTAAGCTAGTAGTAAGTTAAATAAACTCCAAGTCCCGGTGGAATGATATAAAACCACTCACCCACGTGACAAACTTCGCTCACCCTTGGTGCACACACATTTAAAACCTACTCCATCCATTCAATAATATCTATCGTTTTAGGGTGTGAATCTAGTTAAAAAATATAAGGCATTATAGAATATAACTTTTTGACTCACTTTTTTCTACTTGTGACCCTACTATTTAACACACCAGTAATTATTATATAGATAGAAAAATATAAAGTAGGGGTACATATGTCATTTGTCTACTTTTTTTAATAAGTGTGTAAGTTTCTAAAACAATAAATATTATTTAACGGAGGGAGTATTTATCAATAATGTAGTTTTCTATGCAAGATTGCTTAAGTAAAAAGGGGAAGAAAACCATGAAACTAATCAAGTCTCATTCTAAGCTTTTATTCATACCCTTACCAGCCTCATGCACTTCAATAAGCAATAAAGACAAAATAATTTTTTGATATGCTTTTCAACATGCCATACATCCCCCAATAATTGGATATTGCTCCCACTTCCCAAGCTTCATCTAGATCTTATTTTTAGGACCCTAATAGTGTTTGGACAAACTATAATAAATATAATATATTTATATCCTTATATTTCATTATGAATAACATTTTCACCTATCTATGTTTGTTTATATCTTTTCATAATTCATTATGCCCCTACAAGAAATAAATTATAGGTTTGATGATAGTTACTAGAAGTAGGTGTTGGTAAGGTAGACAATAATAGTTGTTTCAACTAATTTTATGAGTTCGAACAACAATATAAGACGATCTGTCATATATAAATTTTATATCGTTGTTCATCATTATTCGAGATCTTCAAAACACGATCTAACATGAACATGCTTTGATGAACTTAAAATTTTAGATTTTTTTAGTATGTGTAGACACCAAAAATTCTCACCCCGTGAAGCAAAATTTTAGAAAATACATAAATTGAGAGGGGTGTTTGCCGTTCTATCTCAAAATTTCATAGCATGCGTGTCAAAATGAAGTCATCGTTTTATCTCAAAATTTCAAATCAATTTTAAACATTTGAAGAAAATTTTTATCCTTCAAAATGAATTTTCAACAATAATCTAGTTTCAAACTCACACTTTTTTTAATGTATTTACCTCTATCTTATCTTATCTTATCTTGTTTTATTTTATTCTATTCATATATTTTGTATCTTCATTATCTCGTGACTTTCCAAAAGAAAACACCTCACTTTTAATCTTTAATTGATAAAATCCTTTCATCTTGCTCCGCGTTTTCAAACATTAGTGTTTTGGGAAGTTTATTCAATTTGGGTTGCAACTTTTCTTTTATTTTCCACATTTTTTTTACTTTGCTCATGCCCACATTTTTGGTCCAATTAAGTGTGGTCTCATCCCAGTCTTGGGTCAAACCAAAAGTTTCCATGCCATATCGGTCATCCTGTTCCACCTACACCCAAATAGAGACCATGACTTTAACTAAAGTTGTCATCTGCCATTAGAGGCAAATTCTACTATACAACCGGAAGCGCGAAGCTTCCAGTGTACACGGGAAAAAAAAGGTGCGTGATGTTTCTGTTTTTTATTATTATAATTTAAAACAGAATTTTTAATTAATTAAATCAAGTAATATTGAATCTCATTTTGAAGAAATCTAGAAGTTAAAAATAAATAAATCTAAAAAATTTAGTAACCGGTAAGTAACAAAATCTCAGATTTAAAGGAAAATCTGCAAGTTTAAAACAAATAATTCTAAAAAAAGTATTAACTGCTAAGTAAAAAATCTTAGTTTTTGAGGAAAATTGTACTAATAATCCTTTATTATATAATGCAAATAAAAAACTAGTTTGGAATTTTAATCTGAGTAAATTTTATAAATATTATAAGATAAATTTTGAACAAATGGTTTAAAATGTTGAACAACGTGTATTACTAATATGAACATGTAACTGGTGTTTAAAAATGGTGAAAATTTAGGAAATTGTAAATTATATTGATACTATTTTATAATAAATTTTTTGATTTGAACAAAAGGCTGAAAATGTTGAACAAATGGTTTAAAATGTTGAACAAATGGTTTAAAATGTTGAACAACCTGTATTGTTAATATTAACATGTAACTGATATTTAAAAATGATAAAAAATGTATTAACTATTAAGTAAAAAATCTTTGTTTTAGAGGAAAATTGTACTAATAATCCTTTATTATATAATGTCAATAAAAATCTAGTCTAGAATTTTAATCTGAGCAAATTTTATAAACATTATAAGATAAATTTTGAACAAATGGTTTAAACTGTTGAACAAATGGTTTAAATGTTGAACAAATTGTTTAAAATGTTGAAAATGCTGAACAAATAGTTTAAAATGTTGAACAATGCTTAAAATGTTGAACAACGTGTATTACTAATATGAACTTGTAACTTGTGTTTAAAAATGACGAAAAATTAGGAAATTGTAAATTATATTGATGTTGTTTTATAATAAAATTTCTGAGTTGAACAAATGGCCTAAAATGTTGAACAAATTGTTTAAAATGTTGAACAAATGGTTTAAAATGTTGAACACCGTGTATTGCTACTATTAACATGTAACTGATATTTAAAAATGACAAAAAACTAGAAATTGTATAATTACCATAAGAAGATAATTAACAGTGATAAATTTTTTAAAATTGTAAATTATTGAAATAATTTTTAAATCAATAGAGAAATTAAAATGATTTATTTTATATAATTTTAAAGACAAAATATGAAAACCAAAACTAACATAAATTTAAAAATGACACATCAACAACCGGAAGCACGCTGCCCTTGTATAATAGACGCTTTGGCCATTAGAAATCCACATATGTACTATAAAAGCAACACACCAATCCCTATAGTAGAGACTCAATCAATTCATGCACATTTTATTCCCTTCCCCATGTTCTTCTGTTGGGATCAGGATCGAAAACCCAAAAATAACCAGAGGAAAAACTTTCTTCACCCAAATACCAATTGTCTATCACCATCTCCCTTCCTCTTCATCTTCAAAAACCTTGAAGAATACCTTAGCAGCTACCTCACTCTCCATCACCTCCCTCATCACCCCTCTCATTCCCTTCATTTCACATACCGAAAGAACCGTAAAACCTTCTTAAAAAAGAAATTCTACACTGAAAATCCATCCCTACAAGTTTCAAAATCCATATCTCAAGTTTTCGATTGCCGACCACAATCGAAATTGCACCAGAAAACTCCACTACCTGTGAATCAATCTTGCTTCTTTCATTTTCGGTTTTTAGTTCGGGCTCAAATAGCAACCACCTTACTCTTCTCTCTCTCTCTCTCAGGATTTTGATCAACTCTAACCTTCCTCTTCTGTTAGAACGGACACAAAGTGTTTGTAGATGTGTATAGAATATTGACAGTAACAATGTAAAACTGTAAACGTTGTTGTATTCTGATAACAGCAAGGGAGATATATATATATATGTACAACGCTAGCAAATAATCTAGAGAGAAAATCTGTAACAACTAGATAGTGAATCTGTACCAACTAAATACTATATTCTGTTAAGATTTGCATAATAGATTTTGTTATTCTGATAATCTATTACTAAAATAAATATCATGGGCTGACCCAATAATTCATAATCCAATACCCCCCTCAAGCCGCAGGCAAGTGAAGGTTGCCCAGGCTTGACTCGTCAGCGTAGCTCATGCCCATATGCGGTAGCTGTCAGGCGTATTGAACTCCTGGCAAAATCTTGGTCATCATATCAGCCAGTTGCGTAGAAGTGTGTGTATAAGTGATATCAACTAACCCTTGTTGTATCTTGTCCCGGACAAAATGACAATCAATCCCAATAAGATACCGAATAGTAGTTAACTTAACTACCGGAGAAAAGGTCTCATGGTAGTCTAACCCATGTCGTTGTGTGAATCCCTTAGTGACCAGACGCGCCTTATAACGCTCCAGCGTTCCATCAGATTTGAGCTTGACCTTATAAACCCACTTACAACCGATAACTTTCTTCCCACGTGGCAAAGTTACAACATCCCAAGTCACATTCTCTTCCAACACTCGTAACTCTGCTTGGATAGCCGTCCTCCAATGATCATGTAAGACTGCAGTTTGGTAATTGGGCGGCTCATGCAGAACTAAATCAGAATGAGAGTGAACTGAATGCTGGGAAGAAAATAATGCAATGGACCGAACCGGTGTAGTCTCTGTCAAACGAACACAATGAGGAAAATGATTCACAGACGAGTCCTCAGCATGATAAACCCGTTACTCAAGAATGTTCTGAAAACATGTGCTACACGCATAATCTGCTAGGTTGCCAGGTTTATGTGATGTCCGACTGGAACGGCGTAAACCAGGCGCATCATGCTCTTGTGTAACATGACTAGTAGAAGAAGAAATGTTATCTGGACGTGTCGGAATCTCGTGATCATCATCAAATAATACAGGAGAATGATCAGCACGAATATCGGATTCGTCCATCGGCTGGGTGAGTTGCATGTCATTAGTCTGATAAGGAAAAACATGCACATGGAATTTAACATCTCTGCAAACATTGACGACCTCGGTTTCCAAACTCATAACTCTATACCCCTTCTTCCTTGGATCCTCACCCAGAAATATACAAGCTTCCCCACGTGGATCAAACTTGCTTTCTTTGGGACCCACACGTGTTTTATAACACAAACATCCGAAAGGCTTGATCTCATTATATGCAGGTTTACAATTATACAGACTTTCATA
Organism: Limonium bicolor; assembly: GCA_023374045.1. Taxonomy (NCBI): domain Eukaryota; kingdom Viridiplantae; phylum Streptophyta; class Magnoliopsida; order Caryophyllales; family Plumbaginaceae; genus Limonium; species Limonium bicolor. The sequence goes on along the minus strand of CM041780.1, from coordinate 166,488,886 downwards.
CGGTGTCTTGCCATTCAGAGCTTTGGTAGGAAGCCGGTTAATCAAGTATGTGGCATACAAAATACACTCTCCCCAATAGATCAAAGGAACACACGATTGGAAAAGTACAGCTCGGGCTGTCTCCAAAAGATATTTGTGTTTGCGTTCTACAAATGCATTCTGTTGGGGTGTATAAGAACACGAGGTTTGATGCACAATGCCTTCTTTAGAATAAAAGGATTTGCCTTCATTGGAACTGCTCAGTTCCTTCGCATTATCAGTTTGAACCATTCGAACTTTTGTATCAAACTGTCGTTCCACCATTTTAATAAAATTTACCACTGCTTCCTAAGCATGGCCCTTTTGTGTGAGAAGGGTGACCCATGTTGTTCGGGTAAAATCATCAACAAAGCATACAAAGTACTTGTAACCATTGTATGTAACAATATTGAACGGGCCCCAAACATCGATATGTAACAACTCAAAAGCCCGTCTTGTTTTACTTGTCGATTGCGAAAAAGGTAAACGCTGAGCACGAGATTTGTAACAAATATCACATGCATAATTCAAAGGTAATTATGTTTCCTTTATTAAACCAAGAAAAACAAGTTTCCTAAAAGGCACATGTCCAAGTCTAACATGCAACTCTAGCACTTTTGGACTTATTATTGATTGAGAATTAGACGGGCGGCCCGAGTTTCTCGTAGCCCCCAAGTTGATGCGCCCCAGTTCAGTAGGCTTGTCGCAGCCCAATCTGTCGCGGCCCAAAGTGATGCAACCCAGATCATCTTGCCCAATTGACTCGGCCCACCAATTAAACTGCTCAGCATGGAGAACGAAGAGACCGTCCATGTTCTTCCCAATTTTGCTACTCCGCTCTGCAGTACGGTCCTGAATAAGAGCACCAGTAACATAAAAAATCAGAGAGCATTCAAACTGACGAAGCAATTTCGATACGGATACGAGATTGAAGGTGAAATTCGGAACATATAATACTTCTCTCAGCTTCGCATTCGTCCCGATTCTTACATCTCCCACGAGATTTACCAATTGCATGCTTCCGTCAGGTAAAACTACATTTCTCTCATTTTTCAGTTGCTGCCAATTATCGAACAAATGGTCTGCGCCTGACATGTGGTCGGTTGCTCCAGAGTCAAGCAACCACTCCCCTTTGAATGAGTCACTAGTGTAATTACTCATAAAACACAGTCTATTAGTGAAGGCGTAAGTAGTTTTACCTGCAAAGTTGCAATGGTCGACTGTTTCCGTGTTCTTCTCTGCGCCCTGGTTTCTGATAAGTTCTGAGATTTGCTGCAATTGTTTGGGTGTCAAACCCTCACCTTGTGTTTCTTCATTACTGCTCTGGGTTGGATTTTGAACCGCATGCGCAAATGATTTCTTTTTGTGGGCTAAAACATTGTCTCGCCCGTAAATCTGATAGCAATTTGCGGCAATGTGTCCTGCCTTCTTGCAATGCGTGCAAGTTTGTCGTTGGAAACATTCCTCATAACCATGCCCTAATTTTTTACAGTAAGTGCAAAGCATTTTTCTCTTGTCAAACTTTCTGGCTATGTTTCTGGAATTATCTGCGGTTCCAGTAGATTGACTGTAAAAGGACATTGATTTCTCTGTTAAAGAATTCTTGCCCCTTTGCTCTTCCACCTGAACGATTAGAGAAAAAGCTTTCTCTAAACTTGGAATCTCCTTCATTGCTAATATCTAGCCTCTGATGGACAAATACTTGCAATCTAAACCCATCAGGAAGTGGATAAGTTTATCCTCTTCCCCTTGTTTCTTAAAAGACTCTCTGACTCCGCATGTACAGCCAGCACAGGAACACTTCGGTGGAGATCGAGCTAAGTCGAGTTCTCCCCAAACTCTTTTTAATTTTGTAAAGTATTCACTAACACTTTCATCGCCTTGCTTAATTTCTGCAAGTTCTCGTTTCAGGTTGTGAACGATTGCCAGATTAGTGTGTTCGAATCATCCTGACAAATGCTCCCAAAGTTCCTTTGGATCATCACAAAAACGCACGCTCTGCACGATGCTTGGTTCCAATACCGTCTTGAGCCACGAAAGAACAAGGGAGTTTGACCGTTCCCAAGCACTAAAACGTATAACACCAGATTCATCAGGTTTGGTTATTCTTCCTGTAACAAACCCATATTTGTTTTTAACTTTGAGTGCAGTCGTCATATCTTATTTCCATCCCAGGAATCCCGTGGCGTTGAACTTTGACACTAAACTCAAATCTGGGTTCTCCGCTGCGTGAACATAGAGAGGATCATTGACATCAATTGTGGTGGTTGTTGACGGCGATGTAATCGGTGCCTTGCCCTTGCCTACGCCTTTGTCTCCGTCTTCTGCCATGACTGAAGGAGAGCACAACAGCTAAGGATCGACTTCTGCTCTGGATACCATGTTAGCACTGGCGCAAAGTGTAACGACCCCAAAACCGGCCTAGGAGTTAGGGCCGTTACACGCCGCGAGTCTATTACCTAACGTCGCAAGGCTCTAACGCAGATCAAACCCCAATCCAAAACAAAGCTTGAATAAATATCGAAAGAGCTTACAATATCCAAACGAGTTCATAAGTCAAATACCAAAGTAAGGCCCGAAGGCTACATAAGATCCAAAAGCGTCTACAGCGCTAAGCGATACAAAAGTCTAACTAAACATAAAGAAACGAACAGCTCCAGAAGGGGATAAAGAGAGAAGATCCCACGAGCTCAATCTGCAACATAAGTAAAAGGGGTGAGCTAAACAACCCAGCAAGCAGAAGACTTCCTCAAGGAAGCCCACTCAAAACAGAAGTAGAAGGTTGTATGAACAGAGGGAAGCATAATCATTTATAAATAGATGGGCGAGAATCACAAAACAGGAAGCAGAGCGGAACATCACATCAAATCATAGTCGGACCTCCAGAATCAGAAACCGAGAGGTGGGATACTAGAAACAAGCTAACACAACAGAAGGACTCACATAATGTCCTATGGATCCGAAGATCCCACAACAGAAGCTGTAGAGACAGCTAACAGACCCGTCGGTCACATAATACCCTAAGGGAGACCCTAAGGAGCGTAATCAGAAGGAATTCCTACGCAGCATGCTACGGGACAGCCCGACCCGACTATCCAAGGCTTAGAAGCAACGTAACTAGGTCCCAAAACCAAAAAGCTCACAAAAACAGATCTTAAGCGCATGGAAATGCATATAAACAGCATAAGAAGCTTGTACACCAGTAGGGGAATCCAACCCCGCAAACGAAACTCAAAACGGAGCTAAGACGGAGAAGTTATGCCAAAGCAGAGGCATGTCCGAACTTGCGTCCGGCCTTGCAAGTTCGGACAGATTCCGAGAAGCAAAGGTCACGGAAAACACAGCGTCTGAACTTACATCCGGACATTGAAGCTCGGACGTAAGTCGAGAGTCAGAAGACAAAACCATTGTCGTGTCCGAACTTGCGTCCGACCTTGCGAGTTCGGACACATGTCGAAACTCAAATCAAAACCCGTCCTCGCATCATGTCCGAACTTACAAGTTCGGACAGATGTTCGGACACTTCAAAACCTTGTAAATCAGAGGCGCGCCAGACGCACTGTCCGAACTTGCAAGCTCGGACAGACGTCCGGACAACGCAGAAACAGCAGTTCGCAAAAGGGAAACAGAGGCGGAAACCACATCAAATCATCACCAAGCTCACACAAATTCCACAGAAATGTAAATCAGTACCCTCGGGGGTTTAGCCATTCGATAAACAACACAAAACCGGAGTGAAATCACCCAACCACAACGCAATTCCAACTCAGAAAAACTAGAACAAATAGTCCCCGAGGGTGAATGAACAACCCCGATTCCATCCCCCACTTACTTGAATTCGCAGAGCAGATTCAGTCCAGACAATGCCCACACGCAGCCAGATGAACAGCAGTAGAGAAGCAGCCCAGATCAACGCTGAATTCACAACCGAGCGGCCCCACAATCAGAAAACTGCCCCTCTCTAAACAGAAGCGGAAACCACCGAAATCGAAAGAAAATCACCTGAATTACAGCAGAGGCAAAACAACGACGACAGGCCAAGAACGCACCGAACACAGCAGCAATCGCACCAGAATTCAGAACCAGATCAGCAAGGGGAAAGAGAGGAAGAACGCACAAACTGTCGAGAGGGAATACCACATCTTGAAAACTGAACGGGAAAACTGAGCGAGAAAATAAAATGATGATGGACTCCCTTTTCCTTATTAATGACTTACCAAAATAAAAGAGAGGGGAAAGGACCTCCTCGTCCCTTGTCTTTTAACTTAAGGACTCCGACGTCCCCTCAACTACACAAGGCACCACATAACATAAGCAATAACATAAACCGGAATGTTATAAAATCTGAAAACGAAATACGGAGTATTACACAAAGTGTTTGCAGATGTGTATAGAATATTGACAGTAACAATGTAAAACTGTAAACGTTGTTGTATTCTGATAATAGCAGGGGAGATATATATGTATAGCACTAGCAAAAAATCTAGAGAGAAAATCTGTAACAACTAGATACTGAATCTGTACCAACTAAATACTATATTATGTTAAGATTTGCATAATAGATTTTGTTATTCTGATAATTATTACTAAAATAAATATCATGGGCTTAAGAACTAAAAGGTGGACTGACGCAATAATTCATAATCCAATATCTTCCATTGGTCATTCACCACCTCTCTCTCTTTGAAATTATCCGAACACTAGTTACCTTCCTCAACTCCCTATCTTCCACCACCCTCTCCTTCATCCATATTCCCATGGGAGTCAAAAAGGGAAGAAAAACACAACAAAAAGATCCTTCATTGTTTTGGTTTTTGTCACTCGACTGTTCAGCGCCTTCAAATAGAAAATCAGAACGATCACCCCTATGACTCTCTGCTATCTCCGATGGCCATAACTCCCACCCCTCCCTCTCGTGATTCCCTCTTCCCACGCTCCATTCTCATCCTTGGAGATAAGTCTGGTGAGAATCACAATGGAATTGGTAGCTGCATGCATGTTGAGACAATGAATTACCGTTTTGCAATAAGGATTTTTAAAATCCGAATATCATTTTTCCTCATCAATCGCAACTAAGAATGGCAAGTTAGGTAAGGAAAATCCCCCTCGTTTACTCGATTCATGTTCTACTCCAGCTTTTGAGGATCATTGCCGACCTTGGTCTAACTTTGGAAACCTAATCTTCATTGGAATTCTGCACTTCGACTATATGGATGACGGTTTCTTGTGGATTTGTTTTGTCTACTGAAATACTTCTTGAAAATATAAGAATGTGGAGAAAATACGACTACTTTTGCATTTGATACTGATGAGATTACATATCTTTTTATAGGTTAAAAATAATAAACTAAATATTAAAAATATCTCAACAACCCGTAGCTTACTTCTTCAAAAGTTATTCTTCCAGATAAGACTAAATAATAAATAATTTCAAATCAATAATAAATATTTTGAAATCAATAAAACCAACACTTTCCGTTGATTTGAAAATTCTCTAAAAAAACATGTTAACAAACTAAATAAAAATATTTGAAGCACCGTCTCTTCAATCTTCAAATTTTTCACGGAGCACTTCTCTCCCAACGTAGGAGCACTTCTCTCCTTACTTCTAAAACAATTTTTCTTCTACAAACTGAGTCAGTTTCTTTATTACTCGTCTGAGCACCAAACCTGCAATACTTTTGAACATGACCAAATCTTTTACACTTATAACACTGAGTTTTTCCTTTGTACCAACAATCATCTTCTTCATGGCCAAATTTTTTACAATTAGTACACTGTAAAAATTTGCCTTTTCCTTTATATTTTGAAGACTTAACCATAAAGGCAGCTTTAGCATTGTCTTCACTTCCTTTTCCTCTCATCATTCTTCGTTGATCAATCGCTTGAAGCGCATTGATCAATTCTGCAAAATATATGTTGGACAAATCCTTTGAATCTTCAAGAGAAGAGATTTTGGATTCATACCTATCAGGAAGTGTGACCAAAAGTTTCTCCACAAGTCTTTGAGGCGGAAGCAGTTCACCAAGAAGTTTAATTTGATTGGAGATCGATAAAATTCTATTTCCGTACTCCTTAACATTCTCAGTTTTTTTCATTCTTACCATCTCAAATTCTCTTTTGAGATTCAGAATTTGCATCAATTTGGTTTGACTATTACCTTAAAATTCTTCCTGGAGCGTCTCCCATGCTTCTTTTGCAGATTCACAAGCCATTATGCCAGTGAAAATTTCTTCAGACACAGCCAAATGTATGCAAGATAACGCCTTTGGAATCTTCATCATTTCTTCTTGATAAGTTTCACCAGTTCGCAATTGTTGAATCGCCCAAACTACAACCCTCGAAGAACAAGAAGAAGAAGAAACACAGTGCGTAACGCAAAGGAAAGAAGAATAAAGTCTCAAAAGAAAGATAAACAAGAAAAAGGACTCTGCCTTTCTTTATTGAAAAACATGTGGAAATATACAGAGAGCTAACATACACCAAATCGTGTATACTTTTCTTAATTAACCCACTGACAACCTAACCTACCTTTCATACTAAAGAAAGAGACCGTTGCAATATATACAACCATCTTAAAATAAGTTACAGGAATATTAGATAAATAGAACATCATCCTAACATACTCTAATACCCCCCCTCAAATCATACAAGAATTGCATGATTTGACAAAGCAAACAGACTAAGAAACAGAAGTTCCCCAGTCCTTCAAACCCATTTTCATTATCAGCTGCGGATACTGCTTGCCTGGCAACATTTTAGTCAGCACATCAGCCAGCTGATCCCATGAAGAGACAAACTCAACTGCTATGAGTCCTTCCTGCAGCTTCTGCCTGAAATAATGAATATCCACTTCAATGTGCTTCGTCCTCTCGTGTAGAACGGGATTCTTTGCTATATGGATGGCAGACTGACTATCCGATCTCACAGGAACAGGCTCTATATCTGAAATGCCAAGCTCATTCAATAATCTTGTAAGCCAACTAAGCTCCGCAGTGACCTGTCGCATAGCCCTGTACTCAGATTCTGCAGAGGACAAAGCAACATAAATTTGTTTCTTCGATTTCCAAGATAACGGACTACCACCAAAACAAATAAAATAGCCGCTGATAGAACGTCTAGTATTGGGACAACCAGCCCAATCAGCATCACAAAAGGCAACAAGATCAAAACTCTTAACATTATTGAACAACAACCCATAACCTAAGGTACCTTTAATATACCGCAAGGTGTGTAAAGCTGCTTCTAGGTGTAGATCAGTTGGACAATCTAAGAACTGACTCAAGACTTGTATAGCAAAGCATAAATCCGGTCTAGTGTGAGAAAGAAAACTGAGTCTACCGACAAGTTGTCTAAATAAAGTGGAGTTTTCCAAAGGGTTTCCTTCACCTCTCCTTAACTTAACATTGAGATCTAGAGGACTAGCTGCAGATTTCTTGTCCTGACAATCAAAATCAGTGACAATGCTTTCTGCATACCTTTTCTGTAAAAGAGCAATACCAGCAGGTGTATGAAGAAACTGCATACCTAGAAACTGACTAAGCATCCCTAGATCTTTAATTTTGAATTTCTGATCAAGCTCAAGTTTAATAGATCTTATCAATTCAAAATCATCTCCTGTTATAAGAATGTCATCGACATAAACAACTAGGAAACACACTTTCTTATCAGATGTTTTGATAAAGAGAGTAGTCATTTAAAGACTGAACAAAACCCAAGTTTTTCAAGAAATCACTTAATTTCTCATGCCACTGTCTAGAAGCCTGTTTCAAGCCATACAAGGATTTTCTCAGCTTGCAAACCTGGTTTGTACCCTCTAAAGCATGCCCCTCTGGTATTTCCATATAAACATCCTCAAATAAGTCCCCATGCAAAAAGGCATTATTCACATCTAACTGTCCTATATGCCATTTCATTTTGGAAGCTATAATGACCAAGGCCTTGATAGTAGTGAATTTAACAACGGGAGAAAAGGTTTCTAAATAATCTATACCATATTTCTGCGTGAACCCCTTGGCTACCAACCTGGCTTTACACCTCTCTAAACTGCCATCAGCATTGTATTTAAATCTATAAACCCATTTACATTTTATTGGTTTCTTACCTACGGGCAGATTTACTATGTCCCAAGTTCTGTTTCTATCCAGAGCCTCAAATTCTTCAGACATAGCTAATCTCCACCTAGAATCTTTTACTGCCTCAAAGTAAGAGCTGGGTTCAGTTTCTTTATCCAGAAAAGTGCTAAAACAAGCATGGTTCATATCAGAAAGAAAACAGACAGTATTTCTAGGCAGATTTGAGCAAGCAATAGTATCAGTGTCATTCAGCATCACAAGATTCGTATCATGCTCAAAATTCTTATCAGAACTCATAGCGTTTGAATTAAGCTTGGAAATTCTACTGAGCAGTATTTGAGAAAAAGAATCAGAAGGAGACTTATCTGAATTCTTGAGGGAAGATTGACCAGCCATATAATCCTCAAGATATTTTGGAGGATGTCTTTCTCTAGAAGAGCGCCTTAAGGAACTGTGCTGCTGATCTCCAGTTTGAATATCTGTCTGCATCTCAGTGTCACCAAGTTGATCCCCTTCATGAATATTGAGTTCAGTTTCTACTTCTAATGTAGGCGAAGAGCAGTGGTTCTGATCAGATTCTTCTATATCATCAGATACTGGAATGGTCTCATCTTGTTCTTCTGAATTTGAAGTGGTCCTTATTTGAACATCGTCATACTCATAAACAAAAGGGTTAGAACTATTGTCAAGTGTAACAGAATCCTTGTTTAAGCTCTCGGTAAGAGTAGTAGTCCTGAATGGGTAAAGATTCTCATGAAACACAACATCTCTATTGTAAATAATAGAGTTGTTATCAATATCAAAAATTTTGTATCCTTTCTTACCAGCAGCATAACCAAGAAAAACACCTTTGATAGATTTTGAAGCAAATTAGTCATACTGATTTTTGTTAACATTGGCAAAACACAAACATCCAAAACATCTCAAATCATCATAAGTGGGTTTAGATTTGTAAATGACTTCATAGGGTATCTTATTCCCAATACTGGAAAGTGGCATCCTATTTATGAGAAAAACGGCCATTTGAACACTATCACCCCAAAACTTTAGAGGCAAACCCGAATGAAACATGAGAGCCCTTGCAGTTTCAAGAATATGTCTATGCTTTCTCTCCACAACACCATTCTGTTGTGGAGTATGAACACAAGTTGTTTGGTGAATAATACCATGTTTTCTTAAATAATCAGAGGCAAATCTAGAGCTTCCTAGTTCGTAAGCATTATCAGTTCTAAGGATCTTGACTTTTCTTCCAAATTGGGTTTTGACCAGTTCAAAGAAATTAACAATTATTCCAAAAGAATTAGATTTGGAAGCACACAAGTGAACCCAGGTGGCTCTGCTTTTATCATCAACAAAAGTAAAAAAATATGAGTTACCATCATAGGTTTTGGTCCTATAAGGACCCCAAAGATCAGCATGTATCAATTCAAAAATGTTATTGCTTTTAGTGGTGTTAGACATGAAAGGTAATCTATGACTTTTTGACCTACTGCATGATTCACATACAAACTGCTTATGTTTCAAATCAGAATCTACTAAATCAAGCATGAAGAGTTTATTTTTGGGCATATGGCCCAATTTATGGTGCCAAAGGGAAACTTTATCTCTACAATCAAAACCTAGACTTATCACTCCATCGTTACATTCCAAAGAAGTATGCTCCTTATCTTGAGCTATATCATGATTGTCATCCAAGATGTACAGGCCCCTGTAAACCTTCCCAATTTGGACAGCATTATTTCCTTTACAATCCTGATAAACACATGATTGAGAACTGAATATAAATTTTCCTCCCATATGTTCACTCGACTTGCTAACAGAAATTAAGTTAAATTTGAAGCTCAGAACATACAAGACATCTTTTAGTAATAATAAGGAGCTAATTCTGATGTTTCCAATGATTCTCACATATTGGGGATGGCCATCAGGCATTCCAACAACATGTGGATGTTCTAAAACTGAATAATTGTTAAACAAATCCAAACATCCACACATATGATCGGAAGCACCAGTATCAAGAATCCAATCAGATGCAGTAAACAATTGATTTTTCTCACTACTCATGGTATGGTGTGTGCAATAATTTAAACAGGAGAGAGTGCAAGAAACGTTACCCACAAACCCATAGTTTGAGAAACTGACAGGTTGTGAATCTCTGTTGCTTGGGACAGTCTTGCTGATGTAGTCCACCAGCTTAGCTGCTTGCTCTGCGGATATGATTCCTCCAAACCGGTCATAAGGTACCCCCTTCTGCTCCTCGTCCTTCTGTTCCAACTCATTGACTGCATTGGCGATACCCTTTCTTGATCTAGGGTTCCTCCATCCCTGAGGATACCCTATTTTCTGATAACACCTCTCTTCGGTGTGACCAAGTTTGTTGCAGTATGAACATTGCAAGTTACTTCGCTTGGAACCCCCGCCTTGAATTCTTGATTGGTTCCTCTTAGTTTGATCAGCGGCGAAGGATAGTGAGTTCGATTCTGAGGAAGTTGGTGCAAAAAGGTGCTTCTGCCTTTCTTCTTGAATCAGAAGGGAAAATACATCTCCAATTTGAGGAAGGGGTTTTACCATAAGGATATTGCCTCGAATCGAACTAAATTTTTCATTCAGCCCCATGAGAAGCTTGATTACTCGCTGCTCTCTAATATACTCGGCGAACTTCTTGGTCACCTCACAGGTGCAGTTCTGGCACACGCATCCTGGAATGGTTTTTGTTGCGTCAATTTCATCCCACACCTTCTTTAGGTTTGTGAAGTAGTCACAAATACTGTCTGCTCCTTGAGTGATGTTGACGAGCTTGTGCTCAAGAGCGTAGATCCGCGTGGGGTCTGCCGAGTCGTACCTGAAGCAAAACTCTTTCCAGATCTCGGCAGCAGAAGGTGCGAATAAGACGCTATCAGCTATGTGTTTCTCGAGTGCCATCAACAGCCAAGCCCTAACCATGGAGTCACATCGATTCCATGCTCGCGTCTTCTGAACAGAGTCAACCGGTTTCTTTAGGGTTCCATCAATGAACCCTAATTTGTTCTTGCCTCCGATGGCAATCATCATCTGCATCTTCCAGCAGGGAAATCCGACGCCTCCAAACTTACTTGCCAGCATCATTCCTGGTTGCTCTGAGCTGGCCATGTATAAGGGATCATCCTGAACGCTGTTCTTGGTGTTGGCTTCGCCGTCGGCATTTGACCCGTCGAGGTTGGGTTCTTGAATCCCCTTTCCCGAATCTTCGGTAATCTTTTCCGAGTCGTCGTTGGCAGCCATCTTCAATCAGTTCAACACGGGGAGAACAAACTGGCGAGATTGCGTGCGCGCATCAATTCGTTATGTCGAACGAAGCTCTGAGACCATGATAAGTTTCACCAGTTCGTAATCGTTGAATCGCCTAAACTACAACCCTCGAAGAAGAAACACAGTGCGCAACGCAAAGGAAAGAAGAATAAAGTCTCAGAAGGAAGATAAACAAGAAAAGGACTCTGCCTTTCTTTATTGAAAAACACGTGGAAATATACAGAGAGCTAACATACACCAAATCGTGTCTACTTTTCTTAATTAACCCACTGACAACCTAACCTACCTTTTATACTAAAGAAAGAGACCGTTGCAATATATACAACCATCTTAAAATAAGTTACAGGAATATTAGATAAAGAGAACATCATCCTAACATACTCTAATACTTCTTCATATCTTTTCGTCTGTGTAGCTAATGGATTTAACGGCAGAGGTGCAGGCTCAAAATCGGTTTCCACGACTTCCCACAAATTGAAAGCTCGTAGATATGACTCCATTCGAATGACCCATGAATGATAATTCTTGCCACTAAAAACTGGAATAGGAATATTGAAATTTGATGTCATCACTCAAACTCAAAAACTTTTTTTTACACTAAAAACTTACAACAATAAAGAGAAGCATATGACAATTTTTTTTGGAACTCAGTAATCAGAAAGAAATCTGCATTGATTTCTTCCCTCTATCTGGCTCTTGATACCATGTTGAAAATATAAGAATGTGGAGAAATGACTAAAGGAATAACAATACTACTACTTTTGCATTTGATACTGATGAGATTACATATCCTTTTATAGGTTAAAAATAATAAACTAAATATTAAAAATATCTCAACAACCCGTAACTTACTCCTACAAAAGTTATTCTTCCCGATAAGACTAAATAATAAATAATTTCAAATCAATAAAACCAACAATACTCTATTATATGGCTTCTTAGCCTCGTTCATTTTGCATTTGCTCAACCTCATCATTATGTTTCATTTTTTACTGTTAATAATTGCTAAGTTGAAGCTCATAATGCTAGTTTTATTCGAATTGCCTCTGATTTTTCGGTCTCGTAGGTTCAAAGCATTTTGGACTTCATATTCGAATTGTTGAGGATTTTGACCTAGGATTGTTTTGGTCTATGTTCGTCTCTGTTCCCTGGGCTATCTTGTCCAACTCGGGTTTAATATGTCTTTGTTCTTAATCACTGATAAACTTTCAGCTGTCAAAGGCCATCGTATTTTGATTAGAAGGTTTCGAATCATTTGGAATAATCTGATTTTATGTCTTGATCGAGGTATTATGAGACTCGCCGGGTTTGTTTGTCTCAGAATTTGACCATGGACTCTTTGCAAGCGAACTATGGCTCCAATCGTCTTTGCCATATCTGATAGCATATTTGTGATATAAATGGTTGGGATACATTCTACTCTAATAATATAATAGTAGACAAGTGACGATCACTTTGAGCTTGATAACCCCTCTCTGGTCTGGAATTATTGTTGGTCAAACCTTCTTATTATATCTATTCTTTACCCCTTTTATGACATGACCGAGGTACATTTGTACTCATGATTTGGATTGAGCTTTGAGTATGAACTGGATCTTGGGAATTTTAGGATCTTCTCTTCTTAGGGTGCCCTTTTGGTCAGCCCTTCCTAACTGTGACTTGGTTATCCCATGATGTTTGAATGCCATTTGTGCACCGATGATCAAATTTCATGTTTGTACACTTTTATGCCCATCCATGTTTATCATCAACCTTTGCCTCTATTTTGTTTTGCCAAGGTTCTGTCTTTGTCACTTTTGCTTCATATCTTAGTTGAAACTACAAGTGGTCTTAGAAACCAGCCTATAGTGACTAAAAGCTCTAGATAATGGGTGTCCCTTCACGCTTAGTGGGTCATGTGTCCTTCTTGGTGAAGGTGACATAATATACCCAATTTATATCCTTAAAACCATTTTTTAATCCAAACATGAATGAATAATTCTTTTTCATATCATTAAAATGTCTAAAAAAACTCAAAAACCATAAACAATTGTAAATTCACTTAACTTCATTTCTCCTGATTAAAAGAAAATGCAACACAAAGAAATTTTTTGATCTTCCTGTTCAATTTCTCACTCAAAATTGTCTCTCAACCCATAAAATAAAAAATCCACTCATAATACTAAAATTCTCTCTCAAATTTCAACTTTCTTTTTATCTATCTTTCAAAAATCAAAACAATCATGCATCTAGTTATTTTGTTTTAACTGAATTTTAATATCCAAAAAATCATTTCAACTTCAAAAATCAATACAGAATCATTTCTAATTTCAAAAACAATTTCAAACTCAAAAATCATTTCTGAATCAATTCTAAATTCTTGAAATCATTTTGAAAATTCCAAGTTTATTCAAAAATTCAAAACTGTAACACCCCAATTCGTAATTCACAATTAGCTGTAATTAATAACGCCAAACTTAAATACAATCACAGCAAAAATTTAAACTAATCCCAGTGTTACCGCCGTTAGTCATGTGGCATTACTAACTCCACAGTAGCGGTCTGATAGATTGTAAACTTAAACCAACTTAATTTCATACAGATACATACCTAGTTTACTACAAATTTGAGTCAAATACAACTTTACTACTCCTTAACCAATATATACATCAATGTATAAGTTCTAACCAAGGTATAAACAAAAATCTAAGATATACCCGGTCCATAACTATCCCACATATTCTCGGTCAGGTCTTATCTCCGTCAGGTACCTAAAAAATGTTAGGCCCAAACGGACTCAGCACAACCGCTGAGTATGATAATGTGTAGCCCGCAAGCTACCGGGGCACACATGACTACTTGGTCGATAACATGCAGTTGATTTATTACAACAATATATAACACTGTAAACACAATATATAACATGTACCACAAACATCCAGTCAAACATAATAATCCAATCCAATCCAATAGAAACAAGACATCAATATAATGAGTCAGTATACTGTTCGTTCTTAGGTCTTAAGATTAATTTGGAATCTCTAGTTAGATCTTAACTTACTTATCATTGGTGAATCCACACAATGGGATCACCACTTACTTTTAGTTAATGTATTAACTTATTTCATGTATATTTAAACCCTGTTAGAAGATTAGCAAACTCTCTAATAAACCACCGACGTAGTGATGTATATTGAATCGAGTATGTATGAACTTTGTTAAACGAGATTAAGACTCTCGTATGTATATATAACTAAGTACCTTTAAACCCGTAGGTGAGTATAAAACTCCCTTAACCACCGTCTAGAACGACGTATATTAGATTGAGTACTTTAAAACCCGGTTGACGAGTATAAAACTTCCCCCACAGCCACCGTCAGGAATGATGTATATTTAATATGGAAGTCAATCTAATACAGATAACAACCTTCTAACCCAGCGTGCACGACTAGAACTTACTGAACTTCTCACTTTCCCCCAGTAATCCGAACTCGTTAGAAGTCACAATGGAACAATCGTCCTACTTCTAGAGTGTAAGTTTGAACATCACTAATCCGGATGTCACTATATATTGAATGGAAATTAATGGGATAATTCTAAAGTGTTATCAACCGTTAGGTAATCTCTTTTACTTAATCCTCTATTACATCCAACCATCAATAAGTATTCTTACGTGAGATTTAATCTACTAAGTTCTTGTTAGTAGCACATCCCATATAACATAGCATAAGATAACACAACATAACATAACACTCAACACTCCATTTTCATGTTTAATCTTTATCCATTTCACACAACATATAGCACATAAGCCGATGTAACTCAAACAAGCTGCAAGAAACCATACCGTACACTGAAGGAATGCTAACGTGAAGTCCTACATCCGTTCTCTAACCTCTTAGGTCTGGAACATAACACCATGTATTAATTCCCTATAAATCCTTAATCCATCCGGTATTCCCGTATAATTACGAACTCCTTGTAGTTAACCCCATTGATTAATTATTAGTTATTAATCGGGTTATCACTTAACGTATCCCAGCGCCTTAAGGTTCCTATAATTTCTCACCGACTTTACCCATGCACATTAAGGCTCTTTATACTTAATGTAGTATAATGAAATTCTCTTTCTTAGTGTCATGCTATATAGTCTCATACTTAATGAGTCCCATGTTAACCCTAATGAGTTAACTTCTTACAATATAATGTGTTTCTCATTTGTTTAATTCTTCTAGTTTAACGTATTAACTATGTATACTTGTACATATATAAACTTATATATGTATGTTCCTGATAATTCTAATGTAATCCCAAAGCTACATTAATCCTCTTAGTATTCTCCAAAATACGCCACCTCCACTCTTAATAATTATGATTTTCATTAATAATTCTACCTCCTTAAATTATATTTAATGTTATATTGTTCCCCCAATACTTCTTAACTTATAATTTAATCCAATTATATGTATATACCTTATAAATATGTTTTCATCAATTTTAATGTTACACTAACATGTACATTCATATTCTCATATTTTTTTTCTAAGTTCCGTATGAATTTCAAAATTCCTTTTCATTCTAATCCTCTAGCTATATATACATATACGTATTTATACACCCATATATATAGTGTCATCAATTCCAATGTTAACTCATTATATATATATCTAAGTTCTCATATAATTAATATCAACCTTAATACTTAACAATTAATACAAGTTCATAGAACAATTCCTTAATCATTTTAACCCATTAATTGATCCCTTGATAAAATTCATTAATCTCCTTTACAACTTACCAATTTAATACCTAATCATTCAAAGTTGACCCAATCCAATATTCTAATTCTTATCCACTTCCAACTTGGCTTTAACCCTTTCTAAAAGTTTGGTCAATGGGCTAGAAGCCCAATTTGACTAACTTTCAAATCAATTAGGAATTCTAATTACTTAGGAGCCCAATTTGATTTGTCTTTTGTTATTTTAATGGACTATTCTTTTAAGCCCAATTCCATTTTTGCTATTTTGATTTCCTTAAGCCCAACTAATTGATTTGCTCCAGATTGACCAATCCAATTCAGTTGACTTTTGTTGACCAGTCCAATTCAATTTTGACTAACTCTAATTTAATTATGACTAGTCAAAGCCCAAATTCAATTTTGACCTGGTCGAAATTCCTAAGCGGATTTTGATCAATCAATTTCAATTTTGACTTGGTCAAAATCTTTAATTCAATTTTGACCGGTCAAGATCTAATTCAATTTTGACCAATGTTCGTAAATTTACAATTGAGCTCTCAAGTTTTCCAGAAACTTCAATTTTCCTCTAAACTTTTCCTAATTTGTGCTTTTACCCCAATTTACTTATATGTATGTTTTTGCCCAAATTTCACTAAATTACCATTTTGCCCACAATTTTCTCGTATTGATAATTTTGTCTCAATTCTATTTGAAACCCTAAGTTTTTTTTACACCGAAACCCTAATTTACAGAATTTT
Source organism: Limonium bicolor (assembly GCA_023374045.1). Lineage (NCBI taxonomy): Eukaryota > Viridiplantae > Streptophyta > Magnoliopsida > Caryophyllales > Plumbaginaceae > Limonium > Limonium bicolor. The sequence goes on along the minus strand of CM041780.1, from coordinate 166,472,030 downwards.
CCCCCAATTTGATTTAGAACCCTAATTTTAATTTCAAAACACCAATTTGATTTAGAACCTAAGTTCTAATTCAAAACCTCTGATTTGAATTTGGAACTCTAATTTAAATTTTCAAAATCCCTAATTTGATTTCAAACCCTAATTCGATTTCTTGCGGTTTCAATTAGTCACATAAAATTTTTTCCTTCACACTCGAAACCCTAAATTGGTTTTAGGGTTCTTATTTTCACAAAATAAAAGCACCACCATGAAGTTCCAACAGCCCATTTACAAAAAGTTTGTTCACTGTTGTGGACCACAAGCTACCAAATCGCAAAATTCCAAACTATCACAAACACCTACAATCGCACAAGATTTAGCCTGAAATTTTAAGTTTTGGTAAAAATCGGCTCCAATCGCCAAAAATAAAGGGGAAAGGGGAAGGTAATTTTTCTATCCTAAACTACCTCGAATATAACTACAAAATCGAAAAGAAAAACAAACAAGGAAGATGTTTACCTCCCTAACGTTCCCTGGGGATAATTTGGCCTCCTTCTTTGGTTCCACAAGAGGCCCTTCTCTTCCGATTCACCGTCTTTTCTTAGGTCCGTCCGCGCCTGCTCTTTTGAAGTGTTCCTTGTTCGCCCACCGGTCTCGCTAGTTAGAGCATGAAGAACTCTTGGAGTTGAGAAAGGAAGAGAGGCGAAGAGAGGCATAAAGCATTATGCAAGTTAGGGTTGTTGTTCGCGGGTTGAGAGAAGAGAGTGCAGGGGGCGGCGTGAGAAGGGAATAAGAGAGGCGTTGGCAAATATGTTCCTTGTTCCTGTTAGGGTTGCAATTCGTGAGGGGAGAAAGAATGAAGTGAAGGGAGAAAGAATGAAGTGAGGGAGAAAAGAGGATCAAAGTACAATGTTCGCTAGTTAGGGTTTGAAATTACTGTGAGATGAGAGAATGAAGGGAGTAACGAGCATGTATGTTCTTTGTACCGGTAAAGCTGCAAATTATCGTGTGTGAATAAGAGAATGTTGGGTTGGGATGTACCTTACCGTGAGTGAAGAAAATATTAGGTCGACCCAGTTCTTTTGAGCTAGTCGGCCCATTTATATGTCTTTTTAACATTATACACATATTGTCGTTTTTAGCTCTTTTCTTACTTGTTTTTGGTGCCATTCATGACATGTTACCCCGTAACGAGATGGACCTCTTTATGATTCCCAACTTATACTTTCAAACAATAATTGTTATTGTTATTTATAAATTCTATTTAACACATTTTCCATCCACCTCATAATACCACTACCACCACCGGCGTCGTAGAACAGGTATGGATGGACATGTTACCCCATTTTAGGCGAAAGTACGTCGTCTTTTATTCCGATCATTTAACTCATTTTCCAATACTTCTAAAATTACCCAAGTAATCTTATAAGGTATCTAGGAACTCATTTTCACTTTTAAAATATTTGTGACATGTTTTTCAATGTAAAAACGATTAATTTTATTTTCATTTATCTTTCTTTTCTAAAACCACATCAAGGTTGTTTTAGGGTTCATTCATGTTTCCTAACGACTTATTAGGGTTTATTTAAATATTATATTATTGCGCTTTACTTATTTAAGGATATTTAATTCCTTAGCCTTTCATTAAGTACTTTTCTTTATTTAATTAATTCATTATCAATTAAAGTAATTAATATTTGGGATGTTTCAAAAATTATTTCTTAAACTCAAATTCATTTCAAATTTCAGAAATCATTTCAAAATTCAAAAACCATTTTAAATCCATAAATCGTTTCTCATTTCAAAATCAATTCAAAAGTTTGAAATTTTTTTTTAATTCAAACAATCTTTACAAGATTCCGAATATGTTTTACAATCAAAATATTTTTTAAGCAACGGTTGCATGATTTCAAAACCAACAATTTTAAATCAAAATTGAACTTTTCAGGGTTACAAGAGATGTCTAGCACCTTCAAACCATTTTCACTCCTTATTTAGACATCATTTGTCTCTCTTCTAAAAAATAATCCAATGTCGGGCATTGAGATTGTACTATTCTATCACTTTCGTAGTATAGAATTCTATCGACGGGGCATTAGGGTTGACAGACTTCCCTTAATAGTAGCCTAGATTTTTACGAGGCGGGGTGCTTGGGATGAAACCGCTTTCCCAGTTGTAGCCTGGATTTTAGAACCTTCTAACTCTCTTCTACTCGATTTCCATTTTTTGGTTTTCAATGTTTTAAAATCCAAGAACTAGAGACGTTATTAGGGTTTTATGGAGGGCATCTCATCTAATGGTGTTTCTTCATAAACTATAATTTTTGACATAAATACATTGCCCTATCTTTCAAGCTTTGTCATTTATTATCAATTAAGTGACCGGGTCGAGGGGGTACATGGGTGATCCCTCAGGATTATCCACCCTTTTCAAAAAATAAAACAAATTTCAGTTTTGGAAACTTTAAACAGATGTTTTTGGAAAATCTTTTTTCTTTCAATAATCCTATCCATCACATCCCTTCATTCAAACCCCGAACCTTTATAACTTCCTTATCGCTGAATTCTCCGCTTAAATCATCCAAGCAATCCTAAACTTCAAGGCGGCTCAAGTATGATAACTGGATCAAGCTTTTCAAAGGTTTCAGACTTGGACTCAAACTTGGCAAGGGACTCAAGCATCTCAACGGTACTCCAAAGACTCTCAAATCTAGAAACCTTCTAGAACTTGAAACCTTTTAAGACTCCGGATCTCTTTAAAATCCAAACTTCTTGAAATCTCAAGCTCCTCCAAAATCTCGATTGCTTAGAACCCCGAACTCTTCCAAAAAAAGCCCCAATTTCTTGGAAACCCAAACCCTTTTAGAGTTCAAACATAAGAATAATCCCGTCAACCCATTAAGCTTTGAAGTAACCAAAGACTCCATTAACCCTCAAAATACCTGAAATACCCCTAAACACCACAAATAAACCAAAATATCTCTTAAACATCTCTAACCCCAAATATCCTCAAACCCCAAACATCACAAAATACCAAGATACTCTTAGGCCTTTAGTAAGAATTAACCTCAATCAGCAATTCGGACACCCTTCAAGACAACCAAAACCCCTTTACAATTCCAAGGCGGTATTCATACCTCTCAAAGTTGTGAAATCTCCTTTGGCTCCCACAAACCCTTAAACCATCAGACCTTTCCCAATCGTTCAACTCTCTCAACCCATTAATTCTCTTATTTGGTGCTAGCTGGGTAGAAAAGCTCTCCTCATCAAATCTTCATACTCTACTCCATTCTTATCATATCCTTGTGGCCCTTAAAACAAATCTCTCTAAAAAGGTTTTACAAGAATGTAATCTTGACAATTAGCGACAGAGGTTTCCTCGGGCACCATCTGAAGTCGTTGTCATTGCCACTTCCAAGGGGTGTAACGTAGTGCGAACCCAACCAAAAATTTCTGGTATGATCAGATAAGTTCTATCCATATGCAATAAATCTCAGAGTCAATTAATGGCTCTTAAAACCATTTTCTTTCCTTCATAATTCATCTTAAGTCAAACTAGGTGGCGACTCTAGTCAATTATACCCTTAGGACATAAGTTTGTGTGGGGCCCATTGAGAGTGGAGGTGGTGCTCACTAGCATTCCCATTTAAGCTTTCTGGGAAAGACAGACGATAAAGTAGGTATTTGAGGAATATCAGGATAACGGGTTTCACCCTCCATAGAATGGAAATTCCTAGGAACTAAGCTTTTTAGTCATAACCATTTAGTTAGGTCCCCCTCATACCAAAAAAAATCACCATTCACACTATGTACATATGTTATAAGATTTACTTTGGAAATAAATAAAATAACAAATTTTAACCACATGACTACAATACAAGTTTCATATATTTTGAGGTTAATAACTAAATGATATCACCCTTCTTCGACGCTATTAGTTTTATTTTAACGGTGTTAGCCGTCCTAGGGTTGTGTTGGGGGAGGGGTACAATTTACTTTTTGTTGGGAAGGGGTTAATAAATGAACTACATTAGCCTTTATCAATGGTGGTAGCTTCTTTGACACTGTTAGTCGTCTTGGGGTAGTGTGGGGTAAGGATTTTCTTTTTCTTGGGTGGGGGTTAATTACTAAACCACATTAGCCTTCATCGATGGTGATAGCTTCTTCAACGATGTTAGTCATCCTGGTAGTATAGGGTAAGGGTTTTCTTTTTCATGAGTGGGGATTAATAATTGAATCACATTAGTATTCTTTGATGGTGTTAGCTTCTTTGACGGTGTTAACCGTCCTAGGGTTGACCACTACCTCAAATTGAAAGAGGTTCATTTCTTATTGACGAATATTCATCTTGTCAATGAATAAGATTCACGTTTTAAAATAGCTATTACTTTCTCTATCCATAATTGACCATCTTGTTCACTATTTGGACATGTTATTCAATTTCAATATTTAACATATAAGATAAAATAATTTTATAAATTTATGTATTACAAATTATTCCTTGGATGAAAAACTATATTACAAATTTTAGTTTTATGAAATTACTTTATCTTGTATGTTTAATATTGAAGTGGAAAAACATGTCATAAAGCAAACAAGACGGTCAAGATGGGACAATTTGAGTATATACATATTCAAAAACAAAAAAATTTAAGTTTATCTATCCATGTTGCATCTTATTTTAAAAATAACGAATTATGATAAACAAAAGTATATTTTTTTAACATTTTACATCTATATTTTATAAATTATAACACTTTAAAGTTTAATAATTTAAGTTAAAAAATTACACATATATATATCCTAACTTTTCTCTTATTTTATATATCCAACGAACCAAAATCTTGTTGGGCTGACAAATATATTTTTTAAGGAGCGTTCATACTATGAAGTTCTTCCCTCTCAGGTGAGGGTGCCATTTTTTTTCATCGCCGGTGGATGCGGCGTGCTGCCCTTACGTTTCCTCATCCCTCAAACACTCAAGTTTTTCCTCTGATCACTGCTTTCTCATTGCGTGTTTCTAAACAATCATTACTCCTTTTTCGGCTCTCTTTATCTTCTCCCCTTTTGTTTTCTTTGAGAAGAATCACACCTTTTGTCTAAAAGATTTTGTGGGAAGTTAAGTTGGTTTTCATGCTTTTAGAGTAAGGGTTTGGTTGTAGAATCTACATAGGGCTTTGCATGCGAATGATTAACTTTGTTATCACCTTTTTTTTTCATGTTTTCTTTCAGGTGGCTTTTGGGCTGCACTATCTTGGTCTATAAGTGTGTCCTCTTGTTTTTTATCTTGTCGTTGCAATACCCTCTTCTCTCTTTCTTTCTGTTTTCTCTCTTCTACCTCTTGCATGCATGGCTATGAAAGTAAAAGATATCGATGACCTAATGTCACGCTGTGTAGGTTTGGCTTTGACTACTGAAGAGGAGAGTTCATGGATGTTGAGGGGCACTCACTGCTAGTAGAAGGAGGTTCCTATACTTGTTGCCTTATTGGTAAGCTATTCTTAGCCAAGAGTGTTGATGTTAGGGAGATGGAGCGTACTTTAAGCCGAGTCTGGCAGATGGCGGATTCTTTAAAGGTAAAGAATCTAGGTATGGGGATCTTTTTGTTTGAAATTGAGGATGAGGAAAAGCTTTGTAGTGTTATGGGTAGGGGTCCATGGACTTTTGATGGGTGCTTTCTTGCTTTGGTAGGGGTTGATCTCACTAAGACTCAGCGGGACCATGTATTCCAGTGGGTCCCAATCTGGGTGAGAGTCCACGATGTGCCGTTTCTATTTCTGTATGCTGGTTTCGTAAGGAGTGTGGGGGATAGGATTTGACGGTTCATGGAGTATCAGGAGGAGGATAGGCGTGGGGGAGATAATTACATGCGGATTAAGATTTAGGGGGATATTACGAAGCCAATACCGTTATGTAACTATGCCACTACATGGAGAGACGTCTTTGCTGCGCTTATGAAAGGCTCCCAAGTATTTGCTTTCATTGTGGGCTCTTTCTGTATGGTACGTGTGATTGTCCTAATCGCTCAGAGTCCTCAAGTTTCAACTTCTCATATGGTCTGTGGTTGCGTGCGTGAGGCAGTGGGGGAGTGTGTTTGTGTGTGGAGGCCCAAGATGAGTTACCGCTTATCATAAGGACTAATTCTGTGCTGGATCACAACCAAGGTGAGGGAACTCAGGCTCAATCTTCGGGTCCAATTCAAGAGGAAGTTTGGGAGGTTGCACGTGATTGTGGTACGGGCGATGCATCTGTTCAGCAGCAGGGTGATTGTGATTTGTCTTTGCAAGCGGAGGACTCATGCGCTCCTGTTCTGGTTCAAATAGAAACACCACAGCTGGAACGGAGTGGAAGGAAACGTAAAATGGAATGGGTGGATCGTGATGCTTCCTTGCAAGAGTTCCTTGAGAAAGAGAATTTAGAGCTTGCAAGTAAGAGAGGTCGAGGAGAATCAGTTTCTATGGAATCGGCGCCCTCGAGGACTCCTAGGGCCGCCGAGAGCAATGAGTTTCCTAACAGTTAATTGTCGGGGAACTGGTGACCCCCGTGTAGTACGTTGGCTTCGGCGCCTGATTCGCAGCAGTCACCCACCATCACTACTAGAAAAAAGCGAATTACCTACAGACAATTCCGTAGGTAATCCGTAGGTAATCATAATTACCGACGGATTACCGACAAAATTTCCCTCAAAACATCCGTCGGTATTTAATTGGTCGGTAATAAGATTACCGACGGAAAAAAGAGTCCGTCGGTAAATTACCTACGGATTACCTACGGAAGTGTCAGCTGTAATTACCGACGGATTACCTACGGAACAGTCCGAAGGTAACATTTTACCTACGGATTACCGACGGAATCTTATACCAACCATTTTTATTAGACATTCCGTAGGTAATCCGTAGGTAAAATGTTACCTACGGATTACCTACGAAATCTTATACCAACCATTTTTATTAGACATTCCGTAGGTAATCTGTAGGTACACCAACCTTTATACCAATTATTATTATTAGACAGTAGGTAATCAGTACGTAAGTATTTATATTTTTTGTATTTTACATTTATTTGACCATATTTAGTTTATATTGTGATTATTCTTCATTTTTGAATATTTGAAATATAAAGCTATTTCAGAATTAAAATTATTAAACAATATAATGTTAAATTTCAATAGGCACGATGCCCCTATATATTATAAAGCACAAAATTTTGAATATTTAATTTCATTAAAAATAAAATATTTACATATATCTAACTCATCTTATACCTTCATAAACTAATATTTGACATCATAAATTCAAAAACGATAAAACAAACTAATAAAAAAAAATTCTCAAGTTTACAATATTCATACATACACACCAAATCGTCACTCCAAACTATTAGACTTCTCACAATCTTCACCCCTAGATTGTTGCAGGTTCCCTCCCGTCAGCCAGATGCATTGTGCTCGAGTCCCGCATCAGAAGAAATAAAGTAACTCGAAGTGTCTGATATCTCTAGTGACTAGAATCAAGATTGGTCTAAGAGAAAACCAGACAATTAAGTTGAACAAAATGGCGTACCAAAGGCCTCCATATACTTGAACTCCCTAGGAGATTCAAGATCTGCATTGACATGTGGAAGAAATAAGTGATAATTGAGATACATATTTCTGTTCAGTCTCTTATAACTCTACCACTACAATGCACACAGTTTCATCAGCATCAAAAACCAGACGTTGAGTAAGGATCAAAGAGCTTGAAGGATACCTTCAAGGAAGCAAGTTCCATTAAGCCCATTTCAACTAAGAGCATGCTTTCTATTATTGCTTCTCCTGAGAGATCATTAAAGTCTTGGATAAGTTTGATTCTGCTTTCAGATGTATCATCTGCTTCAGGATACAAAGAAATTAAACATAAATTTAGCCCAGTAGATCCCAGAATGATTCAATAAAAATCTGCTAAGCAACCAAGAATTAAGTTAAATTTCAAACCTTTTTCTAAACTTTCCTCTTTGGCCTTTGACCTGCAGACACCACAATTTCAAAAGGAAGAGGAGCTAATGATGACCAATATTCAGACTTTTTCATGACAATATCAGCGTATATACCTGTACAGAAAGGGAAATAATCCCGACATAATTAAGTAGTAGCTTCATAAATATTATAATACAAGGGCACAAAAGCATGTTTATAGGGTGAAGATTTCATATTGTGGCTTAATACTCTATGAAGATAAAAAGAAATATGTAGAGTTGGAAAACGGCAGAGATAAGCAATTGGGATTTCACCCGCTTCAGCATCTGGGTAACTACGTGCACACACACACACAAACCAGTAAGCAATGATTATTGGATGGGGAGCAGCTCTGCATAATTAACATATGGGGTTATCAAGTAAGATACAGTTTCGTAGTACATCACACATTATATGACTTACGGGATTACTGCAGCATCTAAGATATCAGGGTGTGATACCAGCAGTGCTTCCAGCTCTACAGGAGCAACCTGTGTCACATTTCCCCATATATTTTAGTATGTCAAATGAAACACCAATCCCACCGTGCAATCAAACTAAAAGAACAGATCACTTCTCTCTCTCTCTCTCTCTATATATATATATATATATATCTGTACTTATTTATACACATAAATGCATAACTCGGGATCATATCAAGAGATTGGATGTGATCAGATGATGACGATGATGAAGAAGTTCCCTTTGTGCTTGGTATAAAAGACCATGCTAGAGCTGCAGTACAAATTGTAATGGAAACACCAACGGATGCCCAAATGTACTTCTGTATTCTCTTTCTTCTTTGCCTGTTCTCTGATGTCATTCATTAGATAAGAGTTAGTTACATTCGGTAACTGAAGAGACATCGACTGCCATAATCAGTGTCTTACAGAAGCAGCTTAAGAGTCACACTCTTGATTGGTTATCAATGTGTCTACACTTGAAAAAGGTGACTCAGAATCCACATACATACGTGCAAATAAAATCAGAAGAGAACCTAGCCAAAACTGCTAGTGTAAATATAGCATTGAAGAATATGAAAAAAAGGTGATTCAGATGTGCAAAACAGAATCAGAAGAGAAACATGACCAAAACTGCTAATGCAAATATAGCATAGAAGCATACGAAAAAAGAATATCATTAAACCAAACATGATACACATTCACAGGCAATGCTTGTTTAAACAAGATCATGCCACAAAAGGTGCACAGAGATGTATGTTCCTTTGTACGCCAATCAGGATAGCAATATTACCTTGAGTGATAGGCGCAGAAAATTGCAGTTCTTTGGTTACCTGTTTGGATTGCAAAATTACCGTGAGTGAGACGCTGAGCATGCAACTCCTTGTTCGCCAGTTAAGAACGAAAAATTAACACGACTGATAGGCGCAAAGTAGAAGTTCCTTGTTCACCAGTTAGGATTGCAGAATTATCGTGAGCGATTACTTGTTTGCCATTTAGGTTATGCAAAATTGTCGTGACTGAAGATCAGAAAGAGGAAAAGGGCATGTATGTCAGGGTTTGAAAGATTACCTTGAGTGAAGCACAGACCATGCAATTCCTTGCTCGCGAGCTAAGAGTGCAAAATTACCATGACTGAAAAGCGCAGAGCAACAGTTCCTTGTTCGCCAGTTCAAATTGCAGAATTACCGAGGTGTAGAGTAGTAGTTCCTTGTTCGCCAGTTAGGATTACAAATTACCGTCAGTGATACTAGTTCACCAGTTAGGATTGCATACTTTTCTTGAATGAAAATCGGAAAGAGGAAAAGAGCATGTATGTTCCTTTAATCGTCAGTTAGGGTTCGTAAAATTACCATGAGTGAGGCAAATGATGGAGGAAAAGGCAAGATTTCTCACCTTGCATTCGTGATTTACGGTAACTCCACTTCAATTGAAGATTGCGAGAACACAAAGCCTCGATGTTGCGAATAGAGGTTGTTCGAGAGGAGAGGAAGCAAGTGAGAGAGGAAAGAAGAAGAATAAAAGGGAAGAAAATACTGTGTAAGGCGATATAGTAACCTTGCCGACGGATAGTCCGTCGGTATCCATCAAATAAAGCGACATTTAATGTTATATGTAATCTCGCCTGTATAAAAGAGTCATTACCGACGGAAACAGTCCGTAGGTAATATTCATGTAGAAAAATGTCACGTTTGAGCCTGAACTCTCGCTTGTCACTATGTAGAAATTACCAACGGAATATTCCGTAGGTAATTACCGACGGAAACAGTCCGTAGGTAATATTCATATAGAAAAAACGTTGCGTTTCAGTCTGAACTCCCGCTTGTCACTACGAAGCAATTACCGACGGAAAGCAGTCCGTAGGTAATATTTACCTGGAATAAAACGCAGTATTTACCGACGGATGTTTCGTCGGTAACCTTTATTTAAAATCCCACCTATTTACCTACGGAAAATATCCGTAGGTAATTTGTTGGTGTTATACGCGCCATTACTAGCCAGTCCTCCCGCACTTTTCCCTTCAAATTTACCTACGGAATATTCCGTAGGTAATATTTTTGTTGGAATTCCGTCGGTATTCCGTAGGTAACAATTTAACCAAGGGCTGGTATTATAAACCGTAGGTATTCCGTCTGAAATAGGAAATGTAGCAATGCAGTGTAGGGGGTATCGGTGGTTTGTAGGAGATAACATGGGTCGAAGTGGAGGGGTTTGTCTTCTGTGGGGTGCAGATTTGGATGTTGAGCTTTTCTCCTTTTCAGGTCAACACATCAATTATTTGGTATAAGGTGATTGGGGAGTTGAATGGCGTTTCACTGGGGTGTATGGCTGGCCACAATGACAAGATAGTTGGCAAACTTGGAGGTTATTGGAGGAGTTGGAAACAATGTGGCAGGGTCCCTGGCTTGTTAGTGGCGATCTTAATGAAGTGATGTATGCTTCAGAGCAGCGCGGGATGGCCTTTTCAAAGTCGTGCGAGCATGAGAGCTTTCAGGGAGTGTGCAATGGCTTGTGGTCTGCGTGATTTGGGTTACGTTGGTGAAGTTTACACTTTCAACAATCGTCATTGGGGGAGAAGGAATACTTTGAGTCGGTTGGACCAGTTTTTAGCTGATTCTGAGTGGTCGGCCCTTTTCCCTGAAGCTGTTAATCTCCATCTTTGTTGGTCTCGTTCTTATCACAGGCCCATAAAGCTTGTTTTCTAGCCCACAAGACATAGGGGTAAAAAGCCTTTTCGCTTTGAAGACTGTTGGGCCTGCTAAAAGGGTTGTTTGGAGATTGTTGGCAAGGTGTGGAGAAGGAGTTTAAATAACGGTGATAGTTATTTGCAAAAGACAGTAATTCATGGTAGGGAGTTGCGTAGATGGGGTAAAATACAATTGGTGGAGGAGAAACGGGTGTTAGACTTGGTCCAGTCAGAAATAGATTGATTATCCAGCTCAATGACGTTTGAGGGTGTAGTCCGACATTTAGCCCAGTTGCATCGGCAACGAGATTGGTTAGTTTTGAAGGAAGGCACTCCTCTTTCTTTTTTTAGGAGTTTAAAGCTAGGGCAAAGCGGAATACGATTTATGCTTTGAAGGATTCTGCTGGTTACATGGTTATTTGAATGGCCGGGTATAGAGAGTCAAGCTAGGGGTATTTTTGAATACTTGTTTTCCTCCACTGGGGTTGCTCCTAATTTGCATTTTAATGCCTGTATTGAAAATTGAATTTTGAATGATGTTTTTTTAGCTATGGGTGAACCATTCACGAAGGAAGAGGTGCTTAAGGCATTACGTAGCATGCACCCGAGGAAGGCACCTGGTCCTGATGGAATGAACGGTACCTTCTTACTTACTTTCTGGGATATTATTGCTGATGATTTCCTTGATACAATTATGCATTTTCTAAATACTGATTATTCACCTCCTGTCCTAAGTCATACTTATCTGGTTCTTATTCCAAACAAAAAAAGGGGCTTGTTCGATGGTGGACTTCAAACCTATATCCTTGTGTAATACTGTGTATAGGGTAATAGCCATGATCATTGTTAATAGGGTCAAATCTGCTATGCCTTTTGTTATGTCAAGGGACCAAGGGCTTTTGTTTCAGGTAGACAGAATACGGATAACATTATTGTGGCACATGAGCTTTTGCATCTTATGAGGGGATTTGTGGCAAGGGATAGGGGTGCTTTTGCTTACAAGATTGATATGTCTAAGGCGTTTGATAGAGTTGAGTGGGACTTTGCCCTTGGTCTGATGACTAGAATGGGTTTTCACCCTAAATGTGTGTAACTAATAAGAACATGTATAACTACTGTTATTATGTCTGTTTTGATTAATGGATACCCATGGCGAGTCTTTAGTCCAAAACGTGATGTTAGGCAGGGTGATCCTCTTTCCCCTTACTTGTTTATTGTGTGCATTGAAGCTCTTTCCTCTGCTATTCAAGTAGCTAATTCTGTTGAGCTTTATAAGGGCTTTAGGATACGGGGTTTGGATGAGACCATTACAAGTCTTTTTTTTACTAATGATTGTGTCCTTTTTGGGCGTGCAATGACTGATAATGCAAGAGTCTTGAATGATATTCTCCTTGATTTCTCAGAGGCCTCCGGCCAGTGTGTTAACCCACAAAAGTCCATCCTTATGTTCTCTGCTGGGTGCCACAATCTGTAAAGAGTAGTATAGCTGGAATGTTTGGCTCTAAGGAGGTTGATGATTTTGGGTTATATCATGGTTTTCCAAGCAAGGTGGGGCGAAACAAGAGGGTAATTTTTTATTATATTCGAGAGAGAGAGAGAGAGAGCAAAGAAAGATTTAAGGGTGGGGAAGGATGATATCAAAAGCTGGTAGGGCTATCCTTATAAAGAATGTTTTGCAGTCAATCCCTATTTATGTTATGAGTGTCATTAAACTTCCTTTGACGCTTGTTCACGAGTTACATTCTCTATTAGTAAGATTTTGGTGGCCAAGTTCAATTTGTAAACGTGGTCTGCACTGGAAGAAATGGGTATCTATGTTCCTTAGGAGGTTTGGGCTTTCGCGATTTGGGTATTTTTAATAAGGCTTTGCTACTTTGTCAGCTCTAGAGAGTTGTGACAAATCCTAAATTGCTTCTTTCTAAGGTGCTAGAGGCTAGATATTTTAGGGATGGTTCACTGTTATTTGCATCCTTGGGAGCGAGGCCGAGCCCTGTATGGCGAGGTCTCTTTTCATGCATGGATCTATTCAAGGCTGTGGTAAGAAGGGTGGTTGATGAGGGTGAGACTATTGAGATACTATTTCCCTGGCTACCAAACAAGCCTGGGGGTATTCTTTCTTCTAGCAAGCTCCCTGAACAGGCAAGGACTGAAATACCCCGAACTTAATTATGGTGATTAAATTATTTTAATATGATTTTTAAGGGCCTAATAGTGCCTAAGTAATTTTGGTAAGGAAAATAAATCAAAAAAAAAGAAAACGCTTAAAAAGCGAAAAACGCTAAAATAAGCGTTATATAACCCAGGGAGGTACGAGGCCTCAGTTAGAGTATTATGTGGAGTCCTCAGGCTTATTCATTCCTAATTAGTATACGGGAATGATTCCCGAAGAAAACGGAACCAAATAATGTGTTAAAACGCTAATAAAGCTTTAGCGCACATTTTTCGAGGAAACCCAAAAACGTGACTTTGAGTGGTCAAATGAACCTGTAAAAATTATATATCATTAAATAACTATAATTAAGCATTAATGGAAGCTTAATAACCAATAAAATTAAAGAAACGAGAAAATTCTGGAAAACGGGCCCAGTTAGTGAATAGTGCTAAAACCGGGCAAATTAACGAGTGTTTTCTGTAAAAGACGAAAAACGCTCCAGTTAGTATATTATGTGGGGGCTGGTTTTACTAATGAGTCAGCTCTCACATACACTCACACTTGAATAACTAATTAAATAAGTCAAAAAGTAACAAAAGCAAAAAAAGCAAAAAGTAACTTATACTACTTTTTCCTTCCCTCTCTCCTCTCATTTCCATTTCCCTATAGTCTCACAAGTACTCTTCCCCCTCCAGACTTCTCCTCCTTCCTCTTTCTCTGTAAATGGCGATTTGGAGAAGCTTCAATGGCAGCCTCTCTTCATCCTCTTGCCCAAGCTTCATTTAAGCCCCAAATCGAAAATAAATTGTATATTCTTCTTCCTCTCATCAAGCCCTACATTTCTATCTTTTCAAATGGAGGAGTTTTACCTCCATGGGTTTTGGGCATTTGAAGAGTAAACTACACCATCTTGAAGCTTGGAGCCTCCTCTTTCCCCTAAGGTAAAAATTTCCATGAAAAACTCATCTTTCCTCCATCTTATAGTGAGGCCTATTTTACCCCCTTGTAATGCCTTGTTCTTTCTTAATTTAAGCTATTCTCCAAGCCTCCAATGGTGTATTAGAGCCTCTCCTTTGATTCATGGCAAGAACCCATTTCTAGGGTTTCAAAGGTAATGCCAATCTTAGTATTTTAAGCACTTCCTTGTAATCTTGAATAATTGATGAGTTAAGTGTCTTTGCTTATCTCATTTCCCTTATTTAATGTTGGGTTGGAGCATTGGCAATTGTATTACCCTTGACCGGTTTTTGGAACCAAGAGAGAAGAGGAGAATAGAAGGCTTAGAAAAGCGGAACTTATGAAATTAAGGTAATTAAACTACCTTGATGCTTACTTTGATGTTTTAGAATTTTTGGGAATGGGGAAAACCAAATGGATGAACCCAAAACTGGAGTGGAAAGGTGTTTGGATGAATTAGAAAGGATTTGTAAGTTGTATGTGAAATAAGGGCCTTAGAGCCAAGTAATTTGAATGTACATTTATATTGTTGTTTGAAGAGATTTTGTGTAACACCCCTACTATTAATGCTGTGCTTACCGTCCAATCTCCTTACACATCAGATACACGCAGCGGATACATACTTACATACAGTGGGTGATACAATGCCGTTAGTCCCACGTGACTAACAAGGCTACTACTTCTACTTAGCATCGGTCTGATGGACCGGAATCCCGAGTATACATATCTACCATATATATTCCATACACCAATACGCTACATTCTTCCATTCGATACAATACTTCAATACATACAATATATCCACATACCGAGTTTACTAAGATCCTTATACAAATATACAATCTCTTCAAAGTTCATACGTACTCTCAAGAGTCTACATCTACCCGTTTCCTCACAACTACTTACCTTCTAAGTACAAGGGTGTGCCTCGGTCTCTTCCTTGACCATATTCGCTTCGGGTACCTGCACACTAAAAAATGTCCCCCGAAGGGGTCAGCTTTCGCCGAGCATGATAACCGCATACCCCGCGTACTAGTGAGGGTACGCCGACCACTTGGTCGAATACATGCGGTTGATTTCATTCAAACATACATGCATACATGCTCTTATAATAATATTGCAATCCATTACGCAAGACATACACACATACATACACTTCATTACATGCAAGAAGTACAACATAAACCATTCCCTACATACTTACCTTCTTCCGAATTACACATACACATTACATAGACAATATACAATTCTTGTTAGCTTCATTGGTCCACCCGGGTTAATCGGGTGGAGATTACTCTTTTACTCGTTACTTCATACATACGCATACATACTCATACATACTTACGGATCCATACTTACTTACTCTTACTTTACTCAAGTTAAGTCGTCGGGACCTCCGGCCCTGGGGACTACACCGTCCCACCTCCGGGATTTACTTGACTCACCAATCCGGGATGCTACCCATTTAAGGGATTTGGGCCGCGGACCAGTTTAAGAGTCAGGAATTGCAGCCACAACCTCTTGTGACTCCGCATCCTCACGCGTGGCCGAAGCTATATCGGACTTGTACTCATTCCAATTTACTCACTTAAGTTAGGAGTTAGGTAGTTAGGAATTAGTACAAGTCAACATCCAACCACTTACACAATACATTATTCATGTACACATCCATACAAATACAACACAATATACAAGTACACTACAAGGTACAATTACACATCATCATCACTCATATATTTCATGAATTATACAACTATTGTTCAAGACAAATATCGAGAACAATGTAAACAAGCACAAGTAGGTGCAATATAGTCCGATTCGTGCATTTATCTTATTAGGTGATCAAATAGGCACACAAATCGGGGTAACCAGATTAGGATACAGGGCATGAAGAAATCATACCTTTTTACCGGAATTTACATTACCGGGTGTTCCCTTGTCCCTTTGGTTCACTCTTGTTCCTCGATCCTTATTCTCGAACCAATGACTACATGTCAAATGATTCAATTAATACTAAGCATTACAATACATGCATAGTTACTACTCCGTACTTACCCCGTTATCCCGTTATTTCGGTATAACTTAATGTTCTTTATATTCACAACTTTCTTACCTTCTTTACTTTAGCACTAACGCCTTACTCATTCACATATATATGTATGTATATATATGTGTAATTATATATATATATATATATATAATATAGATATATAATATATATATATATAATATTTATATATAGTATGTGTATATATATAATAATTTACATATATGTATTTACATATATTTATCTAATTAAAATTTAATTTTTTTTTTTATAAAGGCCGACCGACCCACTCTGGGTAGGTCGCCTGGGTAGGTCGGCTGCAGAGAGTACCCGGGTTACAGAATCGGCCCGACCGACCCAGTCTAGGGTAGGTCGCCTGCAGAACCCCTTTTAATTATCTACTTGGATTCCAAATTCAGCTCTATTCTCACCCAATCTTTTCCTACTCATTTCCACATGTTTACTACATGTTTAAACACTAATTAAATCCTCTAATTCACCTTAGTTCATCCATCCAATTCATTTTTCACTTCTAAATCAACTTACACAATTTTTCTCACTTCTTCTTCAACACATGCAACAGTTTTTGTTGCTCTCTTGCTACAGATTTTTAAACCAACTTCTACCATCCAATACTTCCTCTACCAATGCCACTCCTAGCATCCCAAATACCTCCTCTTACCATGCCAATTCCTTTCCAAGCAATTGTACCATCTATACCCAAGTCCAACATTCATTTTACCAAATCTTGCACACTATTTCTTCTTAGTTCTACAATGCAATTTAATACCTCTTTGTTACAGATTTTGGTTTCCATTACCATGCTACAGATTTATCACTCAACTTCTAACCTCCATTACTTCTTCAACTAATGCTACTCCTAGCATCCAAAATACATTACTCAAACCTAATTCCATCCCATTTACAACCTCATATCCAAATCCGTTACAAGCTACTAAACCACTCATTTTAACTTTCCAAAATTTGT
The DNA here is from genome assembly GCA_023374045.1 of Limonium bicolor. Lineage (NCBI taxonomy): Eukaryota > Viridiplantae > Streptophyta > Magnoliopsida > Caryophyllales > Plumbaginaceae > Limonium > Limonium bicolor. Next base: position 166,454,768 of record CM041780.1, on the reverse strand, counting down.
TCCAAATGTATCTAAGTCCTCAAATTCCTAGATAAAATTCGACATAGTCTCCCGTATAATCCTTACTTGCTCACACACCATTTCATCTCACAATTTCCCATCCTCACAACCTGTTATACAATGCATCATATCCACACCTCAACATCACTACAACACAATAAAATTCCTGCACATACTCAATCAATACCCAATGTTTTCCCAAGCTTTTAAAACTCATTTAAAACTTCAAAACTGTTACAATCTCATTACTCATCATACTACAATATGCTTACTACTCATCCCTCAATTCGTTACTCATTTTACTACTCCAAAACTGTTACACTACTACATACGGAACAAGCTCAAGGTAAAGGTGGTTACCTTGTGTTTCTAGTTTTCTTTCCTTTCCTTTCCTTCTCTTCCTTTCTTTCCTTTGTTCTCGGTCCCAATGAGGTTCACACACACCAAGTGCTACAACCCATAACAATACACAATACCATTTAACATTCATTTTTTTGCACTAACCCTAGAATTTAAATGTTTTAGGGTTTAGATAAGGGTATTACCTTTCAATTGATGGATGAGGTTCTTGACTAGCAAGATAACAATATTCCTAGCCCAAAAAGAGAGCCAAAAATGGCTGGAACAAGGAGGAACCAAGAGTTCAAAAACTGAAATTTCTTATAATGCAAACAAGGGCTAGAAATGATGGATTTTCGAATTTCTTTTTACCTCAAGATGATAAGGAGGTGAAGGTGCTTCTAATGGTGGACTTGAATCTTCAAATGGATAATACTCACCGGAATGAAAGTGGTCGTTTTCGATTTTTGAAAGGAGGAATGTGTTCTCCTTTGCGAGGGGATTACAACGGTACTAATTTTGCAATTTTTGGAGCAAGATTAATGGGTTAACAAGAGGAGAGAAGGTGAGAGTTGAGTGAGAGTCTTCTCCTTTCTCCATGGATGTCGCAAGGTAGAAGAAGGAGAAATAGAGAGAATAGAGAGGAGGAAAAAAAAACGTGAGGGGAAGAGGGGAGTGAGGAGAGAGAATCTCCTTTTCTTTCTTTATTTCCTTTGTCTTCTTGTGAGTTACAAAATAATAAAGGAAGTGAGTAAGAGGGAAGCTGGCCGGCCCCCATATGCACACACACACAGATTTTTAATTTTTATTTGTAAAGTGGACACACTAAGTTGTTTATTTGCATTCTCACCCCACAACTACCCGGTTGTTACAGTTTTTACTAACCGGAACCCGTTTTCCGAGATTTTCTCGTTTAATTAATTTTTTATTGGTTATAAAGCTTCCATAAATGCTTAATAATTATTATTTGATGATTCATAATTTTTACGGGTCCGTTTGACCACTTAAAGTCACGTTTTCGGGTTTTCTCGAAAAACATGCGTTAAAGTTCTATTAGCGTTTTAATTATTATTTGGATCCGTTTTCTTCGGGAGTTGTTCCCGTATATTATTTAGGTCTTATTAAACTTTCAGAATCCATATATACTCTAACCGAGGTCTCATACCTCCTATGGTTATTTAACGCTTATCTAGCGTTTTCCGTTTTTAAGAGTTTATTTATTCTTTTGGATTTATTTTTCCTTACCAGTATTAGTTAGGTACCATTAGGCCCTTAAATATGTATTAGATTAATTTTAATCCTTATATTTAAGTTCGGGGTATTTCATTTTGAGGAATTATGTGTGCTGGTAGGACCCCTTGTGGGTGTGGCTAGATTAGGATTTATTTGAATGAAAATTGGTGATGAGATGAGTTTTGGACAAGGCTAGGAAAGCAACGGAGTTATGGCGAAATTTCGGTAGAAAACCGAGTGTTAAGGTGATGTTGAGAGGTTGGTGAACCTAAGTGTGCTTGGGAGAAAGTAGAAGTGTAAATGAGTGGATTAAACCCACCAAGAACTAGAGAATAAGAGTTGGATGGGAGTATGCAAAAACTGTAGCAAATGTTGTAGGAAAAGTCATAAATCTTGCTAGTGGTGAACTAGAGTGCTTAGCATATGAATGGAGAATAGACTTGGGTGTAGATGGTGTATTTGTCTAGAATGAAATTGCAATGGTCAATAAGTAATGTGGTGAAGTTGGTAGTAGGTAGTAACCCACCAAGGGAAAGTTAGGAATGCACAAGTGTGCAAAGTGTAAAAATCAAGAATGAAAATGTAGAACTTAAGCAAGAATTGAGCAAGGATTGGACCAACGATTTGAGGTGGTTTAAGGAGTGTTTAAGTGTGTTTAAACATGTATAAAACATGTGGAAAGATATTGAAAGATTAGAGGTGGATTAAGGGTTGATTTGGGGTTGAAAAATCACCTAGGTAGCAGTTTTTAGCAGGGTCCGGGACCTAGGATATGTACCAAGTCCCGAACCGCATCAAAAAAAGGCCCGAGAGTGAATGCAGGAATTGGTCCGGGACTTAAGTCCAGGACCAAGTCCAGGACCAGGTAGAAAAAGTGGCCGAAAGTCATGTTTAGTATTGGTTCGGGACTTAGGGTCCGGACCAAGTCCCTGACCACCCCCAGAATTCACCCGTGAGTACTTTTTAGGCTTTAAAACATGAGGGATTGATTGGTATTGGTTTTAGATGATGTTTAGGAGTTTTTTGGTGGCCTTTAAAGTTCCTAAGAAGTATAAACAAAGGTTGGAAGTGATTGAGAAAGTTGTGAGTTTAAGAACACTAAGTTAAACCGAGATAATGGGTTACGGGGTAAGTATGGGAGTAGCATTTATGTACGTACCGTAACGCCTTAATATTAATAGAACCATTTGACTTGTAATTAGTGGTTTAAGAGTAAGACACGAGGAACAAGTGGGAACCAAGGAACGTGAGAACACCCGGTAAAGTTAACCCGGTGAAAGGTATGATTTTCTCATGCCCCGTATGCTAACCGAGTTACTCTGATTTGTGTGCTGTATGCCGGCTAATCAAGATTAAAGCATGAAAACGGTTTATTGCCTTTTATTGTATGTCTTGATGTATGTTGTATGAGCTAACCTTTCTTGATTGACTGTGTGGCTTAACTCAGTGTGTAGACCGACTCACTGATGAGTCTTCTTGTTTAGTGACTCGTTGTTAGAGTCATGTTGTGAATTATCAGAAACGTAGAAACACACTAAACTAATGAATCAATAAATGATAACGCAAACCAATGAACTCGCTAGAATGTGAGAGAGCGTACGGGAGTAGTAACCTCCCGATAGTAGTAAGAGAACCGAAATGAATAACCCACAAACAATAAGTAATGGAAGTATATAAGTAACCTCTATTAGAGGTAGTAATGTTGGTGCAAGACATGAACCATGAGAGTAGTAAAGAATGATGAGGGATCTCCAACCCCTTAGGTAATTTGTCGATCCACAATGAGAGGACCCGACTAATGTAAGTAATGTCCCGAACATGAGAGTATTCGATACGTTGGGGAAACCCTTAAATCTGAGAATACTAGACGGTGGTAATTCCCTAAGCTAATGGAGGTTATCGAGAGAGATACTTCTAGACTAATCCATGAGATTGTAAGATACTCCGAGAGAGGAGTGTTGGGAATTTGAGTAGTCCGGTAAAAACGGAAATCTGAGTATTTGAGGAGCTAAGTGTATAGCCCCTTTGTATTTGTAGGCCCGGTGGCGAGTCTTGTGTATGACTCCGTCCGAAGGCCAAAAATATTGAGTATTGAGTAATGCGTGTGTAAGAGTATGTAATGAGTACCGGGTATTGAGTAAGGTAAAGAGTATGGAGTACTGAGTATGTGGGAGTGAGTCATGAGTATCGAGTGATGAGTAAGTACTAGTATAGTAACGAGTATCGAGCAAGCACGAGTAAGTAATGAGTAAGGTAATGAGTGTAGTGTGAGTAAAGCAACAAGTAAGTAAGACCATGAGTTGTGTAAGCCCTATAAACCCGAACGGGGAGGAAGAGAGCATCCGACTAAACTGGATGAATGAATAACTAACGTGAACGGTAGACTAACGAATTGTCTTCCCTAGTAAGTAGTGAAACTTGTATATGTATGTAAGTATTGATGCTTGTAATGTTGGAGTATTAGTATGTATGTATGCATGTAAAATGAACTCCATGTATATCTGACCTAAGTAGTCGGCGTACCCCGGTTAGCACGCGGGGTATGCGAATTTCATATGCAGCAATTTTGCTGAGCCCCTAGGGGCATCGTTTTTATTTACAGGTACTTCGAAGCCGACCGCCGTTCGAGAGTGTAGGACGGGGCTGCTATGTAAGCATGGGTAGTTGAGTAATGGGAATTGTATTTGTATTGTAATGTGAATTTGGAAGTCCAAACTGTATCGGTAATTTGAGGAATGTAGTAGACTCGGTATAGTAAAGTATTGTATTGGAGTTGTATTTGAATTATGGTTTGAGTATGGAATGGAAAGTAATGTATTATGTAGAGTACTCGGTATGTTCAATTCATCAGACCGATAGTATGTAGTAATGTAGCTAGCCTTGTTAGTCACGTGGGTGACTAGCGGCATTGTACACCCGCCGTTGTGTATGTATTATCCGCTGCGAAGGTAAGTATTTGTACAGTAATGACGGTATTAGCGGTAGGGGTGCTAGAAAAAGTGGTACTTCGCTCTGATGGATGAAATACCGAGTTTAGGAAAATACCGAGTTAGGAATTAGAGACTTAGGGCTAAGGGTTGAGCGTTAGCGTGTGAGGTACGCTAGATAGGAACTTCTGTACGAACCGGAAACCTACAACAACCATACCCGCCCTCCGCAACCCATGGTATTAAGTTGGGAGAAGAACGCCAGAGAGATGGAAAGACCTCTCACCCTCGGGTAAAACCCGATCTGGCAGTTACGAAAATAAATCTTATTAGAAAAAGAACCCGTCATACGGTAGAGTCCTAGAACTAGAAGTCCCGAAGACGCTTCCCGTTGAATGACAATGACCGCACTTAATGACGGGAGATTGAAGATCCTAAATATGGGATAATGAAATTTATGGCTCCATGGGGCGACATGCTTCGCAGTCGTAAGAACCATGAGTAGCCAGCAAGAAGAGGAGTACAACCACGCAGTAGAGTGAAAAGGACAGAGTAACAAGCCCGAGACAAGAGAGTCTAGGACTGTAATGTTTGACGATACCAATAACGGTATACAAACCGACTAAGGAATTAGTCGAGGTTGGATTCATACCAAACCTACACGCCAAGAGGCCGTAATAACCGAATGACATAGTTCAGACAACTATTAAGGCGTTCATAGAACATACACCTATAGGACTACAACGTGGTTCCTAAGGATAAGTCAAGTCTCGTTAACCACAGTGAGGGTGTGAGACACCCGGATTGACGACAACCATGTCAAGAACATTGAGGGACAACTCGGGAGATTGATCACCAGGGTCAATAGATCAAAGGAAGATCTAATAAGACCACCAAAAATGGAGGGAACCGATACCGTAACCGGTATAAGTTAACCGAAAAACAACCTACCCGCGCACTTGCCCAGGGCAAGTGCAGCAACTACAAGACAGTTGGAAGACTTCTAATGACCAACAAGTACCTACTAAAGTACCACCATGAGGATTGAAGAAAATGTAGAATCACTAAACCTAAGAATTTGAAACAGCGAAACCTTGGAAAGGCCTGACGGCCTGACCATTGCATTAAGAACATACCAGTCAACGAGAAGCTGGACTTGGTAAAGACCTCAGATATGGCAACGCCATGAAGAATTTCTTTTCACACCGAACTGTTATTTCAAAACTCGAAACTTTCTTTCGAAACCACAAACCCTTCTTTTAAACCTCGGATTTTAAAACCAAACCAACAGAATTACGGTGAGTATCATAGAATGATACAAGAGGAGTTGACAATAGAATACTTCACCTAGGCGTGTGACAAGCACTACGAGTGTACCCAAATACGGGATGTGGGATAACCGCACTCCGTGAGAGCTTGCGGGCCTGACAGATAGTCAGGTAAGTGGTAACGTGCCAACAAGGTACCCCACGTATGTATACATGTAGTGTACAAAACACGGGAAGTAGTCAACTCCGTTCTACGGACCATAAGTAAATTTAAAACAGAACAGTTGGATACCTCAAACGAGCAAAGGTAACTCAGATAAGCTTACAAGCTCAGGAGTCAAGAACTCACTCCAGGAGGATGATTAAGAGTTAAAAGTGTGTGAAGCACTAACAACTGAATAAAGACATTGGATATGTCTTGAATATATTGGAGTAAAGCATAATAACTGGAAGGAATACCCAGTCTAAACACTGTAAGGCAAATGCCTAACATTAACGCATCAGTGTTCAATGAACGGGGTAGAATTCCCAAGATAACTACTACAAACACATAGGGTGATCATATAAGGTACCGGAGGACACCATTCACCACTAAAGGAAATACCAACCGGTTAAAAATATAAGAGAAGTACCCATGGTCTACCCTAAGAACGGGAGACGTTATAACCCCCAACGGATAACTCAGATCCAGAACCGTAAGGTAGGATAACAAACTGGACATACTCATAAATATCAGCCAGATGCTACAGAATAATCAGTGATACCCAGGAGCAATCCATAAAGGGTACCAAGTCAACACAGTTGAACTAAATAGTGATAAGAACACCACAATTGGAATGAACATTCTGTTAGAACACCGAAGGGATCCACTTGACAGGGATACCCCAATTAATAAATGGTACCGATCAATACAAAGATACTCAAAGGGTCTCCAACAAACAGAAGTGTGATGCGACGATCTTATCATGGAGCCCAGTATCACCTCCAAACCTAGTGATGGCTTACGCGAAGTAACCACTTGGGAATAGCCTATGATGAGCAGAGCTCTAGGCAATATGGCTAGTATCCCATGAAACTATTACATACATAATTCAACGGTTGCAAACCCATTGTGAACCATATGGAAAGTGGTCAAGGATGACACCAATAAAGGTTACTAACCAACAAGCAAGGATAACCCTCATAAATGTGAGACCGCGAGAGCGGTGAACACATGGATTCTAAAGAAGGGGATACCATCAATAAATATCTGATAATACACCCCTTTCAGAACTACTAATGTAGTGAAGCTTGAGCATACAATTATTGCCAAGCAATGTAGAATAAGCTTTGAAAGAAATTATTGGAAACCGAGGAGTAATCGGGTAAGAGGAAACACCGTATGTGGAAATGTGAAGTGGAAAATCAGTAACGCTCAAGGAGCTCAGAGATATAAAAGAAGGTCATATTTGATGATCAGCCAAGAAGATGGCGACCCATTGTCTAAATGGTAGTAAAACATGAGCAGAAGCTAAGTGATAGCAGATGCCATGGAAACCAAAGTGGGAAATAAACACGAACATGGTGCGCAACAGGCAACCAATGTATGTGAACAACCACCCAATGCTATGGAGGTAATAATTGATGAGATAGTGGACAGACCGGGCAACAAGCCAGGAGTCTGCACCAAATGACGAAGCACCACACGAAGAAGTAATATTCACTCCTATTTCACATAAGAGATTTACTGCCAAGGGTTTACGCCTCTGCACTCTGTAGGACTGAGTGTTTTGGTATTACACTTGTGCAGTTAATGATCTAGTGGGATAGCTAGGAATATGAGAAAATGTAAATCATGGTAAATTCTTCCTTTCACCAACGAACATGGCATAAGCCAGTTAAGCAAAAGCTTAGAAACAAACCGTGCGGCCCAAGGCCAAAGAAGCACGAAGAGTGTGAAACACACCAACAATCACAAGATGTGAATTCCATTGGAATAAAAGTGAAAGGAGACTTAAGAAAGTCACAAGGACCGACGCATAGAAAATGCAAGGTCATACAAGTAAAGAACACTTGTTACAAACAAAATAGTGAGCAGAATTCAGAAGTCACTGACAACAGAGGAAGCACTACAACTAAGTAGTGGCTCAACCTCAACCGACAATAAGCCAGAGGAACCTAGTGAATAATCATGGGAGTACGAACAGTATGTACAATAGATTGCCAAAGAGCCGGTTATAAATCTAAAACTCATTGAGTTCACGCACGGTAAAAGAATACCACACTTGGTTAATAAACCTTATTTCCACAATAAAAGGGATAAAAAGGTGATGTGTAGCACGTTAAGGATAACGAGAAGGGCGAATAACCCAAGTTATCAGGGTCGCGCAGCAGAAGCTAGTGGGCCCAGAATTCTAAGTGAAATACACCTAGTGAATAAAAGGTTAATCATCAATGCCTTGAAACCTCTAAGGCTAGAACCGAACCCGGTTAAGAGTTAAATAAACTCCGATGAAAATTCTTGATGCAGGGACTAACCGGTAATACGGTTAAGACCCATTGTTCAAGGAACATTGTATAATAGACCACATGGAAGCTGAACCACTCCATGACGGCTAATTGCCTTCGACCAATGTCCAATCTTGACACATGGTAGATTACGTGGGTGTAATCCCTTTTAAGGGGGGTAGAGCAAAAACCAGGAAGTGTATGTTTTACGTGATAGGTGCGTAAACTACAATGCGCATAGCACAAAAGAATTTTTTTTTATGATTGATACTTATGTTACATAAACATTTGTATCCACTCATCGTGTAATTGTGGTTATTTGGGAAATAAGAATAGGAAAGGAGTAGAGAAACTCTAGGGGAATGAGAACCCCGATTGGTAATAGTATGAGGAATGAGTACGTACGAGAGACTTGAGGAGTATAAATCGGTATGAAACCGATGTGTATTATGAGTATAAATCGGTATTAAACTGATGTATTTAATGAGTATGAATTGGAGGATAAATTAATTGGATATTATACCTTTGAATTTCTTAAGTATAGTAGTTGGAAATGACATAGTAATAATTGATGAGACGATCAGTAAGTGAGTAAGTGAATTCTATAAATTGGAAAATGTATGTGCGTGATTATGACTAGCAAGATTAAAAAGATAGAAAACGAAACAATGTTTGATGATTTGTCTGTTTGAATGGAGGTGGGAGGTGGAACTTGATTTGCTAGCGATCAAGGGAAACTAAACACCAAATTGGGGTGGAAGGATAGTTCAACACCAATGCTGATCACATTGGGGTTGAAGGACTCTTGAAGGTCCCTTTAAGTGGTCACAGTAATAACACTAGTGATAGGTATAATTACCATAAATGGAATTTGGGAGATGTATACAAGTTTTCAAAATGAATTCCCAAAACTAATTTGGTTCAATGTTCTCTTTAAACTTGAGAAGGAGGATCGGTTTTGAAACCGCTCCCATGGGCGCTAGTGGATCTTCCATGACTAGGCACGGGTATCCGGTTGAAACCATGGAGGTGAAGCTAGTTTTGAGTCAGTGGAAGTGTTGATTAGTTTTGAAACCACTACACCATTCGTGCGGCGGTCCTAAGTGGCGGTTGGGTGCGGTGACAGTGTGTGTTTTGTATTTTCCAAGGGCACTGGGAAGTAAGTATGAGTAAGTGCTTGAGGATCTCTATATATGCAAATGAATTTGATCTGAACCAAAGGACCGTGGCCAGAAAGCGTAAGTGCCATTAGTCATGACGGCCGTGAACCAGAAAGCGTAAGTGTTCAAACGTGACCGGTACCTGAGGGATTGCTCAACATGGGAGAGGATGGTACCTCATTTATCTGCGGACGGACCCCATGGAGAGCTTGTAACGGATATTTTTTATTGCTATGCATGCAGTGACATGCTGTTTGGATGTGTAGTATACATCGAGTCAGAAATTTGGAGTCTGACAAGTTATATGTAGAGGTCATAACCTTAGCATAGAATATTTATACGAGTAACAATATTAGATTCACCAACTTTGAGGGCAAAGTTCTTTAAGGGGGGTAGATTGAAATACCCCGAACTTAATTATGGTGATTAAATTATTCTAATATGATACTTAAGGGCCTAATAGTGCCTAAGTAATTTTGGTAAGGAAAATAAATCCAAAAAAAATAAGAAAACACTTTAAAAGCAAAAAACACTAAAATAAACGTTATATAACCATGGGAGGTACGAGACCTCGGTTAGAGTACTATGTGGAGTCCTAAGGCTTATTCATGCCTAATTAGTATACAGGAATGATTCCCGAAGAAAACGGAACCAAATAATGTGTTAAAACGCGAATAAAGCTTTAGCGCACGTTTTTCGAGGAAACCCGAAAACGTGACTTTGAGTGGTCAAATGAACCCGTAAAAATTATATTTCATTAAATAACTATAATTAAGCATTAATGGAAGCTTAATAACCAACAAAATTAAAGAAACGAGAAAATTCCGGAAAACGGGCCCGGTTAGTGAATAGTGCTAAAACCGGGCAAATTAACGAGCATTTTCTGTAAAAGATTATTATGTGGGGGCCGATTTTACTAATGAGTCAGCTCTCACATACACTCACACTTGACTAACTAATTAAATAAGTCAAAAAGTAACAAAAACAAAAAAAGAAAAAAGTAACTTATACTACTTTTTCCTTCCCTCTCTCCTCTCATTTCCATTTCCCTCTTGTCTCACACGTACTCTTCCCCCCTCCAGACTTCTCCTCCTTCATCTTTCTCTGTAAATGGCGATTTGGAGAAGCTTCAATGGCAGCCTCTCTTCATCCTCTTGCCCAAGCTTCATTTAAGCCCCAAATCGAAAATAAATTGTATATTCTTCTTCCTCTCATCAAGCCCTACATTTCTATCTTTTCAAAATTTCAAATGGAGGAGTTTGACCTCCATGGGTTTTGGGCATTTGAAGAGTAAACTACACCATCTTGAAGCTTGGAGCCTCCTCTTTCTCCTAAGGTAAAAATTTCCAAGAAAAACTCATCTTTTCTCCATCTTCTAGTGAGGCCGATTTTACCCCCTTGTAATGCCTTGTTCTTTCTTCATTTAAGCTGTTCTCCAAGCCTCCAATGGTTTATTAGAGCCTCTCCTTTGATTCATGGCAAGAACCCAAGTCTAGGGTTTCAAAGGTAATGCCAATCTTAGTGTTTTAAGCACTTCCTAGTAATCTTGAATCATTAATGAGTTAAGTGTCTTTGCTTAATCTCATTTCCCTTATTTAATGTTGGGTTTGAGCATTGGCAATTGTATTTCCCTTGACCGGTTTTTGGAACCAAGAGAGAAGAGGAGAAGAGAAGGCTTGAAAAAGAGGAACTTATGAAATTAAGGTAATTAAACTACCTTGATGCTTACTTTGATGTTTTAGAATTTTGGGGAATGGGGAAAACCAAATGGATGAACCCAAAACTGGAGTGGAAAGGTGTTTGGATGAATTAGAAAGGATTTGTAAGTTGAATGTGAAATAAGGGCCTTAGAGCCAAGTAATTTGAATGTACATTGATATTGTTGTTTGAAGAGATTTTGAGGAATTATGTGTGCTGGTAGGACCCCTTGTGGGTGTGGCTAGATTAGGATTTATTTGAATGAAAATTGGTGATGAGATGAGTTTTGGACAAGGCTAGGAAAGCAACGGAGTTATGGCAAAATTTCGGTAGAAAACAGAGTGTAAAGGTGATGTTGAGAGGTTGGTGAACCTAAGTGTGCATGGGAGAAAGTAGAAGTGTAAATGAGTGGATTAAACCCACCAAGAACTAGAGAATAAGAGTTGGATGGGAGTATGCAAAAACTGTAGCTAATGTTGTAGGAAAAGTCATAAATCTTGCTAGTGGTGAACTAGAGTGCTTAGCATGTGAATGGAGAATAGACTTGGGTGTAGATGGTGTCTTTTTCTAGAATGGAATTGCAATGGTCAATAAGTAATGTGGTGAAGTTGGTAGTAGGTAGTAACCCACCAAGGGAAAGTTAGGAATGCATAAGTGTGCAAAGTGTAAAAATGGAAGAATGAAAATGTAGAACTTAAGCAAGAATTGAGCAAGGATTGGACCAACGATTTGAGGTGGTTTAAGGAGTGTTTAAGTGTGTTTAAACATGTATAAAACATGTGGAAAGATTATGGAATGATTAGAGGTGGATTAAGGGTTGATTTGGGGTTGAAAAATCACCTAGGTAGCAGTCTTTAGCAGGGTCCGGGACCTAGGATATGTACCAAGTCCTAGACCGCATCAAAAAAAGGCCCGAGAGTGAATGCAGGAATTGGTCTGGGACTTAAGTCCAGGACCAAGTCCAGGACCAGGTAGAAAAAGTTGTCGAAAGTCATGTTTAGTATTGGTCGGGACTTAGGGTCTGGACCAAGTCCCGGACCACCCCCAGAATTCACCTGTGAGTATTTTTTAGGCTTTAAAACATGGGGGATTGATTGGTATTGGTTTTAGATGATGTTTAGGAGTTGTTTGGTGACCTTTAAAGTTCCTAAGAAGTATAAAAAAAGGTTGGAAGTGATTGAGAAAGTTGTGAGTTTAAGAACACTAAATTAAACCGAGATAACGGGTTAACGAGGTAAGTATGGGAGTAGCATTTATGTACGTACCGTAACGCCTTAATATTAATAGGACCATTTGACATGTAATTAGTGGTTCAAGAGTAAGACACGAGGAACAAGTGGGAACCAAGGAACGTGAGAACACCTGGTAAAGTTAACCCCAGTGAAAGGTATGATTTTCTCATGCCCCGTATGCTAACCGAGTTACTCTGATTTGTGTGTTGTATGCCGGCTAATCAAGATTAAAGCATGAAAACTGTTTATTGTCTTTCATTGTATGTCTTGATGTATGTTGTATGAGCTAACCTTTCTTGATTGACTGTGTGGCTTAACTCAGTGTATAGACCGACGCACAGATGAGTCTTCTTGTTTAGTGACTCGTTGTTAGAGTCATGTTGTGAATTATCGGAAACGTAGAAACACACTAAACTAACGAATCAATAAATGATAACGTAAACCAATGAACTTACTAGAATGTGAGAGAGCGTACGGGAGTAGTAACCTCCCGATAGTGGTAAGAGAATCGAAATGAATAACCCACAAACAATAAGTAGTGGAAGTATATAAGTAACCTCTATTAGAGGTAGTAATGTTGGTGCAAGACATGAACCATGAGAGTAGTAAAGAATGATAAGGGATCTCCAACCCCTTAGGTAATTAGTCGATCCACAATGAGAGGACCCAACTAATGTAAGTAATGTCCCGAACATGAGAGTATTCGATACGTTGGGGAAACCCTTAAATCTGAGAATACTAGACGGTGGTAATTCCCTAAGCTAGTGGAGGTTATCGAGAGAGATACTTCTAGGCTAATCCATGAGATTGTAAGATACTCCGAGAGAGGAGTGTTGGGAATTTGAGTAGTCCGGTAAAAACGGACATCTGAGTATTTGAGGAGCTAAGTGTATAGCCCCTTTGTATTTGTAGGCCCGGTGGCGAGTCTTGTGTATGACTCCGCCCGGAGGCCAAAGGTATTGAGTATTGAGTAATGCGTATGTAAGAGTATGTAATGAGTACCGGGTATTGAGTAAGTACCAGTAAGGTAAAGAGTATGGAGTACTGAGTATGTGGGAGTAAGTCATGAGTATCGAGTGATGAGTAAGTACTAGTATAGTAACGAGTATCGAGCAAGCACGAGTAAGTAATGAGTAAGGTAATGAGTGTAGTGTGAGTAAAGCAACAAGTAAGTAAGAACATGAGTTGTGTAAGCCCTATAAACCCGAATGGGGAGGAAGAGAGCATCCGACTAAACCGGATGAATGAAAAACTAACTTGAACGGTAGACTAACGAATTGTCTTCTCTAGTAAGTAGTGAAACTTGTATATGTATGTAAGTATTGATGCTTGTAATGTAGGAGTATTAGTATGTATGTATGCATGTAAAATGAACTCCATGTATATCTGACCCAAGTAGTCGGCGTACCCCGGTTAGCACGCGGGGTATGCGAATTTCATATGCAGCAATTTTGCTGAGCCCCTAGGGGCATCGTTTTTATTTACAGGTACTTCGAAGCCGGCCGTTCGAGAGTGTAGGACGGGGCTGCTATGTAAGCATGGGTAGTTGAGTAATGGGAATTGTATTTGTATTGTAATGTGAATTTGGAAGTCCAAACTGTATCGGTAATTTGAGGATGTAGTAGACTCGGTATAGTAAAGTATTGTATTGGAGTTGTATTTGAATTATGGTTTGAGTATGGAATGGAAAGTAATGTATTATGTAGAGTACTCGGTATGTTCAATTCATCAGACCGATAGTATGTAGTAATGTAGTTAGCCTTGTTAGTCACGTGGGTGACTAGCAGCATTGTACACCCGCCGTTGTGTATGTATTATCTGCTGCGAAGGTAAGTATTTGTACAGTAATGACGGTATTAGCGGTAGGGGTGTTAAGGACTGAGGGTAAGGTGTCATGGTTGTTCAATCCTGTTGATAGGTCTTGGCGCTCAGCTATTCTTAAACAGTGGTTCCCTGATGATGATGTAAGATTGATTGAATCAATTGATTTGGGAGGTGAGTCTACGAGTGATCAGTGGTTCTGGAATGGGTCAAAGTCAGGTAAGTTTGCAATTAGGACAGCTTATTTCATGGCCCTAGCGGATGTTAACGGGAATTCTGCTCAGTGTTCAGGAGGGTGTATAGGGGAAGTCCTTAAAAAATATGGAAATGTGTTATTCCTCTTCGGGTTAAGGTTTTTGGTGGAAACTTTTACATGGATGTCTGCCTTGTGGTGCTCTCTTTAGGGGTGAGCAAACGGGGCGGTAACCGTTCTTTTTTCAGACTCGATCACCGTATTTTTTAACCGTTTTCCAGAAGTTCGGTTATTTTGGTTAAAACGGTTATCTGTAATAAAGTACGGTTCGGTTAACGGATATTAAAATTTAAACTTCGGTTATCCGTAATAACCTAACTTTTATAAATATATTTTTATAATTTTTTTTAACCCAATAATTTTATTTTATATATTACTACTCACCCAATTAGGTTTAGGTTTTAATTATTTCGGTTAATTCAAAAAGTTTTGGTTTTTTTGTTATTTTAGGAAGTTCATTTATTTCGGTCATTTTAAAAAGTTCAGTTATTTCGGTTATTTCAGAAACTACGGTTATCGGGGCGGTTAACGGTTATTAGTGTAACACAAAAAACGGTTATCGGTTAAAACAGTTATCGGTTAAAACAGATATTAGTATTAAATTCGGTTAATTCATTTATAACCGAAATAACCGAACACCGTACTTTTTTTAACTTCGGTTAACGGATATCTGTTTTAAACGTTTGCACACCTCTGGCTCTCTTATCATATAGGTTCAAGTGCTTTGGCCGTGAGCTTTGTTTATGTAGGTCCTTAGAGTCTTTCGCTCATGTTTTTCTATACTGCACATCTGTTAATAAGCTTTGGAAGCGTGTTCCTGTAGATAAGCCAACTGGGATGGCTACTGATGGAGCCTTCCTGGACTGAATTATTCATCAATGTTTGTCTATAAAAGGGCATCTGTTCGACAAGCTTCTTCTTCACTTGTGGAAAATCTGGTTCAATAGGTGTCAATTTCTTCATCACAAGGCTCATAGCATGGAGGAAGGCTAGTTCCAGGCAGAGGCTTACCTTGAGGTTGCTTGTGCTGTTGGGCGAGGGGATATATTGGTTGAAGGTAGGACTATGGTTCCAGATGAAGCAACGACGACAATTTATGTGGATGGGAGTTTCAAACCAGGCGCACCAACAAGTCTTGGGGTTGTTGGATATAGGCAGGGACGTTTGGCGATGGTGGGAAGCCGAGGACTCATTTTACGGGATGAGGAAGCAACACCACTAGTGGTAGAAGCAAAAGCAATGCTGCAGGCGATGCTATAGGCAAGAGATGTGGGTCAGATGAGTGTTTGCTTTAATTTAGATTGTAAATCTTTAGTAGACATGTTGAATGGGATGGGGGTTTTTGATTCAGATGTAAGTTTTTTTGTCGATGAGATTTACTTAGTAAGTGTTTTGACAAGGTTATGTGGTACCATGTACCTAGGGAGGAGAATATGAATGCTCATCTCCTAGCTAGTGTAGGAAGAAGTGGTTCTTTATGTGGTTTTAGGTTTGAAAACATTCCGGATTATGTAACTGATCTTATTTGCTAAATATATACTTACCCCTTTTTCAAAGAAAAAAAAGAAGACAAATATATTTTTTAAGAAACAAAAACCAAACTGGTGATAGTATTAGGTTTCTTATTGACTTTATAACAGCCGACTTTGGTGGGCTGACAAATATCCCGGTCGATATTTCATCATGATAATAGTTTTTTCAGCCCATAAAAGGAACAGGGTGTGGTTAATTGAATAAGTCCAATTTGTAAGGTCCGGTGTATTGAGCACTAAAAAGAGATGTTGTTTTACACGGGAATTTTATTAACAATAGTGGACTTGTTTCCAAATTCCAAGTATAATAATTAGTGTTGTTTTGTGTTGGTCGACAATATTAAAAGCTAGCAACGTAAGTAGAATGAACTACTAGTCTACTACAAACACGTGAGACCATACCAATTCTCTAACAAATTAATCTGCAACGGTTTTTTTTTAAACGTAAAGTCTAGAGTAAATTACTCTAAGTAGTGACAGACCTAGAGTATTTAATTTGTGGGTACTTTGACTGAATAAAAATTCAAAAAATAAAATATTAAATTAAATTTTAAAATAATGTTCAATATTAAATTTACATTTGCTAGTCTTTATCATCAAATAAATCATATTTAATAATATTATTTTTTTCAGACTTAAATATATTTGATTCTACCTATCATTCTCCTATCTTAATATATTTTATGAGTAAGGATGTGATACTCTTTCCGATATAGTGGTAATAACTAATAAAAGCAACAAAATTTTCAAACATGCACTATTTTGAATGTCAAAATATCATATTTGAGCTGCATTATTTAGTTATCTAACATTATTATTTATTTTTGCTATATATAGACACATATATACTTACATTTTTTTCAAAAACTTATGGGGGCACGTGCCCCCACAGATTCCAACGTATGTCCGCCGCTGACTCTAAGCCTCCTAGGCTTTAGCGCTATTACAAGTTTGCATCTTCAGGTTATCAATGTATCTGGTAACCCCTTAAGATATGAGAGTTCCTGACAATGAGGCCCCAAAACTCTAAATTTGTTTGTTTAGCATTAATTCCCTCTGGCCTAGCAACGTCCTCACGTTATATTGTCACATCGGTCAATACTTAATACAAATCACACCCATGATCTCTTTCTTTTTATATGTCTCTATTTTTAAATCACATTTTTCTCCTTTGCATCACCAAAACAAAGAACCGTAACTCCAAATGAGCAACCAAAATTTACGGAGGAGTCACACCCTCATTGTTTTTGTCAAATAATAGACTTTTAGGGAGAAAGAGAGAGATTGTGGCAGGGATTATACTTTAAGTATTGTCACGTGCAACAATATGACACAATGAGTGAAAGTCTAACATGTTATGGGATAAGTTGTCACGTGGAAAGAAATTAATGTCTAAGAAAACATATTTATGGTTTCGGGGGTTAACTGTCTGAAATCCCTATACTTCGAGGGGTTGTCATATATAGATAACATGAGGATACTAACTTGTAGTATCAATAAATCTCAAATGGCTTAGAGTAATTTACTCTAAAGTCTATCTATACTAGAAGTCGCCTCAAGCGGGACTACTTCTGTATTTGTGTACTAGCACTTTTTTTTTAATAGTGAGAACAAAAAAAGACGGAAGATTTAACTTAATGACTTCTTTTTTGTTTAAGTCTATTGTATGAATTTTAAAAATAAAATAACATATTTGTAACTGTTTAAAGTTGAGTTTTTTCAAAGTTCGTACAATTTTTGAGATGTGTAAATATTGTCGAAGCAAACGAAACTTTGCGTGGACAATGTTCACGTGTTTGTCTTTAGAAGCATACCAATGATGTATAGTTTTAAGCTCATGTATATGATATGCAACCCAATGAAAGGGAAAGAAATGAGATTACCCCAAAACCCTTTATCTTGATTCCCCACCCTTACTAGGGAATGTGATTCTCTTTCCCTAGTATACTTTGAGCGGTGACATATGACCATTGACCGATGACTAATGATCATTGACCGGTGAATATTGATCAGCAACCGACAAATTTGACCATTGACTAGCGACCATTGACTGGTTATTTATTTATTTATTTATTTTCTCTCAACTCAAACAAACAACCGGGAAAATCAAAGGGAATTATTTTCCATTCCTTGCCATTCTCTTTCTTGTCCATTCCATTTCCCCTGCTTTATACATAGTTGAGCAAAATAAGTAATGAAACTAAACTGCTAACTATGGGTAGTGAACACAGTCATTGTAGTACAACAAGGTTGTATCCACATGGACTTTTAAACTATCTAATCAATTATAAGTTTCGTAAATGTGCAAGAAGATAAATAAAAGTGCATAAACTTAAATTGGGGGTTTTTGGTTGATATTGGAAATTGAAGAAAAATAATAAAGTTAAACTAACTAATCTAAGATATGTATATCTTAGGATAGTGGGAATTTGCTAAATCACCCAAATATGCTCTCACTTCTACCTCACTAAGTTGCCTATTAGAGCTAATATAAAGATTGACCAAATCGTGGACTAATCAAATCTTACCTAATTAATCACACCTCCTAATTCAAGAAAGGCTAGAGTCACTAGATTACATTAATTTCAGGCTCCTAACAATAGCACTAAAGTTCCACTCCCTAATTTAGAGAAATGAAAGTTAGGGTTCATCCCCAGTTTGTCTAATCCCAAGCTCAAGCCATAATTTTACAAGGAATCACAATAAATACAACAGGAGATCAAATATAAAACATTAATTAAGCATTGATGAGGAGAAAACAACTACAAAAGATGAGTTAGGTTTACAAGAGAAATTTGGAGATTTTGGGAAGAAACTGCATCTCAAGGTATACAAGAGTTCACATGACCATTAGAGAGTAAATGAAAGAGAGAGTAAGAAATGACCATTAATGGAGCTTGAAGCTTCAATGGAGGTGGGTTTTCCTCCTCTCCTTTTTCTCTTCTTCCTCTTTTCCCCCTCTTTTTCTTCCTTTGGTGTCGCCCTAGTCCGGTTTCGAACTCCCCCTCACTTTCAGCTTTTAAAATCTAATATCTGGGCAAATTTTAGCCCGACCGACCCCCGTGGGTCGATTGCCCCCTTTTGAAGACGACGCACGTGAGCTATTTTAAGTTCGACCGACCCAGGTGGGTCAGTCTCTGGGTTGGTCGTCTGGGTCGGTCGGATCTAGTAGATTCCGGAAAAAGTCTGACCTACCACCTGGGGAGGTTGTCTGAGTCGATCCCCTGGGTAGGCCGGTTTTCAAAGCGTTCTATCTTCTTTGTTATAGCTTGATTTTGGATCCGTTTACGCCCTCACGTTTGTCTTTTCGTCTACTTTATTCATAGCTATGTTATTCCTCATGTGTCAGCTGTAATTGTATAAAACACCAATAAAATATAAAACTAGAGGTAAACTAACTAGAATGAAGAAATGAACATGAAAAATGTTGATAAAATATACTGAAGAAATGAACATGAAAAGTGTTGATAAAACATACTAAATACACCCCTAAGACATGCTCATTTGGACACTCATCAACAAACAACCCCTAAAGTCTTTTGATTTTTTTTTAAAAAAATTTGCTCTTACTTGAAAAATGTAGGTTCTAGAATTCCCGGAGCGTGTAGTCTTTCTTTACAAACTTTTGATACTTGCGCTTAAATATATTTAAAAAAACAAAAAACATTACAAGTAATTTTGTTAGAAAATTGATATATTTACGAAAATTTTCTCCACATGACCTATCAGATGGGACAAGCAACAACAGCATGACTAAGAAACAGCACAGAGCTGCACTCACACCCTTCGCATTTAGTAGCATTAACCACGGGCAGACGTTCATGCTTTCTTTCTATGCTGATAATTCGGTATAATCATATATATATTGACAAAATCAACGACTTCATTCATTTACCTCACTCAATTGGGTAAGTACTTCTTGTATTCGATTGGAAATATAGACAAAATCAACGAGGAAGAATAAAAGAGAGAGAATTCGTGCAGTAGACATATATGTATGGTTATTGGTTTTGATCGACAGAGAGAATGAGAACCGCCATGGAGATACTGCGTCATCCACCGGATAGACCTAATCCTAAACTGGCCGTATGGGTACTATTCACTTGGCCATTGAAACTGTGTCGAAAGGTTTACAGGAGACTACAACTGATGGTGATTGAAGGTGAGCTTGAAGGACTGGATCCTGGCTACGTCATTCCTAGTGAACTTCAGTCCATTACATAATTCGATACACCAAAGGCTGTACCAATCTTTTGAATTAGTTTTTAGTTTTCTTTCTTTTCTTAGCTTCCTTTTTTTTAGTTTATTGATCATTTTATTTTTACCTTTTGATGTGAGATGCATTAATTGTCACATTGATTTGTTTATTAATTATCTTACGGTAAGTTTATACCTATTTTTTCCAACTTCAAACTTAAAACAGAAAAAATAAAGCTTAGGGGCTCCATTCTTTTGCTAGTTGAAATTAGAAAAAATAGAAACTAAAAGTTCAAAAAAAATTGATATTTATTGTAACATATTTTGGGATAAAGTAAACTGCACAATAAATTTATTTCCATACACCTGAAAAAAATAGGACCTTGATTTGTTCATTTTGATTCTGTGAAGATTTATACAACAATCCAGAAAGCAGTATGAAAACAAGCCTGTGTGTGCGTACGCGAACATATACAATTATGATGAGATTATCAAATTAGAATGAATGATGATGATGGTATATACTGTAAATATATAAAGTTGCCAAAAAGCTTGAAGCTGAGTCTCTTCTCTTGTTCCTTCTCTATGTCTCCTGATTAATAGTATAGTCTTCTTCTCCGGTCCCCCTTTATCTGAGAAACAACAAATTAATAACTTGTATATTATTCTTTGCGTGCGTGTGCATGCTTCTCAAATAATCCCATCATTATTAAATATTTAGGGAAAATTACATCGTCCACCCATGACGTTTGGCGAAATTACACAGCCCACCCATGAGGTTTCAAAAATTACTTTGTCCACCCATATGGTTTCCACAATTTTACATCCAGCAACTTTTCTAATATTTGATCAACTTAAAAGATGGTTAAACGATATCCAAATTTGATGAAACTTTACATGGACGATGCTAAGGTGTTATATTTTTGTTCAATGTGAAATCCAAAGTTTTTTAAGGTCATATATGACCTGTGGGACCCAATGAAACATGAGATACGTTCATCGGGATTAAGCTAATTTTGACACGAAAAAAGTAGGCTAGGCTATGCTATGCTACATTAATTATCTTGGTAGATTAAGCTAATTATATACACTTCTTTCCTTCGTGATTGATCAAACGATTTTGATCAATTTTCTCTTAAGTGTGCAATCGTAACTTTGGGATAATACCGCTAATCACCTTGTGTTTATCATAATTATTGGTAATTATTTTGAATTTACGGTATCTTCGACTATGAACCCCCGAACTATAGTTTTATTATTAATCGTTAACCCCTTGTTGAGTTGTTAGCTTATTCATTAAATGTTATCAGACTGGACAAAAAAACTACTTAATCAGTCTATCATCTAAGTTTCTTTCATCTTATTACTATTTTCCTAAAAACGTCAACCCTAACTCGATCAGGAATTAATGATTTACAACTAAGAACAAATCCATCCTTAAGTGTTGCGTAGTAGATAAACAACCTCCTAAAAACACGTGAAAAATTTGGAGCATGATCATATTGGATGAGTTAGGATTGATGTTTTTAGAAAAATAACAGTGGGGTGGGAGAGATTTAGACGATGTTGATTAAGCAGTGTTTTTGGTCCAATGTGACATCATTTAGTGAATAAGCTGGCAGGTTAACAAGGGGATAACGATTTATTAACAGAGTTATAGATTGAGGGCTTGTAATCAGATATACCGTAACCTCAAGATAGTTGTCAATAATTATAATAAACACAACATGATTACCGATATTATCCAAAACCTCAAAAAATTCTCAGTAATTTACACTTATTATTAAGGTTAGTAATGTGTGACTGATTGACCTTCCGTGATAAACCAAGAAAATGACCATTCTGACAAAAGAAATAATCCCACCACAAGTAAAGGCTAGCAGACAAGCTTTCATACTAATAATAATACTAATAAAAAGCAAAAGACGAAAAGCTAATGTTTCACCTAATAAAGCAAGCATGGAAAAAGAGTTGGACTTCTCTAACAGAATTCAAAAGTAATAACAATAACATTAAGTAAAGTCATATTACACAAAAAGATAAAATTCTTTCTCATATCTGATTAAATGTAAATGTGAAAATGCAATATAGGATTCTCCTTCTTTTGGTCCACCTTTAATTTCTTAATCCTTCTTCTCAAAATTTCAACCTTTTTTCTTCACCGTCTTTACTTAACCTCGACCACTCCTTTTTCTTCTCGATTTGACGGTGCACCCCAAAGTGTGTGCATCTTTATTAGGTCAACGATGACAACTAACCCTATAGTACTTGGGATTAAAAAAATATCGTCATCGTCTTTGGTCTTGGTCTTTATCTTTAGTGAAACATTATTGAATACCAATTTGCCGGTCTTTGGATGTTTGAGTGTATCATTTAGTTTAGGTGATGTTAGCAATCAAGCGAATTTAACTAGTTATTAAGGGAGTCTCTAGGTCGGTTTGGCTAAGACAAATGGTGGGTTTTTCATGATTTGGTCAAAAGCTAATTTTATTCGTGGACTTGGTCATGCAAACCATCCTCATTAAAGATTTGGACCTTTATCATAATCTCTATAAATCATATGTTCAGAGTTTGGTTGTGCCACAAATGTGCGGGAAATATTAAAGATTTACTCAACATATGTTTTCCATCAGCTGCAGTCCAAATTGTTTTATAGGCACACTCAGTGGCGGACCTAGACTCTCAAACCTGTGGGGGCCAGTAGTAGACTCAAAAATTTTATTTATGGGGGTAAAAATTTTTTTTGACACTGTCACACTTTAAAAATTATGTTATTTATATTTTCAAAAACTTATAAGGTCATTTAACTAATTTTAAAAAGTTTTGGGGAATTGGAGTCCCATCCACCTTTGGCAGGCATTTTTTATCGAATAACAATCTGTCAAATAAAATATTAAAATTTTAATTTTAAATTAATATTTATATTACAATTTGAACATGCGCTATTTTGAAATGTCAAAACATCATATTTCGGTTACACTTTTTAATTATCTAACATTTATTATTTATTTTTGTTATGTATACACATATATACTTGTATTTTTCCAAAAACCTGTGGGGGCACGTGCCCCCACAGGTTATAACCTCGGTCCGCCACAGGGCACACTGGGGCATACATGTCTTTAACAGACAAATCTGCCACTTCAACACCACCACCAAACATACCCTAGTGTTCGACAAGTGTACTATTAATTTTGTGTGTGATTGATGATCTGAGGATAAAATTACTGAACTCGTACGCTCAACTCCGGAATTTTTTTTTATGAAATTGTCCTTCCCTCAAAATCTTCTATATATACAACTTCACATTTTCATTATCTCTCCGCCTCATTTCAAATTCTCAAAACTCTCAATCTCTCTAGAATTCTCTCAGACATCTTTCTAGAAGTGGGGACGGGTGTGGAGTTTTTTCAGATTTTTTTCTGATAAAATTTATAATTTTTTAGTAGAATTAGACTCATAATAGAACCTAAAGTAGCAAAAATAATGAAAAATCAGTAACAAGATCCAGCGGCGTCGCGGGCGAAGAGCAGTAGGCGCCGACGCCCACCCCTTATGCCAGGTAACGGCGTGGGCGTTTTCTACTGGGCTTTGGCGGACGCGGCTTCAAGCAAGTGTCAGCGTAGGTGTTTCGTAGTGGGCGGCAATGTAGGCGTTTTCTAATCGGAAGCGGTAGCGTTTCAAACCAGGTGGTGGCGGCGGTGTTTTGTTGCGGGCGTTGATGGCCCCTCTTTCTAGACGCCAACACCCGTTTTTTCTGGCGGGAAGCGTTTTTTTATCATTTTTTGACGGTTGGACCTCCTTTAGACGTTTGCGGTCTATTCCCATTTATTTGACTTGTTTTGCCTGTTTTAATTAGTTTAGATCTTTTTGTGATTGTTTGTATGTGACTGACATTGCACTACATTCATATTCATTTGACCGGGATTGACAAACCTCGACCGGTCTTGACTAAATTTAAACACATTTTAACTAACGTTGAACCCAATATAGCAGATGGCGGGTAAGGTTAAGGGTAAGGGGTTGTTTGGTTTGTTTGAAGGTAGAGATAGGGCGAGTCATCTGAGTGTGGTGAGGGGTCATCACTGTAACACCCCTAATCCTAAACCTGTAATAACGTCACAAGTCGTAGCATAATAAATAATAATTCGCAGCGGAAAATAAAACTATCTACCTTGGTGTTACACACCGTTACTCACAAAGGTGAGTAACAAGGCATCCTTACTCCTTCCAACACTTCAACTCCTCACGCTGTGATGAACAGATACTGAGCACTCTAATTATTACAAACCAAATCCAAACTAAATGAGAAACTATCTGAATACAACAATCTCCTTAATACAACACATAACAAACTTAAAGAGTTCTTTATTAAAACCCATCTGCTACCCTGTGCCCCGCACTCCGTCTTGTGTCTTCTTCAGTAACCTGAAATGTTTTGCCCATTGAAGGGCTCAGCAATCGAAATGCTGGTATGCTAAATGTAGTCCTAAGTCATCTAGATTCCTTAAGTCATTTTAGCCATCTGGATATTAGATTTTTTACATGAAATACCGGTTTACAACAATAATAGAAATAACTATAAATGCTAAATAAACACATAACCGTTCACCTGCAAATCACATCACATACTAGTAACAACAACCAGATAATCAATCACCAATAATCCAAACAATACCCAAACAATAACAAGATACGCGTATTAATTAACTGTACTTGTTAGTTGGCCACTTGGCCCTTATCCTTTAAACCAATCACTTAACATTTTCCAATTAAATTCCACCTCAGGCGTCAACCCTTAATAACTTAACAATGGACAGTATGTCCCCTGGGTTCCAATGGAACCATTACCAGCTGACCTTATGGCCCTAGATAAATATTTTGACCGATCCGGTCGAACCTGTGCACCAACGGCAGTGCCCTCCGCCATCGTCGAATGTGGACAATGGATTCCCTTGAGTGACTCCCCATTGAAGTCTCTCGTAGTGATCACGATGCGCAACCAGAAAGTCAAAACAGTCTGGATTCCTCTCTTTATAAGTTAGCCCTTTAGTCAGTGGTACAATAACCAATC
Source organism: Limonium bicolor (assembly GCA_023374045.1). Lineage (NCBI taxonomy): Eukaryota > Viridiplantae > Streptophyta > Magnoliopsida > Caryophyllales > Plumbaginaceae > Limonium > Limonium bicolor. The sequence continues at coordinate 166,429,547 of CM041780.1, read as the reverse complement.
CTTGAGTTAAGACTATAACAGGTGACCATCAGTTAGGTTCAATAATACCTAAAGGTCAGTTAGTCTTGTTCCAGTTTAGATGTATAAACTTCCAGTCATAAGACATTCGCGTAAAATAAAACGCAGTGGTGTCGAGCAATACAGTATACAATATCATATACAAAAATCACAGATATCGCTCTTAACAATTTAAACACACAACGTCTGGACCTCAGGAAAATCCTTAGGACATTCAGACCACACAATTAATATACCGTTCACCGGGATAACAGCTAGCTTGACAATTCACGCTCTAGAAATTCCTTCCCGTACGTTGTTATATATACATGCAATACCGGATAATATTAATACAACTGTTCACTAAGTATTACAGTACTGTCATTGTAGAGTTTATACTCGTAGTATACTAACACTGTATGTTCTTTATTTCTCCCTATTACTTAACAGCGGTTCTAGGTAGTTTCATCAGTTCATTATTTTATGAAATACTACATGTGATAATGGATTCCTTTGTGTTGTACATCTTTATTCCATTAATCATATATAATTATTTCCACTAAGTCCATATATCAATGTCATTTGGTTATTTTTACTATAACCACAATTATTTTATAAACCTTATATTATATCCCATAATATACCATATTACATAGTTTTAATTCCTTTCTTTATTAAATCACAAAACCATCCTTATAAATTCGGTAATTATAAATTGGACACATTAACTTTTATAAATTACCAAATAACCATATAACTCTTATAATTTACTAAATACCCATATTAACTTTTGGTAATTACAAACTAAATATACTAATCTCTATAAATTACCAAATGACCACAAATACTTTCGGTATTTATATTTTATACCTAATAACTTTCGTAAATTACAATATGGCCACATATGATTTCGGTTTTAATATATATCTTTCCTTTAATCACAATTTAACCCCAAATGAAATACCCCAAACCTTAATGTGTTAATTAATTACGTAATTATAATTTTCTAAGGCTGATTAAGTCCTTAAGATCATTGGTGAACAAATGAAAACCAAAAAAAAAAGAAAATGCGTAAAAGTCACAAAACGTGAAAACGCGTATTTAATTATTTTAGGAGGTAAATAACCTTAATTAGGGTTATAAATATATTTTTATACCTTAATTACACATTAAGAACATGTGGGAAAAATTCCGGAAGAAAACGGATCCAAACAATGCGTTAAAACGCTAACGAAGTCTTAGAGCGCGTTTTTCGAGAAAATCCGAAAACGTTACTTTAAACAGTTAAATGACCCCATAAAAATAATAGTTGATTATGTAACAATAATTAAACATTAATGGGAGTTTAATAACCATTAAAATTAAAGGAATGAGAAAATTCCGGAAAACGGTCCCGGTTAGTGAATAGTGCTAAACCGGGTAAATAAACGAGCGTTTTCTGTAAAAAAAATGAAAAACGCTCCAGCATGTGTTACTGTAAGGGGCCGGTTTTAATATGTTAATTAGCCCCCTCACACTCTTGACTAGTTAGCTAGTTAAATAAGTCAAAAAGCATAAAATAAAAAGTAACTTATACCCCCACCCACACTCTCTCTCCTCCTTTATTTCTTTTCCCTTCTCTTTTCCTCTCTTTCCTCTCTTTCTTCCTCCCATCGTTTTTCTCCTCCCTCTTGCTGTGCAGAACGACAATGGAGCCCCATGGCCTCCTCCACTTCTCCTCCTTGTCCAAGCTAGCTCCAAGCTTAAATCACAAAAATAACTACATATTTGTGATCCTCTCTCCAAGCTCTACGCTTCCCTCTTTTCAAAATCCGAAAATAATGAAGTTGACCTCCATGGGTTTTCCCCATTTGAGGAGAAAATGGCACCAATGTGAAGCTTGGAGTCTCCTCTTCCTTCTAAGGTAAAAATTTCCAAGAAAAAGTCATATTTCCTTCATCTCATGGTGTAATCGATTTTTCACCATTTTTGATACCTTGTTTTCCTTCTTGTTCTTGAGCTCCAAATTGACCCTTCAATGGTGGAGTAATTTCCTTCTTGATTCAAGGGTGAGAGTTCCTCTTATAAACTTCAAAAAGGTAAACCCTAACTTTGTGTTCTAGCCCTTTTATTGAATTGAGAGATTCCAAGGGTTTAGATAATTAATTAAGTATGTTTTTGTGTTCTTGAATGTTGGGGTGGAGTTTTGAAACTCCATTCCCTCTTGACCGATTTTGAGGAGATGAGGAGCAAGTGGAGAATTTTGGAGAGACTTGTGAAATTAAGGTAAGAAATTCACCTTAAACCTTGTCTATAATTGTTTAAGTGTTTGGGATGGGTAAACAAATTAATGAACCCAAATTGTGGATTAAAATCTGTGTTGTAATGTGTTTAGTTGGTGTTGGAGAGGTGTGTGAATTGATAGTTGAGTTGAGGGCCTTAAGAGCCAAATGTTTTAAGTTTGAGGATTTGTTATGTGCTGTTAGAACCCTTGTGGTTTGTCTAGAATAGGGATGAAGCTGATGAGAAAGATATGTGTGGATAAGTAAGAATTATAGGTGAGATATGGCAAAATTTTGGTAGGAACTGTGCATTAAAGAGTGACTTGGTGAATGGGAGAACCAAGGTATGTATTGGGATTAGTAGAGATGGGCAATGACCATGGATTGGTAATTGGAGAGTGAGGATTGAGTTATAAAATCTGTAGCATAAAAGTAACAAAACTGTTACAAGTGTTGAAGGGAGTGAGGAAAAATTGTGTATATGGACTTAGAAATGAGTAAGGTATTTGGGGATGAACCAAGGCAGTTTTGAGGGCCTAAGTAGTGTTAAAATATGTGGGATTAAGTGTAGGAAGATTGGGGAAGTAATGGGTAAAAGAGGACTGAAAACAGATTTTAAAACTGAAGTACTGGGCCGGACCGGACTTGCAAGTTCGGTCGAGCCCAGATTTACGAAGACGGGAAACCTTCTGGAATCGACCGGACTTGCGACCGGACATACAGGTTCGGTCGGCCAGAAAAATTCCCGTAATGCAAGCTACTGGAATGGACCAAACTTGCGACCGGACTTGCAAGTTCGGTCGAGCCAGAAAATTTCCCGTACTGGTAGCTACTGGAATGGACCGGACTTGCAAGGTCGGTCGCAAGTCCGGTCGAGTCAAAAAAAAAGAAATTTTTACTATATGATTATATAATCATATGTATATATATATATGCCTATACACATATATGCATATATATGTGGTAGTACACTAGAATTGAAATGATAAAGGTAAGAAGTAAGGTATATGAGTATGAAAACAAGTGTAAAAGTAACCAAGCAAGTTGAGAGTATAAGAACATCAAGTACACCGGGGTAACGGGGTAAGTACGGAAGTAATAGAAGCTTACATACCGTAAGACTTTGTTGTTAATAAAACATTTTAAATATTACCAGTTGTTCAAAAACTATCCGGGGCGCGAGATGACGCGCTGGAGTGAACCCTCGGGAACACGGCAGAGTAACCCATGGTGTAAGGTATGGTTCTCTTGCAACCTGTGTCCTACCGGATTACACCGGCTTGTATGCCAATGTGTTTTTTCTGTGTGTTTGCCACCTTGCAAGATAAAGCATGAAATGAGTTTATAGTAATTCATTATTGTGGCGTAATTAATTCTGATACCGCTTAACCCTAGTTATGTGTTAAATAATAGTTAACCGACCCTAGGTTCACATAAGAGATCGGTATTCGGAATAAACGTCCCAACCCACGGGAATGTTCTAACTACGGCTATCCGTGCGTTGTGTATGTTGTGACTATGTGTGATGTATGTGACCTTGTTTTGAGTGTTGTTGCTATCGGATACAGTTATCCATGTGTGTTAAAAAGGGATGTTACTCCCCGTCTGGTCTAACATAGTTAGTAACACTATGTGATGTATGTATGTGATGAGTTCCATAAAGGAACCCTTAACTAATAAGTATATGTTATGTATGGTGAGGAATCCGGTCGTTCCGGTCGCGCGTATTGTTTGGGAGTTGATGTATATATGTGAATTAACTCCCATCCTGTTATGTTAGGGTTGTTTTCCTTCATTGGATTTCGACCTCCCATTAGCTTAGCCAAAGCTTACCTACCCAACTTCCAATCGGGTAGGGGGAAATCATGTGTAATGTTGGTAGGGTGTTGATGCCTAAGTTCGTTTCAACTCCCTCTTTGTTATGTTACGGTTGTTTTTCCTCCTTGAATTACAACCACCCACAAGCTTAACCAAGGCTTACCTACCTCATCATTATTGGAGCTAGGGGAAATTGTGCAAGGTGTGATCGGTCCTATATGAGGCCGCCATACCTAAGTAAAGAAAATGTATGTATGTTGTGCTTGGGCTTATATCACCCCGGCACTCCCTAAGTAAAGTTTATGTTCTCTAAGAAGATTGGAATTAAGTCGTGTGTATGTTGTCAAGTGAAGTATATGGTTATATTGTGTGTGCTAATCTTGTGTTTGTGTCCTACTAATGGATGTTTGCCTTTAAGCATGAAGTATGTGTGTAGTTGTGTATGTTTAAATAAAATCAATCGCATGCTAAGACGACAATTAGTTGTGCGTGGCCCGGTAGCACGCGGGCTGCGGGATTACCATACCAGCAAAGGTGCTGAGCCCCTTGGGGACCACCCTTTCCTTCTCTTTCCTGTTTCAGGTACAAGGAACTGGAGGCCGTTTGAGAGTAGGACAGGGTAGTTGATTGTATGTGGGTAGTCATGAAAATTGTGGATGTGCTGTAGGTGTAGTAAGACCGAAATTGTATCGGCGTTAGTTGGTAATTACTCGGTACAGTTGTAATGTAAGTGTATAATGAATGTTGAACATGGAACGGGATTAATGTGTAGTTGCTCGGGAGTTTAGTCCATCAGACCGGTACGATGTATATATGTTAGCCTTGTTAGCCACGAGGGTGGCTAACGGCGTGTAACTCCAAAGAGTTAAGTGATGTTGTGAGTTGAGATTTCCGCTGCGATACGTTATTAAGTGTGTTGTTAGTAGTTGGGGTGTTACACCAAAAACTTTATATAAGTTACATATTAACTTATAAACTATAGTTTTAATATTTAATTTTCTTAAATAACCAAGTGAACACTTATATTTTCGTAATTTACCATTTCGCCCCCTTTTTAATTCGGTTTTACAAATATCTCTCATAAATTACATATTCACCCCAAAACTTATATAAACTTAATATTTTATGCCATAAATCATTTTAACCCAAAGTTTTTGGTCAACACTTTGACCAAGACTTAATTTAATAATTAATGCTTTAATATACCCATAAATTCATATGTAATCTCGGTTATCACTCTAATCTTTCCAATAATTACAAGATAGCCTCAAAACTTTATAAAATGATATTTTAACCCTAAAACACTTATTTAAATTCACCAAAATTAATAATATTAATTCCTACCTTATATTATATCATAACTATACCAAATAACTCCTTAAACTCTCGGCTTTTATTATTTGTACACTAAACTATTCAAAATTTGCATTTTAGCCACATAACTTATTAAACTATCCATTTAAATACTTGTAGCTATTTTTAATACTCCCAAAATTTATAATATAAGCTAATATACTTATATATTTTGAAAATTACCGAATAAACTATTTAGTTCTCGGCTATAATTTTATTTTACTATATGGTTTTGAAAACTTGATTTATACCTTATAATAAATACATATAAATGTATATGAGTCATATAACACTTCTAAAAATTATGCTAATGACTTAGAATGATTATAAACTCAAAATAGAACATTTAATCCCTAGATAATTGGGTTTAATTATATGTGTATCATATTTAATTTTTGTGACACAATTTTATACCTTAAGGTAATAATCTTACCTTATATGTTATAAATTATTTTTTGACATTATAACCCAATATTTTCGGCCTTAATATTACTAAGGCTCTTACATAATTTTTATACCAAAGTTTGAAGCTTAAATCAAACTCAAACTTAATAAACCTTGATTATATAAACTTACTCCTTAAATCAAGATAATTCTTGTACTTGATTTCTCCTTGAATTCCAAGCTCTTCAAATGCTACTTTGATGAAGAGAATTCGGCCTCCTTGTATATATTTAGGAGATCCATTTGTTAGACTTCTAACAAGGATTTATAAATAAGATTTAGAGTAATTTTACAAGAGTTTACCTTAGGAATTTAACACGGTACACCTTGGGATAATTGTATATCCAAGTTTCGTTCATGAAATAATGAAGAGAATATAGATTTAGAAGATCTAAATTTTCAGAAATGCTTAAGGTATTTTCTTAGGATTTTTCAACATGAAAATATACCTTAACTTGATCTTGTTGTTCCTTGTGTTGTTGTTGAATCTAGGAACCCCCTTGGAGAACTAAAGCTTGGCAAAATCTTGGATGGTTGATAGGTAGATTCTTGCTTCAAGACTTAGTAGATTTAACTAGGAAAATTACATAGAAATGGTGTTAGAACTTAGAACACCATTAATGGAGCTTAGAAGCTCTAAGGAATTAACTAGCAAATGAAGAAGAAAAGAGAGAGTTTGGAAGCCTTACCAATCGGCAATGGAGTGGGCAAAGGAAGAATGGAGCCTAACTCACGTAGGAAATAAGGAAGGAAAAGGGTGGAATTATTTTGACACAATAATTGTCAAATTGTTTAGTCTTTTCTTTGTTTATTATTTGATTGTTTGGCAAAGAAAATGCCCATTATTCATGCTAGGTTTCGGCTGATTGATAAGGGAATTGGAAGTCTTTGTTTGACCACTTGAAGGAAGAAGACAAGAGCAAGGTAGGTAAGGTAATACTTTAGAAATTTAAATATTGATTCCTCCTTATTTCCCTCTTGTGTGCTCTCGGTAATATGGCTGTATAGGTATTTGATTTCTTTGTCAATTGGAGACATTAGAACATGGCTAGGTAGGTAGGTAATCTACTTTGATTTTTATAAGGCAATCAAGCCTCATTTTCCTACATAAAATCGGCTACAATGTGTTGTATGGGACAATTGATTTTGTTGTATTAGGCAAGGGAATACACATAGTTAGGTGGCTGTTTAATTTGACTAAGTAGACAGCAATCAATCCCTCTTTTTCCCATGTGAAATCGGAAGCCATAGGATAGTAGAACATGGGTTGTTTTATTTGATTACTTGCACATGGTATAAAGTAGATTCTAGTTTGTTCTTTTGTGTATTTAATTTCCCATGACTTTTCCTAACTCATTCCTTGTTGTTTTCTTTGCAGGAAATCGGTAATGAGGGGCTCCGTTGACTGAATTTATTTGACACATTATCATATGGCACATGCTAGGTGAGTCATCATTCCATAAGACAATTTACAAGTTGAAATCTAGTGTAAAAACTCCTAAAATGGCGCCTACAATAAGGATCAAATGGGACTGATTTTTAATTTGATTCCTGTCACACTATATTTTATTAAGACCATATTATAACATGTTATAAGTCCCAACATTTAATTGGTACATTTATACTAAGGTAAAAGTTGAAAGTTCTAAGGTAAAAATGCTAATTTTAGGTACATTTTTTATCAAAAAATTGGCCCTACTTGTGCTATGATTTTAGCACTGGAATTAATTGATTTAGATGGTCAATTTATCCCCGTTTAAGATTATCAACCCGTGGCTCCTCAAAAACTTCAAGGTAATTGCGTAAAACGCGTTTTTATGATACCCGAAGGTGCGTTTTTTGTGCTTTAAGGTTATTCTGGAAAATAAGCAGTCGCTATGAGTTCCAAGTGTTTATAAACATTGTTTATAGTCAATAATAATATGTCTAGGTGTTACATTGAGTTATATGGGTTTATATCAACTCAAGACACAATTTCTGGGCTACCGGGACACTCCCGGGGCAAAAAGGGGCGTTAAGAAATTCCCACGAGCACTTTGTTTATTTTTGAAAAAGTAGCTCGAGCATTATCTTTAGAATGATGAATATTAATGATAGGAACTCTTAGAATGATTTATATTGGAGTTTGTGCCACTTTGGTACCTCTCCGGAGCACTCCCGGGGGTTTATGGGGCCCCCATCGGGAACCTCCGAGCACTTCGTCTTTAACTGAGAATTTAGCTCGAGGACTTCATCTTATGGCCCTAGATAAATATTTTGACCGATCCGGTCGAACCTGTGCACCAACGGCAGTGCCCTCCGCCATCGTCGAATGTGGACAATGGATTCCCTTGAGTGACTCCCCATTGAAGTCTCTCGTAGTGATCACGATGCGCAACCAGAAAGCCGAAACAGTCTAGATTCCTCTCTTTATAAGTTAGCCCTTTAGTCAGTGGTAGAATAACCAATCCTTGAGTTAAGACTATAACAGTTGACCATCAGTTAGGTTCAATAATACCTAAAGGTCAGTTAGTCTTGTTCCAGTTTAGATGTATAAACTTCCAGTCATAAGACGTTCGCGTAAAATAAAACGCAGTGGTGTCGAGCAATACAGTATACAATATCATATACAAAAATCACAGATATCGCTCTTAACAATTTAAACACACAACGTCTGGACCTCAGGAAAATCCTTAGGACATTCAGACCACACAATTAATATACCGTTCACCGGGATAACAGCTAGCTTGACAATTCACGCTCTAGAAATTCCTTCCCGTACGTTGTTATATATACATGCAATACCGGGTAATATTAATACAACTGTTCACTAAGTATTACAGTACTGTCACTGTAGAGTTTATACTCGTAGTATACTAACTCTGTATGTTCTTTATTTCTCCCTATTACTTAACAGCGGTTCTAGGTAGTTCATCAGTTCATTATTTTATGTAATACTACATGTGATAATGGATTTCCTTTGTGTTGTACATCTTTATTCCATTAATCATATATTCATAATTATTTCCACTAAGTCCATATATCAATGTCATTTGGTTATTTTTACTATAACCACAATTATTGTATAAACCTTATATTATATCCCATAATATACCATATTACATAGTTTTAATTCCTTTCTTTATTAAATCACAAAACCATCCTTATAAATTCGGTAATTATAAGTTGGTCACATTAACTTTTATAAATTACCAAATAACCATATAACTCTTATAATTTACTAAATACCCATATTAACTTTTGGTAATTACAAACTGCAACACCCCTATAATAATAAAACAACAGCGGAAAATAAACTAAAGGTGCTACAGACCATCGGGCTCCAAACACCCGGTACCAACCTCACCAATTACAACCATTACAATTAACTAAGTTACGGTCTGAACTTCGAGAAAACTTAACATTAACATAACAATAATAAAATACATTCACTCTCCATAAGCCTAATCCCATCCCAATCACTCATGCTCTTCGTGGCCACCTGTAAATCAATTTATACCTGCAAGATGAAACCAAGCAGCCCACCCCGGGAGGGGTGAGTCAGTTCCCTGGAATGGAACTGGTACAATTCTCCAAAACAATCTTTAAAACATAACTCCTCAAAATAAACAGTAACTTGAAATTAAACTCTTGAAAGTAAAACAGAGATAAAGCACTTCAAAATAATCAAGCTAAAGAGAAAAGAAAACAAGACAAAGATAGAGATAGAGAACTTCCAAAACAAGTCATCCACTTAAGTAGTCACACCACATAGTTAGTAAGCATCCATTGTTGATGTTAGAACCAATTCCCGTTTGGAGTATAAAGACTCAGATAGTCACAAAGGACTAGGAATAATAAGATAGATCCAAGAACCAATAACTCAAGAGTGGAATAATTCAATTGGGAGAGATGGCCCCCACCGCCAGATATCAATGTCCATATGGACGAGGGATATACAGCCCCCTGTTGTCAGATTTAAATGTCCTGGTGGACGAGGGATATACAGCCCCCTGCTGTCAAATATAAATGCCCCTATGGGCGAGGGATATACAGCCCCCTGCTGTCAAATATAAATGCCCCTATGGGCGAGGGATATACAGCCCCCTGCTGTTACCATTGAAGACGCGCGCACGTCGAAACCTCCAGAACCAGCTCATGGATGAAACGATATCCAGAGTCAAAAGAAGAATTTACCAAAATAGACCTTTTCCAAATCCCCACTAGATCACTAACTACCCAGAGCAATACCAAAACACTCAGTCCTACAGAGTGCAGAAGCGTAAACCCTAAGCAGTCAATGACTAATGGAACAACCAAAAAGGAGGAACCAATACCCAAGTGTGTTTCACATTCAAGGCTCAGTTAGTCACACAAGCTGAGTTAGTTATACAACCATTCCCTTTTAGAAATTCCTCTTAAAGACAGTTAGTGTTTTCCAAAACATTCCACAAGTCAATCAGCAAAAATATCGGAGTACGAGAAATCGTACAAAACATTCCATAAGGTCCAAAACACAACAAGTTGAGTACGAGAAATCGTACCTGGGTAACGCTGTAGCAGTTCTAATCAACTTGCGCAAACAATCAACAGTACTCTGAAGAATATTAAAGGTAATCTATCATCAATCACTTGTAGCCTATGTTACGCTTAAATAAACTCCTTACTCTTATTTCAAAGTCTCAATTATCTTTTAAGCCCTCACTTAAATGTTATGTATAATCTTTGAGTTATCTGAGAACGTTGTATAGCCCAAGGTGGTAAGATCAAGGAATGTATTCGATTAACACTTGCTAATTGTCCACTCCTATCCACTTTATTCATACTTAACCACAATCCTCACTTAATTGTAAACTCACATCCTAAGTATTGGTAACAAACGTTATAAATGTATTTCATATGGCTTATCTAATGCCAAGAAACTTAAGGATTATTATTTAGATAAATTTCCAAATCATAGTTTAATATAGTTTTATATCATAATCCTTTTAATGATTTTATCTTAAAACATTAAGTTATATATCAATACCATAAATGTTAAGAAATGATTAAATCTAGACTTACTAATCCACCTCACATTTAGATGTAAAAGTATTTTATTTATTTTATTATTGTTTATATATTAAGAACATTTAGATGTAAAAGTATTACATTTATTCATTAATTATATAGTAAGTTCTATTTGTGTAAAATCTAATTACAAATATTCCTAAGTCCCAACTTATTAATTACCTAACCAACTTATAGATTTACATTATGGTCTTTGACAAATAATATTACCCATGTATTCTAATATGGTTTATATAAATCTTCAAAATCCAAGATAACTCTTTAAGCTCAATTTCATAACCACAATTCAATACTAGCTCACATAATATTCTTTTAATAGTATTATGTATAGGTTTAGTTTAACTTATTAATTCCTTCATATTCTATTCGCTATAAGGTATTTTATGTCTTTTATTTACTTATGTATTTATCGTATATGTATACTAGGATTTATTCAAGACATTCTTTATGTATACTAGGATTTATTCAAGACATTCTTTATGTAGTTTTATTGCGTTTAATTATTTATATTAACTTTTACATATCCACATCCGAAATATGGTTTATAAAATAAGGTATTTTCCTTAGTTTCAATTAAGTCTATTAACCACCATATTATATAACTAATATACATGTAGATTAATTTAGTTCCTTGTTTTACTCTAAGTTACTACTTAATTCCCTTTTTATAAACGCGTAAAAATATATATATTTATTCCTTAGTTAATTAAAAATATTAACTCCCATATAATATAGTAAATAAAATGTAGGATAATTAAATTCCTTAATTTATATAAGTTTCTACTAAGTAAGTATCTATACATATATGTAAATAATTTCACTTCTCTTAAAAGCCAATACCAAAACATTTATGAACTTACTGTTATAAAATGCTAATTTAGTTTCCCTTATTTCCCCCAGCTTAAAAGTTAATTAACAAACCATACTTTAATTTTTGGTTACATTAAAAACCTTATATTATAGGTTATTCTTATGAAAAACTCATAAACACAATTTTTAAAACCTTTTTCCATTGCCCAAAAACTCCCAAATTTAATATACAGTAACTATAACATTTTAGACATATTATAAAATTTTTATTTCATAAAAATATCTTTTAAATTTAGCCAAATAATTCCAGAAAACCCGTAACTTGCAAAAATCATAACTTACGTTTAAAAACTCCAAAACCATATTAATTTACATCAAAATAAACTAGATTAAATAAGGAATCTATGGTTAAAATTTCAAGTCAAAATACATTCGGGAAGATATTTAAATTAACCCAACAAGTTAGGACTATTTACTGGAATTTATAGAAGTTAAGTAATGTGTTGAAGTTTGTTTTTCCGCTGCGGTTGTTGTTAAGTGTGTGTGTTTTTGGATGGGTGTTACAAGTTCATCATCGAACTCAATAACCCATTCGAGTACTAAAACCCGATTTCCTCCTAATCTACAGAACGAAATCGAGTGATTCTTGTTTCTATGGATTCGAAATCGAATTTCGGTTCTATTGATACCGGTTTCCCCAATTATAATGCACTATACGATGGAATTCGAGTTTAGTTCGAATGTTAGGGTTTGTTTCGGTTTCAGAAAGCGATTCGGGTACAATTCCAACAAATCCTCCTAATCTAACATGTAATTGACTAAATTGAGACATCGGTTAGATCGAAAACATGACTACGAACAACAATATCGGAGCAATTTGATCGGAGACTCACCGGATTGTGCGAATTGTGCGAATTCCAATTCGGAAAACTGGGAAAAACTCGAACTTTAACCAGTTCGTGGTGCCAACTTTGAGGATCTATAACTAGCAGTACAAATTGAGTTAGGTTATGAGTAAGGGCTCATTGGAAAGAACAAACTTAGATCTACGTATTGATAGCAAGAACTAAACCTAACTCGAACCACACAGAAAGAAATTGAAGTTGCAAAACACGAGTTTACCTCTCTGTTTCGGTGTTATTTTATGTGCTGGCGAGACCGAAACTTTAGACCTCTATATCTCCCAACTGGTTACGAATCGGACTTGGGCATAAACACGAAAATTGTAGAGGGATTAGAGATCTTTACAACGAGCTAAAGAAATCGAATTTTGGTTGAGTAACGAAGAAGTTATGATCGACGCAAGTTACCTGAAAACGAAGAGAATCTGGAATTCTGGAAACACGTTTCGCAAGGTGGCTACTTTGACTCAATTTTCCGGTTGATTCAGAAGGAGTTAGGGTTTGTATGAGTTACAGTTGTTTAGAGGGAATGTAGGAGAAGACAACAAAGAAGACGGCATTGAAAAATATGGAAAGATGAAGAAGTTATAGCCGTCTAAAGTTAGGTCAAAACACTGGAATCAGTTACCGAAATTCAGGGAAAGAATCGGCTAAGTGTGGGCGACCCATTACAGAGTGACACGTGGCATCTCTTAAAATTTTGATTCAAAACTTCAATCTAGCATAACTTTGGCTAGGATGATCCGTTTTTGACGTTTTTTTATCGATCTTCATGGTTTTCCATAACCTATTTATTGGTATAGGTTTCATGGCCTGGTTTGACCATTCTCAAAAAGTCAACTCTAGCAAGGCTTAATAAGCTTTAAGGTTTCTAGAATTTTATATTGACTTTTATGTTTCAAAACAATGTTCCAACACTTCCTAAAATCTTTATAATATAGTTGGAGTGTTTTAGGAATTTTCCCAAGATTTATTGACTTATAAATCTTATTATTAAATTCATAATACTATATAATAATGTGTAATAATTAGGGTTAAATAGGAGAAAACCCCTAAATAAATTTCACAATTCCATATAATAATTTAATATTCATAATTCCATATAATAATTTAATTTTTAATAAAAGAAATCCCCTAAATTAATTTAGGGGTATTTCACAAACTAAATATACTAATCTCTATAAATTACCAAATGACCACAAATACTTTCGGTATTTATATTTTATACCTAATAACTTTCGTAAATTACAATATGGCCACATATGATTTCGGTTTTAATATATATCTTTCCTTTAATCACAATTTAACCCCAAAACTTTATATAAGTTACATATTAACTTATAAACTATAGTTTTAATATTTAATTTTCTTAAATAACCAAGTGAACACTTATATTTTCGTAATTTACCATTTCGCCCCCTTTTTAATTCGGTTTTACAAATATCTCTCATAAATTACATATTCACCCCAAAACTTATATAAACTTAATATTTTATGCCATAAATCATTTTAACCCAAAGTTTTTGGTCAACACTTTGACCAAGACTTAATTTCATAATTAATGCTTTAATATACCCAAAAATTCATATGTAATCTCGGTTATCACTCTAATCTTTCCAATAATTACAAGATAGCCTCAAAACTTTATAAAATGATATTTTAACCCTAAAACACTTATTTAAATTCACCAAAATTCATAATATTAATTCCTACCTTATATTATATCATAACTATACCAAATAACTCCTTAAACTCTCGGCTTTTATTATTTGTACACTAAACTTTTCAAAATTTGCATTTTAGCCACATAACTTATTAAACTAGCCATTTAAATACTTGTAGCTATTTTTAATACTCCCAAAATTTATAATATAAGCTATATACTACTATATTTTTGAAAATTACCGAATAAACTATTTAGTTCTCGGCTATAATTTTATTTTACTATATGGTTTTGAAAACTTGATTTATACCTTATAATAAATACATATAAATGTATATGAGTCATATAACACTTCTAAAAATTATGCTAATGACTTAGAATGATTATAAACTCAAAATAGAACATTTAATCCCTAGATAATTGGGTTTAATTATATGTGTATCATATTTAATTTTTGTGACACAATTTTATACCTTAAGGTAATAATCTTACCTTATATGTTATAAATTATTTTTTGACATTATAACCCAATATTTTCGGCCTTAATATTACTAAGGCTCTTACATAATTTTTATACCAAAGTTTGAAGCTTAAATCAAACTCAAACTTAATAAACCTTGATTATATAAACTTACTCCTTAAATCAAGATAATTCTTGTACTTGATTTCTCCTTGAATTCCAAGCTCTTCAAATGCTACTTTGATGAAGAGAATTCGGCCTCCTTGTATATATTTAGGAGATCCATTTGTTAGACTTCTAACAAGGATTTATAAATAAGATTTAGAGTAATTTTACAAGAGTTTACCTTAGGAATTTAACACGGTACACCTTGGGATAATTGTATATCCAAGTTTCCTTCATGAAATAATGAAGAGAATATAGATTTAGAAGCTCTAAATTTTCGGAAATGCTTAAGGTATTTTCTTAGGATTTTTCAACATGAAAATATACCTTAACTTGATCTTGTTGTTCCTTGTGTTGTTGTTGAATCTAGGAACCCCCTTGGAGAACTAAAGCTTGGCGAAATCTTGGATGGTTGCTAGGTAGATTCTTGCTTCAAGACTTAGTAGATTTAACTAGGAAAATTACATAGAAATGGTGTTAGAACTTAGAACACCATTAATGGAGCTTAGAAGCTCTAAGGAATTAACTAGCAAATGAAGAAGAAAAGAGAGAGTTTGGAAGCCTTACCAATCAACAATGGAGTGGGCAAAGGAAGAATGAAGCCTAACTCACATAGGAAATAAGGAAGGCAAAGGGTGGAATTATTTTGACACAATAATTGTCAAATTGTTTAGTCTTTTCTTTGTTTATTATTTGATTGTTTGGCTCAAGAAAATGCCCATTATTCATGCTAGGTTTCGGCTGATTGATAAGGGAATTGGAAGTCTTTGTTTGACCACTTGAAGGAAGAAGACAAGAGCAAGGTAGGTAAGGTAATACTTTAGCAATTTAAATGTTGATTCCTCCTTATTTCCCTCTTGTGTGCTCTCGGTAATATGGTTGTATAGGTATTTGATTTCTTTGTCAATTGGAGACATTAGAACATGGCTAGGTAGGTAGGTATTCTACTTTGATTTTTATAAGGCAATCAAGCCTCATTTTCCTACATAAAATCGGCTACAATGTGTTGTATGGGACAATTGATTTTGTTGTATTAGGCAAGGGAATATACATAGTTAGGTGGCTGTTTAATTTGACTAAGTAGACAGCAATCAATCCCTCTTTTTCCCATGTGAAATCGGCAGCCATAGGATAGCCACAAAATTTAGTTTGTTCTTTTGTGTATTTAATTTCCCATGACTTTTCCTAACTCATTCCTTGTTGTTTTCTTTGCAGGAAATCAGTAATGAGGGGCTCCATTGACTGAATTTATTTGACACATTATCATATGGCACATGCTAGGTGAGTCACCATTCCATAAGACAATTTACAAGTTGAAATCTAGTGTAAAAACACCTAAAATGGCGCCTACAATAAGGATCAAATGGGACTGATTTTTAATTTGATTCCTGTCACAATATATTGTATTAAGACCATATTATAACATGTTATAAGTCCCAACATTTAATTGGTACATTTATACTAAGGTAAAAGATGAAAGTTCTAAGGTAAAATTACTGATTTTAGGTACATTTTTGATCAAAAAATAGGCCCTACTTGTGCTATGATTTTAGCACTGGAATTAATTGATTTATATGTTCAATTTATCCCCTTTTAATATTATCAAATCGTGGCTCCTCAAAAACCTCAAGGTAATTGTGCAAAACGCGTTTTTATGACACCTGAAGGTGCATTTTTGTGCTTTAAGGTTATTCTGGAAAATAAGCAGTCGCTATGAGTTCCAAGTGTTTATAAACATTTTTTATAGTCAATAATAATATGTTTAGGTGTTACATTGAGTTATATGGGGTTATATCAACTCAAGACACAATTTCCGGGCTACCGGGACACTCCCGGGGCAAAAAGGAGCGTTAAGAAATTCCCACGAGCACTTTGTTTATTTTTGAAAAAGTAGCTTGATAATTCTCTTTAGAATGATGAATATTAATGATAGGAACTCTTAGAATGATTTATATTGGAGTTTGTGCCACTTCGGTACCTCTCCGGGGCACTCCCGGGGGTTTATGGGGCCCCCATTGGGAACCTCCGAGCACTTCGTCTTTACTGAGAATTTAGCTCGAGGACTTCATCTTATATGTTTAATAAGGTGTTATGGTGCATTTGGAATGAAGTGTAAAGCTTTACACCATCCTATGAAGTATTTCCGGGACTTTCGGGCCTTAAGGGCCTTTAAGGGAACTCCCGGGCATTTTGGACTTTTACTCAGTTTTAGATGAGGTCCTTTGTTCTTAGGGTCATATAATGATCCTTGATTAACTCCATATGATGTTCATAGCTTATATAACTTGATTTGCTTAAGGTCCGGCTTAACGCTCGTTTATGACCTTAAGGAGTTTAGGTGCGTTTTTAACGCTTTACTGTTTATATACTTTTCTCAGGGTTTAATAATCCCCCAGATAATATTTATTTACCATTATTTAATTATTTAAAGGTTAGGGGTATTTCAATCACAGGGCCCCCTACGCCCCCTACAAAACTGGCAGTTGAAGAGAAGAGGCGTACACAGTACGCCAATACCTTAGCTAGGAGGCGTGTAGCTCAGAAGCGCCTGCGGGAGCTAGAGGAGGAGAGGTGTCGGAGGGCGGAGCGATAGCAACAACAGCAGCAGATGTTGATGACACCACAGGCGGACTCTCACAGTCAGGTTGCTGACTCAGTGGTTGAAGCTGGCACGGTTGTGGTTGATATGTGTGACATTGATATGGTTTTATAAGGCTACATTCTTATTTTGTGTAACTTTTTATGCGTTTTCTCACTTTTGTCCTATATTTTTCATGATTCTTACTTTGGGCAAGAACTGATGCCAATTTGTATGTCAAAAGCAAGAAATGGCTATGAGAATGCATAGATCTTCTAACAAGCTCTCCAACGCCGTAAACGGGGAACAAATCGGAGCTCAAACGAAGAATCTAGAGGAATTGGGTAAGTTTCGTGGCAGAGGAGCACAAATCATACATACGTCCGGACCACCGCCCGACCTTCTCACCCGGATAGGCCGTCCGTGGTACCGGACGGGGTGTCTGTGGGCTCGGACCCACCCAAATCAAGTTCTATATCTTGTCTGAACTTACGTCCGACCCTGTGGTCCGGACGCCTATCCCTTGTCCGACCCTTTAACCCGGATAGAAGTCCGGACACACCCAGAATGCTTCCTTTCAAATCTCTCACGTGTCTAGATCTCCTGGCCGACCCTGTGACCCGGACAAATGCTCACGTCGTTTGTATTTACGGCCACGAGTGCAACACGGAGAATTCCTTATATATTTTCGTCAATCCCACACATTCGGCTCATTGACCCGGACAGGTGTTCCGGACGTGTCACAATACTGAAAAATATCGTCTGACGCTCCGAGTCACGTCTGACCCTACGGTCCAGATGCCTCACCCGGATGTGTGTATTTTATGCACAAATTTCTATTTAAGCGACGCGAGACAAGGAATAGAATAAACATTCACATTCAATCAAACACGCACATACCATCGCCTCTCTTCTTTATTTTCACTCACATCGCAGCAACCCTAACTGGCGCGCAACACCTCCACCACCATCATCATCTTCTTCTACCCCTAGCTCTGTAGATTCTAGTTCTGGATAGACAAACAATTCGGGAGTTGTTCTTTCTCTTTTGAATGAATTTTGTATCTGTCTTTTCTTTCAATTTATTGAATATGTCTAGCTAATAGGATTAAACTCTTGGGAATGGTTGTTGTAATATGGATATGATATAGTTTTATATTTTGTAGTTTAGATTCAAAAATTATATGGATTGTTCTGCATTGAAAGTTATTCTTTGCGTTATTTGATTAATCTCATGAATTTGTTGAATTGCTTTGCGAATCCTTATACAAACTGATTGGTGAGTATTAGGAAGGTCTCTTTAATCAAAAAATTTATGAAGAATTAAATCGGATAGATTAAGTTTTCCTTCAGATGCTAAGAATTCTTTGAGCCTAATCCACCGAATCATGTTTTGCTTGATTTTTTTATTAGAACCCTCAAAAGTTCTGTTAGGTGATCTTTTCGGTGGCTAGGATTTAGTCTTAAAAAGAAAATTTAAAGAATTCGCCAATCCATATCTCGAGTTGAACTGTAGAATTCACTAGATCTATCCAGGGAGAAACAACTTGAACCCAGGGTTCCGCCATAATTGTTTGATTTAATCACTTTTGTTTGCTTGTCATTTACTTATTTTTCTCATTAGTTTAAAAACCAAAACAAACGACAACCCTCTTAATATGTTGTTTTTTAGGACTAGATTTAATTACTAAGTCTCCGTGGATTAGACCCCGGTAGCTTCTAGTTCACTATACTCTTTGACCGAGATTTATTTTTACAACCCGTGGACATTTTTAGATTTATAGATTTTCTAGGATAGTTTTCTTAGTTATTTCTAGTTGTCTCCCATTTACTTGCGTTTGGGTGGCGTTGGCGGTTGGTTCCCGGGTTTCCATTTTTGCTTTTTCTGACTGTTTTTTACCTAATTTTGTTCTACATTTGTGCATAATTAAACTTAAATTGTGAAAAAAGTAGAAAAAGTACCTCTGAATGAGCCTCTCGTAAGTTCTCATCAATGTTCACATCATCTACGTACTCGTCAGAGATCTATGTATCATCACCTTCATAATTTCCTCCATCATTTTTGCTCCTCCTTCTGAAAAATTTCTTCAAACCTTTCAAAACCAGTTCCTCTCTTTCTCTCTTACTATATGATTTTTGAATTTGAATATGATATCATAATGTATTTACCTTCCTTATATAATGAAATTCGGGTGCTCCTCGTAATATGTCACAAGTTTTAGGTACATATTATAATTTTAAGAACATTTTGAAGCACGAGTAAAATGGTCATTTTCCGACTGAGGGAATTGGAAATCCGATTGTGCGTAGTGACCCCCTAAAATTAGAGCAATATTTGAATTTTTTAAAGATTTTCTTTCCATATACTACTATATTGGAATGACTGCTGGAAAAAAAAAAATAAATAAACAACGCCCTTTTAAAAACGGTTATATTGTAAATCGTTTTTTAGCATATTAAAGAACGATTATAAAGTAAGGCGTTGTTTTTATGCTTTAGGCCAGACATTTTAAAAAAACGCTTCACTTAAAAAGCGTTCTTTATTGTATCGCGCCCAAAAAAAGCTTGGTAAATAAGCATTTTTTATGTCTTTGGAACGCTCAGCATAAAGAACGCTTCATTTTAGAAGCATTCTTTGTGTTACTTACTCTCAGCATAAAAAACGCTTCTTAAGTGAAGTGTTCTTTTTGTTGCCTGAATTACTAAATCTCTTTCCCAAAAAATTTTAATCTCTCCCACGCTCTCTGTTACAACCCTCTAGCTCTCGATCGACTGAGTTCACGAATACCCCAGTACCGTCCGCTACTGCCATCGCCTCCACTGCCGTCACCGTCCGTGCCGCCGCTGCCGCTTTTCATCTCCCGCGCCTACTAGCGCCTCTGTCGTTGCTTTCTCCCGATATTGCGCGCGCATCTTCATTCTCTGATCGGTAATCAATCGATCTCTGCAACCCAAACTGGTGAAGGTCATATACATGCATGCCTATCACCTCTGTTTCGGTAATTTAACAAGTCTGCGAACAGAAACATATACATAATATGCCATGCTCTTTCACTCTTATTAATTTTGCAACCTACGATCGAAGAGGAACATACATGCCCGTCGCCTCCCTTCACTGATCTGCAGTAATTTTACAACCCAACTGGCGAAAGGAACATCGATCCATGCTCTATCGCCTCTATTCTTGATTCTGCTGAAGGTAATTTTGTAAACCAAACTGTGAACATATATACATGCTATGTTTGGGATTAATGTGTTTATTAGGATTAAGTGTTTGGGATTAATTTTGCAAACCAATTAAACTGTCGCCCCTTGTACTATGTGCTGATTTTTGGTACTTGTTGGTTGTGTCCAAATGGACTTGGGATTAATGTGTTTATTAGGCGAAAAACATAATGTGTTTGGGCATACAAATGTAGCCACGTAGTTATGGCGAAATTTTGCAAAACCAAACTGTCGATCAGGAACATACATGCTCTGTTTGGGATTAATGTGTTTATTAGGATTAAGTGTTTGGGATTAATTTTGCAAACCAAACGTCGCCTCTTGTACTATATGCTAATTTTTACTTGCTGGTTGTGTCCAAATGGACTTGGGATTAATGTGTTTATTAGGCGAGAAATATAATACGTTTGGGCATACAAATATAGCCATGTAGTTATGGCGAAATTTGGTTAGAAATTAAATGGGGATTAAGTGTTTGACTATGGTTGATTAGTTGGGCAAATTATAGGAAGATGCATTTTGTTCGATCAAATATATTTTTGATAAATCGTTCTTAAGAAATGACTGAAATTCGTGTGTATTGTGGTTGATTATTTCTATTGTGGTGAAACCCTATATTTTTAGGGGGGATTCTGTCGGATTTCCCAGAATATTTTGTTAAACTATTGAATTATAGGATTCGTAATATAATTATTGTTGTGTACAAACTATCTCCAGGCATTGGTAGTACTTTTCATTGTCTCACACCTGATACGGGCCGGTAAAAGTCTAAAAAGTCTAGCTCTTTCACATCAGGACTAAGCAGACTACTACTCACCAGATTAGGTTAGTTTATAATTTTTCTCTAATTACTTCTTAATTGTTTATATAGTGTTTCTTTGAATAGCTATTAAATATACTCAAACATAGTCACCCGTCCGAGATATACCTACTAGAGGTATATCTTGGATAGTCCCCGTCGGGACTGTCCAATCACGTTTGATCTCACCTTATAGGTAGTGAACAAGTTTATAAAAACAGTTCATTTAAAATTTCGGTAGCATTTCCATTTTGTTCTTCAAGTGTATACATTCATATATACACTAGAAGAACGGAAGGGAAATGCTGCCGAAATTTTCAATGAATTTTTTTTTATAAACTTGTTCGCATGTGAGATTAAACGTGATTGGATGGGTTTAGGTTGTAAAAATTTATAAAGTAACCGGACTAATATATGCCAACATATGAACGATATCGATCAGCTGTAAAGCAATACATCGATCTTACAGAAAGAGATGGAGCGTTCAAAGATGTACAATGATAGACTTGATAACGATTACCTACAAGGGGTCGATAGGTTCTGTAAGATCCTTGTCAACAATCTTCAACCGAGGGATAAGGGATATATTTTGTGTCCATGCATCGACTGCAAAAACGACTTCAAGTACAGAGATATTGAGAAAATTAAGGATCATTTGATTCGTCGTGGATTTACGAAAGATTACAAAGACATAGCATTATGGCATGGTCAGCATGCAGTGGATGTGTTTGACTATGCTGTAGAAGCTTCAGTAGAACAATCATAACTAGACGACACTGAAAACTTTGGGGATGACACAAAAAACTTTGGGGATGATGACAACTGCACGATTAACGATGAGACAGAAGATGCGAACCTTGACACACTGTTGGAAGATGTAGAACAATATTTTACCAACAAACCGAATGCACATGAAAACTTTATGTAGTCATGTAATGAACCACTGTACGCTGGATGTGATGCACTAACGCTGAACAAATTAAGTGGGACCCTGAAACTATTTAATGTCAAATCAAAACACGGATGGAGCGATGTAAGTTTCATGGAACTATTGCAAATTATTAAGGAGATACTACCAGCAGACAATGTCATACCTACAACTACTTATGAGGCAAAGAAGTTAATGTGTCCAATGGGTATGGAGTACAAGAAAATACATGCTTGTCCATCAAGGTGTATTTTGTTCTGGAAGGAGCATGAGCTAGATGATTGTTGTCCTAAATGTGGTGAATCACGTTATGTAAAGAAAGATCATCAGGACGGAAACAAGCCAAAGGTTCGTTCCCCTGTGAATGTGTTATGGTATTTGCCAATAATCCCAAGGTTTAGGTGGTTATTGTAGTTCCGAAGGATGCTGAAAACCTTAGGTGGCATGCAACACATAGGGTGGACGATGGTAAATTAAGACATCCTGCTGATTCACCGCAATGGAGAAACATTGACAAAATGTATCCTGAGTTTGGTATAGAATCAAGAAATTTAAGACTTGGCTTATGCACAGATGGAATGAACCCGTACGACACTTTGAGTAGTGTACACAGTAGTTGCTACTCTGTTGACTGTATACAACCCTCCACCATGGTTGTGCATGAAGCCAAGGCATATTATTCTATCAATGTTGATATTAGGTCCAAAACAGTCGGGGAATAATATTGATGTGTTTCTGCAGCCGCTTATTGATGACTTGAAACTCTTATGGAATAAGGGAGCAACAGTATATGATTCTTATGCAAAGGAAAACTTCACACTGCGTGTTATGTTGTTTTGTATGATAAACGACTTTCCAGCATACGGAAACCTATCTGGATATACAATCAAAGGAGCATTAGCGTGTCTTGTATGCGGTGATAACACATGCAATATCCGATTGAAACATAGTGGAAAAAATGTGTATATGGGTCATCGAAAATTTCTTCCAAGACATCATAAGTACCGAAAGATGACAGATGAATTTGACGGGACGACTGATCATGCTATAGCTCGGCAACCTTTATCAGGTGTAGATGTTTATAACCGGGTGAAAGATATTGTGAACAACTTTGATCCTCCAACTAAAGATACGGAGAAGAGTGTTTGGAAGAAAATGTTGATATTTTTTTATCTTAAGTATTGGCAACATCTACAAGTAAGGCATTGTATTGATGCCATGCACGTCGAGAAAAATGGGAGAAAGTCTTAGTGGAACGTTGCTAAACATTAAAGGGAAAACAAAAGATCATTTAAAGGGGAGAAAAGATTTAGTAGAGTTGGGCATACGAAAAGAGCTCCACCCGCAACAAAGAGGAACCCGTATCTTCCTGCCTCCCGCATGTCACACTCTATCCAAAGAGGAGAAAAAGAGTTTTTGCAGTGCCCTTTCTGCCATCAAAGTACCATCAGGGTACTCTTCCAACGTAAGAAGTTGGGTGTCCATGTCTGAACTTAAGTTAGTAGGGATGAAATCTCACGACTACCATGTTTTGATGCAACATTTGCTTCCCATTGCAATTTGTGGGATTCTCCCACATGATGCCAGGAAAGTCATTACAAATTTGTCCGTGTTTTGCAATGGAGTTTCTTCCAAAGTTATAGATGTGCAGACACTAGACAAGTTGCAAGCTGAACTAATTGTCACCATGTGCCAGTTGGAGATGTATTTTCCACCTTCATTTTTCGATATTATGGTGCATCTGCTTGTTCATTTAGTAAGTGAGATCAAGGAGTGTGGCCCATTATATCTCAGGACCCTCCTATGACCTCTCAGGACCCACCTACGACCTCTCAGGACCCTCCATGAAAGACACGAGGACCGTCACGTGGTCTAAATGAGAAGAAGGAGAGTAGAATGATTGATCTGGTGTGGGATAGGTATATCTTACACCTATATGTTATTCTGTTTTATTTTTTCATATACTGATATTTATACATTTATATATAGTACTATATATTACGTATGACTAACATATATAAGTATATATTACAGGTATCTTAGACACACTAGCAGGTCTAAGCAGAAGTTTACCAGCGCCATGGGTCGATTGGTTAAGACCCATCGCTGTATCAACAAAAACTGGAGGAACCAAGATCCGGAAATAAAGAAGACCATGTGGGTGAGCTTGAAGAAGAAGTACCAGATCCCAGATGAAGCTTATGATAAAGTGTTGTCACTGCTTGCTTTGAGTATGCGATCATTCAAAAATAGGCTGGTGGCTGGTTGGATCAATACGAACAACCCGAAGAAGGTGTCTCCCTATGAGTTGTATGCTGGCATGATCACTGAGGAGGAGTGAAAGGAATTTTATGACTTCCATATCACCCCTAAGTTCAGGGTAAGTAATTGTTTTCATAGATTAACTTTTAAGTTTATGTTGTTAATCTAACAAGATAAAGTTAAAATGAATTGTATTCTTTCCACAGGAAATCAGGAAAAAGCTCGAGAGAATCGCTTGAAAGATCAGAACCCACACTACATGGGCCGAGCTGGGTATGCAGGACGTATACCAGGCTGGATTGAAAAGGGGTATCTGAAGCGTATGCGTGAGGACGGCACAATTGAGCCGATTCAGAGTTTGGATGAGGTGAATCGGGCACAAGCATACATGTTTGGCCGACAATTAGAGAAGGACGACGAACTGTATTATCTGCGGAAGGAGACTGCAGACTTAGCTGCAAAAATTGAGTGCCCTGAGTAATATTTAGTAGTTTATAAATTTTTCTTACAATTTATTTATGTTTTACTTATTTGATCTAATTCATAATTTACATGCTTTTTTTGCATGTACAATACTGCAGAGGGTGCTAATTATTTTCTTGGCCAGCCTCATAGTCAGGATGATCCATTGAACAAAGCGCTTGGCAAGAAGGATTACCCTAGGAGAGTTCGACGATTTGGATCCGCAGTGCGTCAGAGGGATGTTTTTCCTCACTCCTAGCGGATGGGGAAGGAGGAAGCATTGAGGGAGATCGAAACAAGGTTAACACAGCAGTTCCAATCTGATATGCAGCAGTAGATGCAACAAATGGAAGCGAGATTGATGCAACAGCTGTGTCAGGGGCATCAATCTTCTAGCTCATTAGTGTCCGTCCCTGCACCCGCTTCCGCCAATACCACCCACACCCAAACACCCTACCCTCCTGCACCTGCTACTACTTCTTCCCTTGCACCCGCTCCCACCCCTGCGCCCTCTCAGGTTTTGGTTTTATACATCGTACCTGCACCTTCTGATCCATTCCCATATGCCAAGCTTCAGGTAAGTGAATTTTAGTGTTTTTCCGTTATTCATTTTTTCAATTAATCAAAAGTATGCATGTTGCAATGTATGAATCTAATTGTTTGTGTTCGTTTATTAGGGAACCAAAAAGTGTCATCTTCTGCAGATCAGTGAACATGGCACCTCTCAAGTTGCATTAGGCACAATTCTACAGACTGATTCGACATCACAGTGTCATTTTAGGCAGGTTCCGGCCTGGTGTCGTGTGTTCGTAGACAGTGTCGTTCAAGGTTGTGATCACATTCCACTACCGATAGAGTGGAATGATTGGAGCACTATCGTTGAAGCATGTGGCTCACAAGTACCATGGCCTTGCCATCTGATGGATTTATCTGATACGGTAAGTAAAAGAACTTAAATTTATTTACTAATTACCATTTCATTAAATGCAGTTTTTGGAATAGTTTTTTAACGTATACTAACTTGTCATTTCTTAGACCCATATTCCTATTGCTGACAAAGGTAAGCAAGTCAGTGTGTTGAAAGGAAAGGGACCATCGGGTCAGCAGGATGACTACATCAGTCCAATTCGGCGCAATTTCATTATTCATGAAAAAGTGGTGAAGTCACTGGGAAGGCGTCAGCAGCTCTTATATAACACGATACTCGGGAAGGGTGATGGTTTCATTGACTTCATCCTTAAGGTTCCGGTGTATTTGTTCCACGACGAAGATATCACGGACTTGCTGATCAGTCTTAGTGATGTCAATGAGCTGCTGCTTGGTGATATGTTGAACATCTCGGTGATTCAAGCCTACTGCTTGTAAGTATCACATTTTTTCTCTCTCAAAGTTAATAGTAAGTTTTATGTATAATTTTAATTTAATGCCTTTGTCATCAAAGGCCCTAACTATCGAGGTTGATGTCAAAGAAAATGGGACATTTGGTCACCTTCCTATGTCCACAAATCATGTCTGCTGATGAAGCTATGAGAGACGGTGTAGCGTGTCAGAACCATATGCGCACTTCCATAATTACGGCGGTTAGAAGGGGTAGCGGATTTGTGTTCATACCATATCATCAGATGTAAGCGTGCTTGACCAACCTTATGCTTTTGTCTTTATTGTTTTATGTTAACTCATATTTCGAAGCTGAAGTTGATTTGTTGTTGTTTGAACTTGTAGCAATCTCTGGTTGTTGTTAGTGGTGTGTACTTACACATCAACCTGTTTAGTGATTGACCCTATTGAAGGATATAGGAGAAACATCTTCATTTCTATGCTGCTGAAAAAGTAAGTAAATTGTGCATATTTTCATTTCAAAAATAAAATTTTATACTTTTTTATTACTTGTCACTTAAATGCTTGTTTAATTAATTTTAGTGGTTATAGAGATGGTATGACCAGTATCCGTGCTATGAATTTTCCTTTGGATATGAAGTATATTCAAAAGGTAAAAAACATTCCATTTACTCATGCATACTTAAATATATTTTGTATATTAGTGTGTATATATAATAATATAATTTTATTGAAAATAGTGTCCCAGGCAACCGGATAGCAGCAGTTGTGGATATTTTGTGATGCGATACATGTACGACATCGTGGCCAATATCGAGTCCATCAACGAACTAGTTCATGTACGTATTATAAGTTTTGTGTTTGAATTGGTAATTTAACAGTTGTGCATGTTTGGATAAGTTTAAATGGTCTACTTGCTTTTATATTTCTCGCGCGCAATTGTTGATTTCTTTGCAAAACAAGGACCTACTTATTCAATCACCGATCTAGAGTTTGTCAAGGAGCACATGTGCTTTTACTGGTTGAAAGCAATAAATGATGGTCAGCAGAAGTCATGAGTTGCTGTAGCTATCTTTTCTTTTTTGTAGTTGTTTGAACTGAACTATTTGCACCTGTAATGCATAATTGTCAAGTACACTTGCATTGTGTTGAAAAATGCAGTTTGTTGCATTATCAAATTTTTACAGGTTGCAGAGTACAACTGTAATGGCTTCCATCTGTTGGATTTTAATTGTAAATTTTGTCTGTTGTGGTGGTACTAATACTGGCTGATCTGTTGCAATTGGGATCTGATGTGTTGTAATTGCTGTAAATTAATTTGTAGATTTCGTCTGTTACAGTTTGTTGTAATGGCTTCTGATGTGTTGAAAATAATGCAGTTGTTGCATTATCGATCTGTGATATCTGTAGCATTTGTGTGGAACAGAGATTTCTGGAAAAAAAAAAGGAAGACATAAAGAACGCTTATCCATATAAGCGTTCTTTAAACTCTCCCGCCAACCATCATAAGAAACGCTTATATGTGGTAAGCGTTGTTTTTGGCTGAGCATAAAGAACGCTTGTTAGACTAAAGCGTTTTTTATGTTCCCATCGTTCTCGCATTATGAAGAACTCTTTGCAAATAAGCGTTCTTTAAAGCTAGTATAAAGAACGCTTTGCAAGCGTCATTTAAAATGTTTAATCATTTGCGTCGCTCGAATAAACTACGCTTTATAAATGTTCTATATGGCAAATTTAAGCGTTTTTAATCTTTTTTTCCAGCAGTGAATAGAGGTTTCCCAGCTTGCACTCACAGAAGAATTTGACCATTAAATAACTACATTTGCATCACGGATCACAGCCCAATCCAACAAAGGAAGGGACGGTACACATTCATTTTCCTCAAGGTCTTCAGTGGATCAATCTTTGGATTTCTTTCCTATATAATTAGTTTATAAAGGTAGCAATGACATCGTCTTGGCGGTTGCTTGCATGGGTGGAGGCGGTGTTGGGTCTGCAGTAGAGGTCAAAGCAATGGCTATGGAGCTGGCTCTCAAATACGCAATGGAGGCTGGGTTTGTAATATTTTTGTTTTAAGTGATTGTAAATCAAATATAAACTATCTACATGGAGTGAGGGAAGTGTCAAGAGAAGTTGGATTCATTTTGGATAGGTTAACTTCTCAATGTGTTTTAACAATGTTGGTATTGGTTTTGTGCCTAAAGATGAAAATGGTGGAGCTCATATGTTAGCTCGGTTAGGTTTACGAGTTCAAAATGAATGTGTTTGGGTGTGTGATATACCTAATGAAGTTTTGAGCCTTTGTTGCTTTTAATGAAATGCAGTTGATTTAAAAAAAATAAACAAAAAATAGAACCAGGACAATAGAATTCCAAAGAAGAAAACAAGACTAACATATCTTCTACATTTTCGAGAGATATTCTTCTATCATGAAGGGTTGCAAATGTCACCGGTATGGGCATCAATAGGGAACACCCTAGTAAACAAACACCATCTTCTTAGCATGATGTTTCTTTTGGCTACATACTATCGGGGTCTTGGTGATCCCCGTGTAGTTCGCAGGGTCCTGGACATGGCTCGGGAGGAATCACCTTCTTTGGCTTTTTTTTTGTCAAAAACGAAGTTATATGGTTATGAAATACAATCTTTTAGAAGTCGGATGTGATCTTTTAACAGTGTCGCTAGGGACAGCCAAGGTCAGCGAGATGGAGTTATGCTTTCTTGGAAAGATAATATTGATGTCTTGCTTCTAAGTTATTATGGGAGGCATGTTGATTGTTTTAAGGATGGTCATGGAAACTAGTGGAGGATGACGAGTGTTTACGATTGGGCTAACCCCTCGGATTGCTGGAAAGAATGACGTTTATTAAGGGAGTTGCATGGCATGTAGGCGGGTCTGTGGCTAGTTGAGGGAGATTTGAATGAAGTTCTTTATGGTTCTGAGCAGTGGGGGAGAGGTGTTAGGTCTAGGTGTGGGATGGATGCCTTTCGAAGTTTCCTTGAGAATTGTGGTTTGATAGACCTTGGGTTTGTTGGTGGCAGTTTTACCTATTATCTAATCGGTGTAGGGGTTGCTGGAATACAAGGAGTCAACTAGATAGATTCTTATGTAATGATAAATGGCTCATGTTCTTTTCTCATCCCAAGAACTATCTTTTGCAATGGGGGTAATCGGATCATAGGCGTATCAAGCTGGTGTTGCGCCCTCCTCTCTGACGCGTTAAAACCTTTCCAGTTTGAGAATTTCTGGGCCCAGGATGCTGATTGTAGAATGCTAGTTCACTGAGTTTGAACTGCTGATAATCTTGCCTATCAAGGTTATCAGACAAAGGTTGAGGCATGTGGTACTGAGCTACGGCGTTGGGGTAGGCAAAAGTTACGATATGAGAGGGTGAGAATGTTCATAGAGTTAAGAGGGAGTTGGATACAATTGCCTCAGAGGATCCTACTGAGGACAACCTGCATGCATGGGGCAGTTTATCGTGGCAGTTGGATTGTCTACTTCATAAGGATGAGATTAGATGGTGAGATCCATGTAGTTTTGGTTATCTGAGGGAGATATGAATTACCTTTTTTTCAATCAATTTTGATCTAGAGCCTGACGGAATGCGATCCATGGGTTATTAAGAGATGATAGTGTAACGGTATCAGATTGGGATGATATTGAAGGAGTAGCTAAGGGATATTTTGAAGGGCTACTTCTTCAACCAACCCATAGCCTAACTACCACTTGCTTGTGTTCAAGGCCGAGTGCTTGTGAAGATGTCGATGGCCATTGTTGCTCCATACACAAGGGAGGAAATCGTGCATGCGCTTAAGGGGATGCATCCATGCAAAGCTCCTGGTTCGGATGAAATGAACAATATGTTCTTAAAAACTTACTGGAATATTATTAGTGAGGATTTCTTTGCCACTGTTCTTGCTTTCCTGAATTCTGATGCTCTGCCATAAGATATTAATCATACTCATTTGGTACTTGTTTCTAAGAAAAAGGGTGCTTGATCATAACTGATTTTCGTCATATCTCCTTATGTGATACTATTCATCTGGT
Organism: Limonium bicolor; assembly: GCA_023374045.1. Lineage (NCBI taxonomy): Eukaryota > Viridiplantae > Streptophyta > Magnoliopsida > Caryophyllales > Plumbaginaceae > Limonium > Limonium bicolor. Next base: position 166,398,982 of record CM041780.1, on the reverse strand, counting down.
TATCTTTAAGGTGCTTATTAATCGAGTCAATTTTGTTATGCCTGTTGTGATTTCTCAAAGCTAAGCTACGTTTGTCAGTGGTCGTCTCATTACTAATCAGGCGGGGGGTATTTTGTTTTAGAAGTGTCTTACCTTTGTGTCCATGGAGGTATTGATCAATGGGTATCCTGGTAGGATCTTTTATCCAAGGCGGGGGTTGCGGCAAGGAGATCCTTTATCCCTTACCTTTTTATTTGTTGTATGGAAGTCCCGGCTTCTAGTATGCGGAAGACATCTGATGTGGGGCTTTTAAAGGGTTTCGTGGTTTAAGATCTTGTTGTGGATGTAACCAACTTTTTTTTGCAGATTTTTGTGTACTTTTTGGTGAGGCTACCACGTAGAATGTGCAAGTTATGTTTAATATTGAGGATGACTTCAAACTAGCCTTTGGCCAGTGTATTAATGCTCATAAGTTGGGGGGTCATGTTTTCTGCTTGTGTTCCTTCTTCTATGTGTTATGACATTGTTAGGTTCTTAGGTACTCATAAAGCCCCTGATTCCGGTCTCTATCTTAGTTTCCCTAGTAATGTGGGTAGGAGTCGGGTAAAGGTTTTGAGTATATTAAAGATCATGTGGCTAAAAAGATCCAGAGTTGGAGTAAGTTGGTTTCTTAGGCAGGACGGACCATTCTGAGTAAGTCGGTTCTCTAGGCAATCCTCTCGTATGTGATGAGTGTTACAAATTTGCCAATGAGTGTTCTCAATGAGGTCCATCGCCTCTTGGCTCATTTTCGGTGGGGTGGCAGAGTAAAGAAACTGAGTTTGCATTGGAAGAAATGGTCCACAAGGTATCAAAATTAGACAAGGGGTTGGGCTTTCGGGATTTAGTGTGCTTCAATAGGGCACTCTTGGCTAAGCAGGGTTGGAGAATCCTACCAAATCACTCTTTTGACCAAATTACTCAAGGAAAGATATTTTTCCAATGGGAATTTTGTGATGCTAAGTTGGGGAGTAATCCAAGTCCTATATGGCATAGTTTTTGGGGAATAGTAAATTTAGTGGAGTTAGGAGCAAGGAAGATAGTTGGCAATGGAAATGATACTCGGTTAGTTAATAGATGGATACCAGGGAAAGGTTGGGGAGGGGCGTTCTTATGGATGTTACCTCCTCTTGCACAGGAGGGTAAGGTGTATTGGCTAATAGATCCAATTGCTAGAACATGGCGTGACAATTTGGTGAGGCTTTGGTTTTTTAAGAAGGATGCAACTAAGATTCTAGGAATTTGACTGAATAAGACACATGCAGATAATGATGGGTGGGCATGGGCTTTCACCAAGTTGGGGGCTTTCACTGTCAAGCCAGCCTACTTTGCAGGGTTGAGCATACAGTCTGCTCAATGCTCAGGGTCTAGTGGGGGCTGTTTGGGAAGTGCTTTACGACGGTTTTGGAAGTGTAACCTCCATTCTCGAGTTAAGGTCTTTGGGTGGAAATTTCTTTATTGGCTTTTATCGTGTAAGGCAATTATTGGTTCTAGATGTGGGCATATGTTTGATCTTATATGTTTTTGTGGTGCAGTTGAGTCTATGTTGCATGTTTTCCTTTTTTGCAAAGATGTTGCATTTTTGTAGGGTGGGGAAGCGGTGGAACAACCCGAGCATCTTGATTTTGATGAAGCATTAAGCGATTGGTTTTTGGATGCATGTTTACATCTTCCCATGAAGCACCTTTCTAATCTCATTTTGTTATTGTGAAAATTACGGTTGCTATATGTCAGGTAATTCATAGCAGGGTGTGATAGCAGCGACGAATTCGAGTTGCGCAAGACTAAGAACAAACAAGAAACAAGACTCTGAAGAAAGGGAATACGCTTTATTGGAAGGGTTGAGAAGAACATTCAACCTTTGGTGTTTTACACTTACAGAGGACGAGAATAGGGTTTCTAATTAGAGCCCACCTCTACTAAGTACCACACCAAATAAAGCGACTACCATAGAGTATATATACTAAATAGACTAACGGTAAACTAAGCTAATAGAATATGTACAGCTTAAAATAACTTAACCGGGCTACATAATAATGAGCATCATAATATATTAACAACCCCCCTCAAATCATGCAGAGAAGCATCATTTGAAACAAAACAACTATCAGGTGGTCACCCATTGACTCACACCCATCCTTCTGAGCAACAGTGGGTAATGCCTTCCAGGAAGTGACTTGGTCAGCAGATCCACAAGTTGATTCTTAGATGTCACGTACTCAACAGAAATCAGGCCACTCCGAAGTTTTTCCCTCACGAAATGCACATCCAATTCAATATGTTTGGTCCTTTCGTGTAGGACAGGATTCTTGGCGATATGTATTGCTGCCTGACTGTCTGACTTCACTGGTACTGGAATAATATCAGCAACTCCGAACTCACTTAGCAACCTTGTCAGCCAACTTAATTCTGCAGTCACTTGCCTCATAGCCCTGTACTCTGATTCTACAGAAGACAAGGCAACAGTGGTTTGTTTCTTAGATTTCCAAGACAAGGGACTGCCTCCCAAACATATAAAATAGCCGCTAACAGGTCGTCTAGTATCCGGGCAACTAGCCCAGTCAGCATCACAATAAGCAATAAGATTAAAATCCTATTTTCTATTGAATAAAAGACCATAACCAGAGGTTCTCTTAATGTAGCTCAAAGTATGCAAAGCTGCCTTAAGATGCAGGTCAGTAGGAAAATCAAGAAATTGACTCAAAACTTGTAAAGCAAAACTCAAATCTGGACGGCTGTGTGAAAGAAAACTCATTCTGCCAACTAACCTCCTATACTCACTAGGGTTTTCTAATGGCTTTCCTTCCCTTCTTCTCAACTTAACATTCATATCCAGAAGTGCTACAGCAGGTTTAGACTAGGAACTACAAAATTTTCCACCAAGTTTTCACAATAGGCTTTCTGTATAAGAACAATACCATCTGAAGTATGCATAAACTGCATTCCCAAAAAGTGATTCAACTCACCTAAGTCTTTAATTTTAAACTTATTATCCAGACTAGCCTTTATCATATTTATCAGCCCAACATTATCACCAGTAATCAAAACATCATCAACATACACAACCAGAAAACAGAATTTTCCATCAGAAACCTTAATGAAAAGAGCATAATAATTCATTGATTGTCTAAACCCCAAACTCTTAAGGAAGTCACTAAGTTTCTGATGCCATTGTCTAGACGCTTGCTTTAACCCATATAATGACTTTCTTAATTTGCATACCTTTCCAGAACCTTCCAACTTATGTCCTTCCAGAATTTCCATGTAAACATCCTCAAAAAGATCACCATGCAGAAAAGCATTATTAACGTCTAGCTGGGCAATTTTCCAATTTCTTTTGGCTGCTACTGCTACTAAGGTTTTAATAGTGGTGAATTTTACTACAGGGGAAAAAGTTTCAAGATAGTCTACCCCGTACTTCTGTGTAAAACCCTTGGTAACTAACCTAGCTTTATTCCTCTCTAAACTCCCATCTGCATGATATTTAATTCTATAAACCCATTTACACTTTACTGTCCTTTTCCCTGCTAGTAACTCAACTATGTCCCAGGTTTTATTTCTTTCCAGGGCATCAAACTCTTCTAACATTGCCTGAACCCATTTAGGGTCTTTGACAACATCAGAATATGTAACAGGTTCAGATTCTCTATGTAAATTCGCACTAAAACAAGTATGGACTGAAACCTCATTATGAATATCATGTAAGTTATGATTATTGTTAGTCATGAATAGTTTTGATGAAGCTATAGTATCATCCTCATCTAAAACAACATGGTTAGTGCAAAAATCAGAATCTTCACAGCCTATTAAATTATCCTTAATAATTCTACTTGACAGAATATGGGAGAAGAGATAAGAATGATGCTTATCTTTTTGTGTTTCTGTTGCTGTTGACTGGCCAACAATGTAGTCCTCTAAGTATCTCGGGGCATTCCTTTCTCTGACAGATCGCCTCAAGGTAGCATCTTGTTCTGTGTGCTGGTGACTTTCAGCATCTGAAGATGTTTCTGGTGGTGATGTCTCACTGTCTGTCGCTTGAGGTTCCAATTGAATTTCTGGATCATGCGACTGCAGTTCTGGTGGCTGATGTTTTGTCTCCATTTCTGCTTCACTGGGGTGCTCCTGTCTTATATCAAGATCCTGTCTGATGTCTTCATTAGAATCACTCACAAAAGGGTTAAACAAGTTTCTGATATTATGATCATCCCCTTTCTCATTAAAACATTCATCTCTAAAGGGGAAAAGGTTCTCATGAAAAGTGACGTCCCTATTATAAATGATCTTGTTATTATCTAAGTCAAGTAATTTGTATGCCTTCTTACCTTGCGGATAACCAAGAAAAATAGCCTTGACAGATCTTGAGGCAAATTTATCATGCTGAGGCTTGTTGATGTTAGCGAAACAAAGACACCCAAAGCATTTTAACTCATTGTAATTTGGTTTAACATTGTAGATAACTTCAAAAGGACTTTTATTATCAATACTGCTCGGAGGCATTCTATTGATTAAATAAGTTGCAGTTTGCACACTATCACCCCAAAACTTTAGGGGCAGATTGGAATGAAACATGAGACTTCGTGTTATAACCCAAAGTTCGTTATATTCTTTTATTTCGTTCCACGTTATTCTAAGTTAACTTACTTTACTTAGGACAAGGAAGTCCTTCTTAAAGAAGTTGAGGACGAGGAGGTCATTTGTTTTTCCATCAGTTTAATCAGGTGAGGAGGATAATATCCTTAATTTATTTATTTCCTCACTAATTATCCTCTCTTCTAATCACGTTTCCACGACGTTCATTCTTTCCCCTCACTCTGTCAGTTTTGAAATACCGTCAATACGCTCCTCTCTTCTCTGTTCTCTCTCTTCCAAAGTACGTTCAATCAAGTGCCCAAGCTCTGCTGTTGTGTTCTTGCAATTCGAGTTCTGCTGCGGATTCTTCTCGCCGTTGCACTCCGGTTCAGGTTAAGGTAAGGGCGTCGGTTGTTCTTGTGTAAATTCTGCAATTGGGAAGCCTACTCTCTTCTGATTTAGGTTTCTACAGTCTGATTGTCAGGATCGTCAATCCTTCTGCGTGGCTGTGTTCGGACTCCCCTCTGCGTTTCCTTTGCTATTGATTCAGGTACGGATTGTGATTTCGTGGGCAATGGCAGTTTCTGATTTGGGAATTTGGTTCTGATTCGGTCTGTTCTTCAGTTGTGTTGTCCGGGTGTATTGTCGTTCTGCATTCGGGAATTCTGCGTTGGTCTGGACTCTGCTATCCAGTTTGGATTTCGTCTGCTGTTAATTCGAGGTAGGTGGCTTATGGATTCGGCTTGTGTGTTCAGCCTTGGGGAGTTTCGTTCCGGTTCGAGTTTAAATGTGTTTTGCCTTGCAATTGTGGTTGCGAATTGTCTGTTTGATGGTGTTTTAATGCTTACAAACCCCCAAGGTTGTTTTCTGAAAACCTATATTGTTTTGACAGTGTTTTGATGCTTCTGTTCTGTGTGAAAATCGCCTCTGTTCTCTGTATTTCGGCGTGTCCGAACTTCTGTCCGACCGTTGAAGTTCGGACATGCCCTTCTGCGCTTAAACTTTCTGAAGTTTTCGCTGTGTCCGAACTTCTGTCCGAGCTTTGAAGTTCGGACACAGCCTTCTGCTTTCTCTGATTTTGGCTTCGACTTGTGTCCGAACAGATGTCCGGACACAAGTTCGGACTCTACACGTTCTGATTTCCGAAGGACGTCCGAACATCCGTCCGAACATGGATGTTCGGACACCTCCGTCTCTTTTTCTGTTTTGAAGTTCGACCTGTGTCCGAACTTCGTAGTTCGGACACATGTTCGGACATCTGTCTGATTTCGACTTCTGAGTCTCGACTTGTGTCCGAACATTGATGTCCGGACACAAGTTCGGACATGCCTCTGTTTTGACAATATCTTGCTCGTTTGAGCTCCGTTTTGACTTCCGTTTGCGGGGTTGGATTCCCCATCTGATTTCCAAGCCATCTATGTGCTTTCTGGTGCCTTTGGTGCACATATGCTTATCTGTATTTAAGCTTCTGTTTTGGGACCTAGTTATCTCTGTGTCTGAGCCTTTGGATGGCTGGTTACGCTGTCTCGTAGCGCGCTATGTAGGATCCTTCTGTTCACGGGTGATGTTCCCCGTTCTGTTCACGGGTGTTTACACCTGTTCTGTTTACGAGTGAGGTTTCCTCGTTCTGTTCACGAGCTGGTTGCTCGTTCTGTCTGTATGCTGTGATCGCTAGTGTCCCACTCTGTTTTCTGCTTCTGTCTGCTTCTGCTCTGTTTAGTCCCTTAATGAATGGACTTCTGTTTCTGGTTTCTGACATGTTTATGGATCCTTTGACCCTTTCTGATTTGTCAATATTCTGTAAATGTTTTGAGCATGCTGGTTGATGAAGTTGGTCATCTACTGGGCATAGTTGTGTGCTCATTCCCCTACTTCTAACGCTTTTGCAGATTGATTAGCGAGGATCGTCTCCCCTCAGCTTCTGGAGTTTAGTTGCTTCATTTAGCTTCATTTGAGACCTTTGTATTGAATTTGAGCCTTTGGGCATTTTGTTAGCTTCCGCTTTTGACATCCGTTTGGTGGGTTTTGTAATGACTTTTGGGGATGTTCTAACATCTCTTTGGTTATACTTTATTTAAGTATTTCGTTTGGGCCTTATTTGTTTATCTGTTTAAGTTGCTTATTAGAGCCTTGCGTTATTATGTAATAATACGCGGCGTGTAATACCCCTAACTCCTAGGCCAGTGTTTGGGGGTGTTACATTTAGTGGTATCAGAGCTCTAGGTTCTAATCTGCTGGGATTTTAAGTTAGCCAGTCAGTCAGAAATGTCAGTGCTAGTGTCTGAGTTTAACTGCTTGCTGTTGGACTTTCAGAATGCCGCCAAGAAGAGCAAATAACCCTCCAGGGAATGTGGCTGATGCTGTTCAGCAGTTCATGACGCAGCTCATGCAGACCATGGCTGCAGGGGGTGGTCCAGCTGGAGGAGGACCAGCTGGCGGAGCAGGCCCAGCTGGGGCAGATGCTGGAGGGAGGAACGTGAAGGCGCTTCAGGAGTTCATGAAGCTGAAGCCGCCGTCGTTCGATGGGGCAGGAGACCCCCAGGTGGCCAGTCATTGGCTGTCAGAGGTGGAGGACTTGCTACGTGTGATGGGCTCAGAGGAGGAGCAGAAGGTGGACTTCGCCACCTTTCTGTTCAAGGCCGAAGCCAAGGAGTGGTGGAGGTCAGTTATGGGGAAGTTCCCACAGCCTTGGACGTGGGAGCAGTTCACTGGGGAGTTCAACAAACAGTTCTACCCCGACGTCTACAAGGATCAGCGCATTCTGGAGTATAACCGACTACGCCAGGGTCGGGACATGAGCGTTGAGGAGTACGTCCGCAAATTCATCAGCCTGTCTAAGTTTGCACCTGAGCCTGACGAGCATAGGAAGGCCAGGAAGTTTGAGAGTGGCTTGAGGCCAGACATCCGTTCTGCTGTGACGCCCCTGCGTCACAAGACCTTCAGGGACGTTGCTGATGTCGCCCTGTTGGTAGAGGCTGACTTGAGAGGTCGCCAGCTGGAGGGAAGGACCAGAAGAGGAAGCAGAGGTCCGATGAGAGCGACAGGAGGGATCAGTCTGCTTCTCAGAAGAAGCAGTCTACTGGAGACCGAGCTGGAGACTGCTCTGGAGACCGCGCACGAGATAGAGGTGGTTCGTCTTCGTTAGCTCCCGCTCCGAAGTGCCAGGTCTGTGGCAAATTTCACAGAGGTCAGGACTGCTACAGGAAGTCCGGGGCCTGTTTCAAGTGTGGATCCATGGGCATAGGATTGCTGATTGCCCTCAGGCTGAGAGGAGCAGGGGTAGTTCTGGAGGTAGAGCCGTTGAGTCTGCTTCAGGGTCCAGAGATCGAGACCGGGCTGAGCAGAAGAAGCCCCAGGGCCAGGCCAGAGTGTACGCGATGGCTGGAGAGAGAGACCGATCGACTGACAGAGTTGTCACAGGTATTCTCCAGCTGTCTTCTCGTTCTGTTTTCTGTTTGTTTGACTCTGGAGCCACCCACTCTTTTATTTCTGCTGAGTTGGTGGGTGAGCTCGGTTTGCCTGTTGTGCCTCTGGGTGTTGAGCTGTGTGTGCATAGTCCATTGGTTAGGGACTCTTCTATGCTTTTGAATTCTGTCTGTAAAGCTAGTCCTGTGTTAGTCAAGAATAGGATTCTGTGTGCTGACCTCATCCCGATGGAGATGACTAGTTTTGATGTGATTCTGGGCATGGATTGGCTTGCTGCGCACCATGCCCACATCGATTGTGCCGCTTCGAGAGTCACTTTTGAGGAGCCGGGCCAGCCCCGTTTGATTGTAGCAGGGAATGGACTCCCGTGCTCGCCGCCAGTCATATCAGCGATGCAGGCGTTCCGCTTTCTGAGGAAAGGATGCCAGGGATATCTGTGCTACATCCCTGAGGTTCGCAAGGATGCGAAGTTGGAGGAGATTCCAGTAGTCAGAGACTTCCCAGATGTGTTCTAGGATGACGTACCTGGGCTTCCCCCTGTTAGAGAGGTGGAGTTCTCGATCGAGCTCGCACCTGAGACTCAGCCGATTTCGAAGGCCCCATACCGGATGGCGCCTGCTGAGCTTAAGGAGTTGAAGGTCCAGTTGCAGGAGCTGCTGGATAAGGGCTTCATTCGCCCGAGTGTGTCGCCTTGGGGAGCGCCAGTTATTTGTAAAGAAGAAGGACGGTAGCATGCGGCTGTGCATTGACTACAGGGAGCTCAACAAGGTTACCATTAAGAATAGGTATCCTCTCCCGCGCATTGATGACTTGTTCGACCAGTTAGCAGGAGCTAAGGTGTTTTCGAAGATCGATCTGAGGTCGGGATATCATCAGTTGAGGATTAAGGCAGACGAGTGCCTAAGTCCGCTTTCAGGACTCGTTATGGACATTACGAGTTCCTAGTGATGCCATTCGGGCTGACGAATGCGCCTTCTGTATTTATGGATATGATGAACCGGGTGTTCAAGCCGTTTTTGGACCAGTTGTTGTAGTATTTATTGATGACATCTTGGTGTATTCCAAGAGTGCTGAGGAGCACGAGGAGCATTTGAGGACCGTTCTCCAGACCTGAGGGAGAACGAGTTGTACGCGAAGCTGAAGAAGTGTGAGTTCTGGTTGGATCAGGTGGTGTTCTTGGGACATGTTGTCTAAGGATGGTATCTCCGTGGATCCGGAGAAGATTCGAGCTATTACCGAGTGGGCCAGGCCACTAATGTTGGGATATTCGTAGCTTCCTTGGATTGGCGGGCTACTACCGCAAGTTTGTGGAGGGCTTCTCCAAGTTGGTGATTCCGTTGACTCGTCTGCTTCAGAAGGATGTGAAGTTCGAGTGGAGCGATGCCTGTGAGCAGTTTTCTGGAGCTGAAGAAGAGGTTGACTACTGCGCCGATCTTGACTCTTCCAGAGGGGACCGAGGGCCTGGAGGTTTTCTGTGATGCGTCCCATAGGGGACTTGGGTGTGTTCTGATGCAGCAGGGGAAGGTGGTTGCATATGGCTCTCGTCAGCTTAAGCCATATGAGAAAAACTATCCGACCCACGATCTGGAGCTAGCTGCTGTGGTGTTTGCTCTGAAGATTTGGAGGCACTATCTGTATGGAGCAGCGTGCAAAGTTTATACGGACCACAAGAGCCTCAAGTATCTGTTCACTCAGAAGGAGTTGAACTTGAGGCAGAGGAGGTGGCTGGAGTTACTGCACGATTATGATCTGGAGATCCTCTACCATCCTGGTAGAGCGAACGTTGTGGCTGATGCGCTCAGTAGGAGGGGTCCGTCTGGGACCGTCTGTGCTTTGTCTGGTGTGCAGAGGTCTGCTCTGGAGTTGCAGCGCATGGGTATCTGGGTCGTCCGACCAGAGAGATCTGGGATGTTAGCAGCATTACAGATTCAGCCTACCTTGATCGACAGGATCAAGGCCAGTCAGGAGCTTGATGTCAGTTTGGGTAAGATCAGAGATGAGATAGCTGCGGGTCAGGAGTCTGAGTTCAGGGTTTCAGAGGATGGCTGTCTGAGGTTCCGAGACCGTGTTGTGTGCCTGACGACACTTTGAGACGTGAGATCATGCAGGAGGCTCATGGAGCTCCTTACTCGGTACACCCAGGAGGGGTGAAGATGTACCGGGATTACGTGAGACATTTGGTGGTGGAGCAACATGAAGAGGGACATCTGACTTTGTATCCAGATGTCGGACCTGTCAGCAGGTCAAGGCCGAGCATCAGAGACCAGCTGGTTTGCTTCAGCCTCTTCCCGTTCCGGAGTGGAAGTGGGAGAGCGTCGGTATGGACTTGTCATGGGACTGCCTAAGACTCCGAGGGGTTTTGATGCAGTTTGGGTCATTGTGGACCGGCTCACGAAGAGCGCTCACTTCCTACCTGTCAGGAAGACCTTCAGTTTGCATCGCTTGGCTCAGTTGTACATGGATGAGATTGTGCGTCTACATGGGGTTCCTGCTTCGATTGTGTCTGACAGAGATCCGAGGTTTGTGTCCAGATTCTGGCAGAGTTTGCATCAGGCTATGGGGACGAAGTTGTCTTTCAGTTCAGCTTATCATCCTCAGTCAGATGGTCAGACAGAGAGGACGAATCAGGTCCTTGAGGACATGCTCAGAGCATGTGTGTTGGACTTGGGGGCAGTTGGGATCAGCACGTTGCACTGATAGAGTTCGTATAATAACAGCTTTCAGACCAGTATCGGGATGGCTCCGTTTGAGGCCTTGTATGGCAGGAGGTGCAGATCACCCATCTGTTGGGATGATCTGAAGGAGAGAGCTGTGATTGGTCCAGACTTGGTTCAGGATGCTGTGGGCAAGATTCAGTCTATCAGGGAGCGTCTGCTTGTGGCTCAGAGTCGTCAGATGAGCTACACCGATCAGAGGAGACGACCTCTAGAGTTTGAGGTGGGCGACCATGTGTATCTGAGGGTTTCTCCAGTTCGAGGAGTCGTACGGTTTGGGAAGAGAGGCAAGCTTAGCCCTTGTTTGTGGGTCCTTTGAGATCCTAGAGAGGATCGGACCGGTTGCCTATCGTTTGGCCCTGCCTCCGTCTTTAGCAGCAATGCACAATGTGTTCCACGTTTCTATGCTGAGGAAGTATATTCCAGACCCATCTCATGTGATCGACTTCAGTCCGCTTCAGTTGAGGGAGGACTTCACGTTTGAGGCAGTTCCTTCGAGGATTCTAGCCCGAGATGTTCGTAAGCTCAGGAGTAAGACCATGCCCTTGGTGAAAGTGCAGTGGTCGGGTCAGTCAGAGGAAGAGGCGACCTGGGAGGTCGAAAGTGAAGTACGTTCTAAGTTCCCCGCCCTTTTCGAGCAGTAGGTATGTTTTAATTTCGAGGACGAAATTCTTTTAAGGGGGAGGTGATGTTATAACCCAAAGTTCGTTATATTCTTTTATTTCGTTCCACGTTATTCTAAGTTAACTTACTTTACTTAGGACAAGGAAGTCCTTCTTAAAGAAGTTGAGGACGAGGAGGTCATTTGTTTTTCCATCAGTTTAATCAGGTGAGGAGGATAATATCCTTAATTTATTTATTTCCTCACTAATTATCCTCTCTTCTAATCACGTTTCCACGACATTCATTCTTTCCCCTCACTCTGTCAGTTTGAAATACCGTAATACGCTCCTCTCTTCTCTGTTCTCCTCTTCCAAAGTACGTTCAATCAAGTGCCCAAGCTCTGCTGTTGTGTTCTTGCAATTCGAGTTCTGCTGCGGATTCTTCTCGCCGTTGCACTCCGGTTCAGGTTAAGGTAAGGGCGTCGGGTTGTTCTTGTGTAAATTCTGCAATTGGGAAGCCTACTCTCTTCTGATTAGGTTTCTACAGTCTGATTGTCAGGATCGTCAATCCTTCTGCGTGGCTGTGTTCGGACCCCTCTGCGTTTCCTTTGCTATTGATTCAGGTACGGATTGTGATTTCGTGGGCAATGGCAGTTTCTGATTTGGGAATTTGGTTCTGAATTCGGTCTGTTTTCAGTTGTGTTGTCCGGGTGTATTGTTTGCATTCGGGAATTCTGCGTTGGTCTGGACTCTGCTATCTCTGTGGAGGGTGATTTTCGATATGAGGGGGGGTCTATCTAAATATGGCCTGACTGAAAAGCCTAGATCCTAGAAATTGCCATTCTGGGAGGGTGAAACCCGTTATTCATGGCAGCCCTCAAATACCTACTCTATCGTCCGTCTTTCCCAGAAAGCATAAAGGGGGAGTGTTAGTGAACACTACACCCGCTCTCAATGGGCTCCACGCGGACTTATGCCTCTATAAGGCAGAATTGACTAGAGTCGCCACCTAGTTTGACCTAAGGAACTAGGAAGGGAGGAGAAGGGTTCTAAGAACCGTTAATTGACTCTGATGATTTATTGCCTATGGATAGGGACTATCTGGTCATTTGCAGAGATTCTGTTGTGGGTTCGTACTGGGTTACACCCCTCAGAAGTGGCAACGACCACAACTTGGTGGTGCCCGAGGAAACCTCGGTCTCCAATTGTCGGATTGTCTTCTTTCAAAACCTTATTAGAGAGATTCAATTAAAAGCCAAGGATAGGATTAGGATGGGAAGAGAGTAAACGAGTGGATGAGGCAAGCTTTTCTGCCAAGCTAGTGCCAAGAAGAAAAAGAATTGACGAATTCGGATGAGTATAGAATGAAGATTTGGAAAGAGCCGGAGGTTGAGTGAATAGACAAGACTTGAAGTCTGATGGTTTAAAGTTTGTGGGAGCCGAAGAAGGTTTGATGTTTGAGAGATATGAAAGCCACCTTAGAGGGGGAAAAGAGTTTTTGTTTGGAATGGGGTCGCACCCTGGATGGGCTACCTACGTACTCAACTCCCTGTCGAGATCAGACCTTACGTAGTTCAGGATTTTTGGAGATGTTTGAAGTTTCAGGTTTGAGGGGGTAGTCTGTGAGACGCTCGGGTCTATGAGACGTTTGAAACCATGAGATGTCGAAGTCTGTGAGACGTTCGAATCTGTGAGACGCTCGGGTCTGTGAGATGTTCGGGTCTGTGAGACATTCAAGTCATTGGGATGACAAAGTCTGTGAGACGCTCGGGTCTGTGAGACATTCAAGTCATTGGGATGACAAAGTCTGTGAGACGCTCGGGTCTGTGAGACAATACGGGGTTGTTCGAGGTGAGATGGCCGAGTGAAAATGGCATTTTGATTGATGTAGGGTCGCACCCTGTGTGGGTTGCCTACGTACTCAACTCCCTGTTGAGATCAGACCTTACGTAGTTCACTCTTTTGGAGTTTTGATGTTTGAAGGTTTTTTAGAAAAGCTTGATGTGTGGGGTGTTGTAGTCTGGGAGACGCTTGGGTCTATCAGACGTTTGAAATCTTGAGATATCGAAATCTGTGAGACACTCGGATCTGTGGGACACTCGGGTCTATGAGATGCTCTGGTCTGTGAGGTATTCGGATCATTGGAATAACAAAGTCTGTGAGACGCTCGGGTCTGTGAGACAATACGGGGTTGTTTGGAGGTGAGATGGCCGAGTGAAAAAATGGCATTTGATGGATGTAGGGTCGCACCCTATGGGTTGCCTACGTACTCAACTCCTATTGAGATCAGACCTTACGTAGTTCAGATTTGAGTTTTTGGAGATTTTAGGGTTTTGGAAGTTTTGATGTTTGTGGTGCTTGAAGATACTTGAGGTGTTCGAGATTTAGAAAGGTTCGAAGTTTCGAAAAGTTTCGGGTTTGGATGCTAGCCTGTGAGACGCTCGGGTCTGTGAGACGTTTGGTGAAAAGAGATATCGAAGTCTGTGAGGTGCTCGGGCCTGTGAGACGTTTGAATCTTAAAATGGTGGAGATGATTGAAGTGTTGAGTTGTTAGGCTTGAACTATTGGAACCTTGTGGAAGCTTGAGAGAGCAGTTTAACATAGATTTTGCAGATGATTTGGGTTTGTTAAGGTGAATAGAAGTTGGAGATGTGTGAGGAATGATGAGTTTGAGAGAGATTCCCGGGTTTTTGGGTTCGAGGTTCGAAAAGAGTTGAGGTTTTGGGATATTTCGGGATTGAAATGAGATGATGAGGGGTTGAGTTGTTTGGAGGAATGTTGTCAAATCGTCTCTCTTAAAGTTTAAAACGAAAAGTATTTTTGTTGTAAAAGGGCGGATATCCGAGGGATTCCCCACCCACCCTATATACCCCCTCGAACACGACACTAATTAATGGTAAGTGCCGAGGCTCGAAAGATGGGGCAATGAATTTATGTCGAAAAATAGGATTTAGAGAGAAACACCATGAATGAGATGTTCTCGGTCAGACCCTAATAACGTCTCTAACTCCCGGGTTTTAAACGTTAAAAACTGAAAACCTTGAAATCGAGCGGAAGGGAGTTAGACGATTCTAAATCCTGGCTGCAACTAGGAAGGCAGTTACATCCCTAGCACCTCGCTTGTAAAAATCTAGGCTGCAATTAGGGGAGGTTTGTCACCCTAATGCCCTGCCTAAAGAGATCCAGACTGCGACAAGGGATGTTACGACCCCAGTGCCCCGCCTCGGATTTTTATTTGGAGGAGAAACAAGTAATGTCTAACTAGGAAGAAAACGTTCTTTGAAGGTGTTAGACATCCTATGTTTCCCCGAAAACAATTTATTTTGGGTTTGAAAACTAAGTTAGGAAACTTGTGAAGTTGTTCGGAATTCTCGATGAAGAAACACTGATTTTGAGAAATGATTTTTAGGAGAAAACTTTCTGTATATGTGAGAAGAACTTTATGTGTTTGAGAAGAGTTTCTGTGATGTGAGAAGAGTTTTTCCTTAAAATTCCACAAAATGGTTTCTTTTGAAAACTTGATGAAGTTTGAATAAAATGGCTGTTTGAAATTCGAGAAAGGAGATACTTTGGATTTTTGAAAGAATTTACAAGTCGGGTTTGAAGTGAATGTGTCAAAATTGAATTGAGTTGAGATTGAAAACGAATTGGATTTGAATTGGATTGGGTTTGAATTGAATGAAATTGGGTTGAATTGGATTTGGGTTGAGGTGAGTTTGATTGGATTGAGGTCAAGTTGGATTGAGGTTCGAGTTTGAATTGGATTGAGGTTCGAGTTCGGTTTGGATTGAGGTTCAGGCTTGAACTAGATTAAGTTCGGGTTGAGTCAAACTTGGGTCAAGGTCAACGCTTTTTTTGTCAAGGTCAACGTTTTTTGGTCAAAGCTAAACCGGGGCAAAGCTAGGTCAAGGTCAAAGTTCGGATTGGGTCAAAGTTCGGTCAAAGGTCAAAGTTCGGGTCAAGGTCAAAGTCCAGATTGGTCAAAGTTTGGGTTGGGCAAGGTTCGATCAAAGGTCAAAGTTCGGGTCAAGGTCAAAGTCCAGATTGGTCAAATTTGGGTTGGGCCAAGGTTCAGGTCAAAGGTCAAAGTTCAGGTCAAGGTCAAATCGATTTGACTTGTGGGCTTGGGCCGATTACGGGTTTGGGTCGGTTTTGGGTTTGGGCCGGATTGGGTTTAGCGGACCGTGTTGAGATTTTTGAAAATTGGGCCAATTTTGAATTAATGGGCCGATTTTAAATTTGGGCCAAATTCAGATTTTGGGCCTTGAATTGGGATTTTGGGCTGAATTAAGTTTTGGGCCTCATTTGGAATTCGGGCTTAATTGATTTTTGGGCCTCATGGGCTTTGGAAAATTTGGGAAGAAATGATGACTCAAATTGAGATGAATTTTGAGGAAGTGTTTTTATTAATACATGTTATTATAATAAGATGTGATTGGGTTTAGGGATCACCCTTTGCTAGGTGGGACCATGGCTCACCATGGGCAAGGGCTCACCCTCTATCCTAAGGCTTGGTCCTAAGGTCTATAACTAGGGCTTAGTAATAGTTAGAGAAATACAAGGAAATGAATCAAATACTGCAGTAAAAATATAAAATATGTACAAGTACAGGGCAGAGCAAATGATCAAGAACGAACCATATATCAGAATTGAGGAAGAAAAGCAAACTAGAATTAAAATCGGTTTCATTCTTATTGAAGAGCTGGAGTTATAACCGAAGCAGAGAGAACATGGCCCCTGGTTTACTCGTTTTCCTTCTTTATTTTACCAACTCATCTTTAGCATACATTTTACTTCTATCTGACCGCACAATCGGAAAAATGAGGAACGTATATACACTTATGAAAAATCGATTATAAACAATATTAAGGCAACTATACAGTAAATGGAGAGCATAAGGTATGTTCCATATATAGACATGCTCTAAACTGTAAATTTTGGAGTTGTTCAAATTAAAAACAACAAAGTACCGGAATAGAGAATGATTATTCACGGTCATTATTATCTAGCCAAATGAAACAGAGGCAACAAAGTAACAGAGAACAGAATAAACGACAACTAGAATCAACATGTTGCAGACCAAAACGGGTGGACATTTTACATGTGCAGGGGAGTCTTTGATTCCATCATGAACTGAACAAAACCGAGAGTATCATAAAGGGAGGGATCCGAGAAAGAATGTGTTAACAAACAGAATGACAATCATAAAAGTTAGAGAGATCAATAGATGCGCTATCAACACCAAGCATACACCAACTTCAGTACGACTTCGAAATACTTGCAGACTCACAATGAGTCCATACAACAAATTCATGAGGAACAAAGAAATGAATGGGCAGACTGAGGTTTGGATCACTCTCGGCAAGAATTAGAATACATTTAGCAACACGGCAAGGAGATGGCAAGATACACAAAACATACAAAAACACTTAACACACATTTACATCCCAGCAAAAGTAGAGGGTTAATTAGGCAGAGGGTACCGACAGGATGACAAATGCGAACTCATAATAACGAGGAAATACAGTCTTCAGCTGGCTGATGTAGATTTGAGCCTCAACACTTCAAAGAGTTGACCCGACAGGATGACAAACACAAACTCAGGTGCAGGTTCATCTCAAGTTAGTTATATATGTACCTCGGTCAAGAAACAAAAATATATAAGCAGCTATGTGAACCCAGCATTGAACACAATACAGAAATGGAATAAGTTGTATATTAAAGAGAACCGTTCCAACCAAGCGCTTTGAGACAGAAAACTGAGCCAGAAGATTGAGAAAACAGATGTCCGCTTCAGTGAATTCAAACAACGCTAAGCAAAACACATTTAAGCTTTGACAGATACTCGGATCAGCAACACAACTTGGATGAAGCAACGAGAATCCAGGCCAGAATGTTGAGAGCATCCACTTAATAGCAGCGAAACCATGAAATAGCTCCGAAGGAGTATAAGAGCTTAAATCGACAGTAATGATGAACAGTTTACATGATATTTACCAGATAGATGATAGGACTTCAGAACTGAAAAAACTACATCAGAACCATTTCCGGGACATTATACGTGGATAACATATACAATGAAAGGATAACAGAGATAAGGCACCGATATTCTTGTTTCGCTCTTTCATATGAATACAAAAACAAAACTGGTAGCCATTGAGGTACCAAGATTACTGAAACGGAAGTGTGAATAAACTGGAGTTCAAAATCGGTTCTCAATGCTTCAAACAGAGAGCAACAAGAACTTAAATAGAAATGGACAGGCAAAACGATTTCCTGCAACTTTCGAACCCATAGACCCATGTTAAAGCCCGGTATTCGTGGTAGTGCATTCATACAATTGATAGATATACAACTTGGAGTTTTCGACTTTGTGCATGAGTTCTACAAAAACAGCGCCTATAACAGGCTCAGCATACGTTTACAGTCGAGCAATAAAAATGAAGACCGTGAAAATTGATGGTGGAAGGGAAAGCGAGGTCTAAAACGTGGGAATTGGTATCAATCATCAGAAACCAGTTTTCCGGAAAACCAAACTCCTCGTGCCCGTTAGGACCATCCCGACTCGGCTTACTAGGCAAAATAAAGTCCAAACAGAGCGAACCAAGAAGGAGAAATCAGAGCAGAAGAGAAAGAAAGAAAAAAAAACGTACGACAAAAACAGAGATGCGCGAAGAAAATAGTGAGCTCGAAATCAATTTCGCAACAGAAGAAAAGAGAGAGTTACTTTCACTATCGATAGAGTAAGAAGCTAGGAGGAATTCGAATGAGGTTTCTCAGAGGTTAGTGTGAACGAAGATTCTCGGCCTCTCGGGTCAGAATTGAAAACAAAGAGAAAGACGAAGCGCAGTGGGCTAGGTATTGGTTTGAGATTTCGAGCTGAGGATGATAACCCGGAAGAATGTGCTAATGACAAAGAGAAGAATGTAGGTTATACCCTTGTTGGGTGGTTTTTTTCGAGTGAAGAAGAAGAGGGAGACGAGCATGCATGTTGAAGAAGATGATCGAGCCGTAGTCCTCGGAGAGAAGGTGGCTACTGTTCCCCTTTATAATGATATATTAGGGTTTTTTTTTATTGGATGGGCTTTGTGTTGTTGGGCTTGGTAGGTCCAATACTAGGGGTTGGAATGGGTTAAGGGCCTGAGTTGGGCCAGGGTTCAACTAAGTGTGGATTGGGTTTGTAAGATGAAAATAAAAGTGTCTAAATAGAAGTGAACTGAAATGATAATAAAAATACCAATGTTAATAGTAGAATAAAATAAAATATAAGAAAAGGTGTATAGATGAATAAAAAATAAAAATAAATAATAGAATATAAACAAAACAAATAAGATAGTAAAATAAGTGAATAAACAAAAAGGGACGACCTTGAAACTGGACTGTCGATGGAAATTCATTTTCGAAGAATTGTGTTTTTTTTCTGAAATGCTTTGAAAAAGATTATAAAATGATGGTTTCGTCTTAGCACGCACGCTAATATGTTTTCAAAAAAGAAAGGCAACGACCCTTCTTATTATTTCGGAATTTGCTTTATGGGGTGAGAATTTTTTGTGTCTACAGATGGCTCCCCTTGATTCAATTCTGCAATAGAAGGCTTGCAGAATTGGATCAAGGTTGACGGGGCGCCAAAAATTCTCACCACGGCTTATGATTTGCTCTTATGGGTGCGGGTGCACGGGGACTTATGACGGGCCCCAGATTGCGGTGACTGATGGTATGAGGACTAATGACGGGCCTCAACTAGAACTCGGTGTCTAGCTCTAGGACTAATGACGGGCCTAGAATACGATCAATCAACCTATGCATGAGGACTTATGACGGGCCTCAACTAGATCTCGGTGTCTAGCTCTAGGACTTATGACGGGCCTAGAATGCATCTTCGAAATGTATGAGGACTAATGACGGGCCTCAACTAGATCTCGATGTCTAGCTCTAGGACTAATGACGGGCCTAGAATACAATCGGTATATGGGTTATGCATGAGGACTAATGACGGGCCTCAACTAGAACTCGGTGTCTAGCTCTAGGACTTATGACGGGCCTAGAATGCATCTTCGAAATGTATGAGGACTAATGACGGGCCTCAACTAGATCTCGGTGTCTAGCTCTAGGACTAACGACGGGCCTAGAATACAATCGGTATATGGGTTATGCATGAGGACTAATGACGGGCCTCAACTAGAACTCGGTGTCTAGCTCTAGGACTTATGACGGGCCTAGAATGCATCTTCGAAATGTATGAGGACTAATGACGGGCCTCCACTAGATCTCGGTGTCTAGCTCTAGGACTAATGACGGGCCTAGAATACAATCGGTATATGGGTTATGCATGAGGACTAATGACGGGCCTCAACTAGAACTCGGTGTCTAGCTCTAGGACTTATGACGGGCCTAGAATGCATCTTCGAAATGTATGAGGACTAACGACGGGCCTCAACTAGATCTCGGTGTCTAGCTCTAGGACTGATGACGGGCCTAGAATACAATCGGTATATTGGTTATGCATGAGGACTAATGACGGGCCTCAACTAGAACTCGGTGTCTAGCTCTAGGACTAATGACGGGCCTAGAATGCATCTGAAAGTACGAGGACTTATGACGGACCTCAACTAAACCTCTTGACATCTAGCTATAGGACTTATGACGGGCATATAATACTTTGATCGAGTTGTATGAGACTCATTGTTTTGAGTGGTTGATTTGAGGATGACTTTGTTTGTGGGTTGATCCGGAATTGGATGCTTTTCGATTGTTCTCGTGAGGGATATGATAGTCCAATGTTTTTTGTTGATGTGGCCCTTGACTTTGTCAGTGTGGAACTTAAGCTTCAGTTTTGTTTCGACAGTCTCGCCCGATGTGCACTGTAGTTTCGGGATTTGGTAGGACTCTTGGCTCTAGAGTTTCGAGATGGCTCCAGTATGGCTCTTGAGTTTTTGTTTTGGTTTTGTGATTTTGTGGTCAGTTTTCAAAAGGATGGTTTTGTGAATGAGTGACTTTGGACCTTGATGGTTTTCATATGACCGGATGCCTTTGGTATGATCAATGGCTCCTATGTGATTGGATAGCTCCGGTGCGGTCAAATGGCTCCGGTTTGATATGTGATTCCCTTGTGAGCAACGAATCTGGGATGATTGATGGGTTTGGCTTTGATATGATCCGATGGCTCCGGCATGATCGGATGGCTCCGGTTTAATATGTGACTCCCTTGTGAGCAACGGCTCTGGATGGTTGGTGGGTTTCGATTTGGGTTGAGATTTTCGGGATGGTTAGTGGTTTCAATTTGGTTCAGATTTTGAGTCGGATGGTGGGTCGATGTGATTGGTGGATTATGTTGTGTTTGACGTATTTTGATGCGGTAGATATTTTTTGTTGCGGTTGATAACTTCTTGGTCATTGATGGATGGCAACGTTCCAATTATGACTTCAGGGTTCTCTCATGATGGCTCCGGGATAACTCGGGATGGCTCCAAGAAGGGCTACGAGATGGCTCTATTCGGTGATAGTGAGGAACAAAGGGGGACTTTTGCCTGTGAGGTGGTCGCACCCTGGGTGGGCTGCCTACGTACTCAATTTCGTATTGAGATCAGACCATACGTAGTTCGAAACTGTGTAGGCAAGACCCGGTGATGAAATGGCTCATGTGTAGTCTTGAGGTCTCTAGGACGGTCTCAATGTTTGAGGATGGCTCTCGCATGGCTCTAGTTTGGTTCGATGTAGCTCGGTGATAGCCTGGAATAGTTCCAAAAGGCTAGATGTAGCTCGATGATGGCCCGGGATGGCTCCAGCCTGACTTCTTTTGATAGGAAGACTTACTTCGACCGTAGCAACTGAAGTCGACTTTCAGCGAGACTAGGCAGAGTTCTTACCAATAAGATATTGATGATGGAGTGCTTATGATGCATGTAAATATTAAATGCTAGATGTGATGCAAAATGCATATGCAATTTTTGGAGAGAAGGTATGATCCTATCTCTATTAATATGAGGTTTACGAACATAAGACATCTTCGGTTCGATCTTGAGTGATTGTTGAGCTGGAATACGTGAATCACTTTCTCATGGAGGGATATGGGTCAATCTCTCGTGAGTATGGCCGTGTGTGCTATTGGTGTGATGATGTTCTTGATGCTCAGAGCAGTATTCTGAGAATTTCTTTTGAGGTTTTGAACTTTCCGTTCCTCACAAATTCCTCTCCTGCAATGGGGTAGGCTGATTATGATTGGTAGTTTAATCGAAGAGTCACTCGCACTCTAAAGACCTTGTGAGATTAGGTCACACTCATTCGCTCACGGTCCCTTTGGTATGATTGGGACATGTTGATAACAAGTACGAAGCATATGATTCATGTTTCAGATTCGGTACTTTCAGTTAACGCTCATTAACTTATGAGTCAGAGGTCTTTATTGGGTTGTAACGGGGATGAGGGGTATGATGCATGTCACATGGGACTGTGGGGTTTATTGGGAATTGTGGAGCTTTTGTGCAATAAAGGACAAGTTTCACCTTTGCCATGGGTGAAATGATTAGACGGGTTTTGATAACCCCTTATCGGTTTCTGCGGGACATCATTGGTCCTTTTGGTTTGGATTTCTCCTTCTTGCATCTCCTGGCGTACGATTTGAACTTTCTTCTCATTTTTGTGTTATTGAAATTGCGTTTGGCTCATCAACTTTTTCAAGCATTCTCTGCTTTGTATTTTGGCTTTCAGCTTTGGAGTTGCATTGACTCAACGATCTTCTTGAACATTTTCAGTGTTCTTTTTGGTGTTTGGCTTTGGAGTTGCCTTGACTCACTGATTTCTTCAAACATTTCATTTGTTGTTTTTGTGAAAGATGGTGGGGAGGGGACCATGGCTCCGGCTCCTTCTAGATCCTCTATTGCAAGGGCAGACAAGTATATGTGGAGTGGTATATTATGGAGTTTTTTTTTTTGAAAAAGAGTTTTTCTTGAAAGGCTCAGCGGGGCTCACTAAGGGTTATGTTTGGGAAAATCAAAGTTTTTTGGCCTTGTGGAGATTTTGATCCTAAGTGCCTCGTCATTCTCATTAGTCAATAATTGTTTTCTTACTATTCTTGAATCTTTGCATGAACCACATTTCGTATCTTGCTATCGACATTGATCTCACTCTAAATTATGCCTCTCCATGTGCTGAAGGAAAGCACAAGTCACTCGTGGTTTTACCTTCATGGACTCGCTCTATCTGCCCTCATCGCCCGGTGGATTGTCCAATATCCTCATTCAGAATTCAAGGGAAAATACCGCTCTTCGCACACTACTCACTTGGTATGTGGTGCTGATTTTAATTAGACCCTTGTGTTCATTGATGGGTCAAGAGTTAAGTGGTTCACGCACTCCGTTCAATCATTCTCTCAAGATTTTCCCAAAGATGTCGTTTCGATATGAGAGTATGCAAACACGGCTATCTACAATGCAATCTACTGTGGTAATATGGAATTACTACGTATAAGATGCGTGAAATACTGAAAGTGATGAATGAAGATGGTTGACTTTGGGTTTTGACAGAATGTTTTTTTTTTTTTTGCGTTTTTCGTTTTGGATGCAATGCATGCGTGGTAAGGCTACACCTAGTCTCACTTGAGTCGGTTCCAGTTGATGGTCTATGAAGCTCATCCTCCATTATAAACTCTGAAGCTGGTCTAGCTGCTGGGGTCACTGTCAGGGTAGAGACTCTCAAGTGAGGCCGGGTTGGTGATTGGTTTTTGGAATTTGGATTTTTAGGGAGTGATAACTCCCGCATGGTGGTCCCACGGTATGACACGCTCTTTCCCTTTTAGTCACTGACGCGCATGGTGATTCTGAGTGGGAGAGGTTTGAACTCGGTTTTCTTTTCTATCCCTCTGAGATCGGGCTCTAGCGGTCGAGATATTGGGATGAAAGTGTGTGTGGTGTGGTGACAATGAAACACATGGTTATGCCATTTTTGAGATGGACACGACTCGTGAATGATTGATGGAATTGAAATGGCTGGAAGTGCAAGTGACTCTTTTTTTGTGTGGAATGTGATGCATGTGTTTTTGCTTTGTGCTCGGTTGCATTTGTTGGTGTTGTTTTTAGGGGATACCTCCTGTAGATACCGTGAATTCTCGCCCCATAAAGCAAAGTTGATAAATATATATAATTGTGAGGAGTCGTTCCTTATTCATTCTTCTCTTTATTCGTGCATGCCAAAAGAAACCAAGTTTTAGAAAAACAATTTTGAAAATGCGTGTTTCAAAGTGGTGGATTTCCTCAATAGAAATTTGATGCTCGATCATTCGCAAATAAAATAGGGGATGGGGAACCCTATACACATTGACCTAAATAAATTCAAAGGGAATGTGTAAACCTATACATGTAATCTATTCAGAAATGGACAAGAGAGAAAAGAATGCTAGGGAAAACCTATACATCAATTCTAAAAGTCATTAAATGGGGGAGTTTGAGCTTAAAAACTTCTCCCAAATTCTTTGCTTCGTCTTCGAGCTTCTGACTGACTGCTCAATCGTCTTCGGGCTCCTGATTGGCTGTTCGCTCGTCTTCGGGCGTTTGACTGGTTGCTCGCTCGAGTTCAGGTTGTTGCAGCGAAGCAGTATTGTGATCAAACAAAACGGGTTGGTGTTCTTCTGATTTTCAACAGTTTGAACTTGAACCGGTGTTGCTGATCTTCGTGTCGCTTGACTCGGGTTGGTACACCCCTGGTTTTGTATTTGAATGGTTGGTGTTGGTCTTCATGTCGCTCGGCAGGCTCCACGGGTTGGTGCGCCTCTGATTTTTAGCTCGATCCGCTCCGACGAGGGAGATGAGGGATATTCTTGAGAAAGGAAAAGGTGAATGATCGAGCACAAAATCTTATGTGAAAATCCACCACTTTTGTGAAAACAAGAAATGACTAGTACGCTCCACAGCAATGACCGCTGCTCTTGAAGGTGGGTAGAACTTCAAAAATAGCGGGTCACGACATGGGGACTAAATCATTTGTTTTGAAATACGTTTATGAAAATCAACTTTGAAAACCGTTTTCGAAAACTATTTTGAAATAATGTTGGTGAAAAATGTTGTTTGAAATTCGTTTGTAGAAAGTAGGTTTGTAGAAAGTAAGTTTTCGAAATCTATTTATGAAATTTGTTTGAAATAACATTCTAAAGATGAAGTGGCAAGTTTAAAACCGCAAATGTTTATGAGAAAATTTAGGTGGGATTTGAAATTAAACGAGCTCGTAAAACAACTTTAAGGGATGTGCAAAAGAGAATTCCGAACGTTTTGAAACAGATTGGTTGGAAAAAGCGGTTTGCACACATGCATAGCAAGAAGTAAAATCGTGGCTGTATATGATGAGGAGTTGTAAGTGTTAGTGTTGGGATAATCACTTTCCAGGTCAATTATGATTCCGTCTCACCGGGGGAACCATCGTCCCTTCACTGTCATCTCTCGGGTTTTTCTCTGCTATGCCCCTTGCGGGGCACGTCATCAAGAAAGTCCAGAGTGCTTAAGTTCGAAAGGTCCGGATACCCGAAGTGATAAGGAACATACGCCACGGCCAGTGATGATCCGACAACACCCCACTTTTCGGGAAACTCGGGGAAGTATTGCATGGGAACAGGTCTCTCATCATCTGCACGGTCAGGTGTGTCTAAAGTCCAAATTATTCACTGACTACTTTGTGCCATGTATGGGTATCCGGTAAATACGGGATCCTCTATGGACGTATAGCGTGACATGGGCTTTAGAGACACCCGTGGCGCAGAGGAACAATGGAGAACTGAGCCCATGCAATCTTCAAGGTAAGGCAAAGAGGTGGTCGGACAGGCGGCATACAAAGGGGGTGACTACCCATAAAACCCGTCTTAGACACCGGGTTAGGCAGCTGGACACTGAAGGCTCATGGTTCACTATATGCTGGCTTAAAATCGGATAATGAAGGATATTTTTGGATCATGAGCCTGCAGGGCGTAGGTCGATGACCATCTTGCCCTGTGGGTTAGCCATTTATATTTTGACCCAGCTCATGGGAAATCAACCGTGGACCGGTCGGGATTCCGTGACTCGTGGATAAATCGGGTGACACAGAGGAATGCATGTCCTAAGCTACCCTCCCAATGCACCCCACAATCATAACATAAATATAAAAGCGATGAAGTCAGTACCAACCTGTTTGCCAAGAATTTTTTCTTGAAAGTGATTCCAAATTGTTGCTTATTAACCTAGAGGGAAGTTAGCTTCATTCAATACTAAGTGTCCTCTTTCTATATGTGAGCTAACCATTACCTAATTGTTGCAATGTTTGTTGAGGATCTATCAGGTCCTATCTGTCCTCATCAGATACACACTCTAATGTGGAATAGAGTAATCCTAGAGGCTTTGAAGAGAATCTCTTGAAGGTTTTGAAAGAAGTGGGGAAATCCCGACAATTTTGAATGGAGTTCAGTCTTCTTGACCAAGTTTATGAGAAAAACTTACTCAAGTTTTCCCCAGCAAGTCGCCATTCTGTGGAGGGTGATTTTTCGGTATGAGGGGAGGTCTATCTAAATATGGCCTGACTGAAAAGCCTAGATCCTAGAAATTGCCATTCTGTGGAGGGTGAAAACCCGTTATTCATGGCAGCCCTCAAATACCTACTCTATCGTCCGTCTTTCCCAGAAAGTATAAAGGGGGAGTGTTAGTGAACACTACACCCGCTCTCAATGGGCTCCACGCGGACTTATGCCTCTATAAGGCGGAATTGACTAGAGTCGCCACCTAGTTTGACCTAAGGAACTAGGAAGGGAGAGAATGGTTCTAAGAACCGTTAATTGACTCTGATGATTTATTGCCTATGGATAGGGACTATCTGGTCATTTGCAGAGATTCTGTTGTGGGTTCGTACTGGGTTACACCCCTCAGAAGTGGCAACGACCACGACTTCGGATTGGTGCCCGAGGAAACCTCGGTCTCCAATTGTCGGGATTATCTTCTTTCAAAACCTTATTAGAGAGATTCAATTAAATCCAAGGATAGGATTAGGATGGGAAGAGAGTAAACGAGTGGATGAGGCAAGCTTTTCTGCCAAGCTAGTGCCAAGAAGAAGAATTGACGAATTCAGATGAGTATAGAATGAAGATTTGGAAAGAGTCGGAGGTTTAGTGAATAGACAAGACTGAAGTCTGATGGTTTAAAGTTTGTGGGACCGAAGAAGGTTTGAGTGTTTAAGAGATATGAAAGCCACCTTAAGGGGGAAAAGAGTTTTTGTTTGAATGGGGTCGTGATAAGCGAGAAATACATCTACTTTTAGGGCTTTAATTCTTCCTATTTTCATAGCAATTTGTATCGTATTTCTCACTTATCATATGCTTTTTCCTTAGATTTATGTTTTGATATGAAATAATATATTTTATGTGTTAAATGTAGGAAAAAGCCATGTTAATGGATAGATAATCTCATGAGCTTTCCAATGCAACAAACGGCGAGTCAAACGGACTTATAACGAAGAATCTGGAGCCAATCGAAGATTAGACTACACTCGTGTATATATAACCGCCCACAACATACACGTCCGCCTGGTTAAGGCGCGGACAACACACATGCGTCCGCCTCGCGGACAAGGCAGAGACGTCCGCATCTTATCTCGCGGACAACACACAGGCGTCCGCCTCACGGACAGAACAGAGACGTCCGCCTGTTATCGCGCGGACATCACAGAGGAGTCCGCCTCTTATCGGGCGGACAGCACACAGACGACCGCGAGGCGGACGGAACAGAGACGTCCGCCTGATACCAGGCGGACGCGGCTAAAAACAACGCGAAACAGTTTTATTCTCCGTTTTTCGCGGCGCTTTCTTCTTCCGGCGCCTACCGACAGTCTTCACGCGTCTGCCCCCAATCTTCTGCAAACCCAATCCATCTACTCCTCAACTTGGCCACTTGGTCACGCGTGCTCCAACCTTCTCCTTCCTTCCTCTCCTTCTCCTTCTTCTATAAATTCTACGAGCTTTCTGCTCAAAATAATTACTCCCTTCCTCAAAATCCAAACACCACCGTTCAAACCACGACACACCACCGTTCACCACAATCTTCCATCCAAAGTTCATTAAACTTACGCTGTTATTTTCCAGACAGCCAACGAAGAAGACGATCTGCACAAAACCAGTCCATATCCTGATCTGTATCCGCGTACCGTCGTTCTTCTTCGTTCTGTCTGTCTATCTTATTTATTATGTTGTTTTCATAATTATGTGTGATTAATAAATCTAGCTTTCCGGGTTTAGAAGCAAGCCTATTTTATATAATTGTGTTATATAAGCTTTCCAGTATAATTTATCTAAACAGTATTTTGATTCCTCTCCTTAATGCGCTTTAATTCTCTTGTACAATTATTAAAGTGATATTTGTAGTTCTTTGTCAAAATGCAGTGCTGAGACAAGGTTCTAGACACAGGAAGTCAAATGGGTTAACGACTAGAAGCGATATTCCTCGCCGTATAGGTTAATCTATCTCCAATAGGAATTGTTACTAATGCGATTAATTTATTAATAACTTGAACAAGGAATTGCGCTTGTTGTTTAAATTAATCAGGGTTTATTAGACAGGGAACGGTCAATAAACTAATTAAGATTCTTGAGTTTATTGTTAAAGTGGGAAAGTTATATTAATATAGTTAAATAAAATAGGTAAGCAGAACAACCCGGGATGCTTCTTTAAAACCAAAAAGTTTTATAATTTCTATTTCTTTTTCTGTTTAATTAATTGTTTTTATTATTGTCTTATTATTTAGCTGATAATCATTTCCCTCAAAAAGATAAAATCTGTTTATAGAAATCTCAGTCAATTTACTACACTATCAGTTATCCACAGCGAGGTCCCCAAGAGTACGACAACCCACCTTTCCACTATTCCGCAAAACGATTAGGTACACTGCCTAGGTTGAAGAAGTAGTCACATATTTCTCCAACAAGTTTTTGCGCCGTTGCCGGGGACCTCCGGCAAGGTTAATTGGTAGTTTTTAATTTTACTGAGTTTTAAGTTTATAAATTTGTGATATATTTTGCTTCTTTTTAATTTTTGTTTCTGTTATATTTTGTTTCTATTATTCTGCTAATATTTTAATTGTGTAAATTTTCTGTTATATCTGTTTAATTTCTTTTTTTTTTTGTTTTATGTAATTTTACATACCGTTTTTTTTTTTATATATTTTATTTTAGCAGTTTTATTTTATCTCTGTTTTGTTTCATATTTGTTTTTTTTATTTAGTAATTTCCGTTCTTGTGTTTATTTTCTATTTTTAGTTCTATTCTACTTGGTATTTTTTTTTTTTATTTTTGTAGGATAGTTACTGATTATGGAGAGCGGCGACGATGAGGTGAAGAGATTATTGATCAATTTGGAATGGACTCACATGCAAGAGGAGATGTCCTCATATCAAAGGTTGGTCAAGGATTATCAATCACCTCAACAGTCAATCGAGAGCCGTATTGGTGGGAAGTCGACCAGGCTAATACACAGTACCAAGAAGCTCAGTTGGGATACTGCTACTTCAATCAGAATGAACAGCAATCTACACAAGGGCCAGTCGAATTTCTCCAGACCGAACCGCTAGAAGAAATTCCAGTGGTGACTCCAAGGAGTGAAGATCGATTCGAGCCAGATATTATTGAAGCTACAAGTTCTGATGAGGAGATAAAGAAACTTATCATGACATTTTTCTCCGACGCCGAGTTGGAGCAAATGTCTGAAAATTACAAATCTCCTCCATCTCCATCCCCAACACAAGAGGAGCAATTAAAATTTGAAGATATTTTGTGTGAGCCTCATCAACCGGAAGAGGAAATTTACATCCTCGAATCTGAGGAAGGAACACCACTACCACCGGTCTCTCATCAACTCCCATCCTTCCTCCATAAGCCTCAACAACGGGAGGAGGATGTTTACATCCTCCAATTTGAGGAAGAAAAGCCAATCACACCTGGTCTCCTGTTAAAACTACGCTACCGGCAGTACCTCCTCAAACACCAGGTTTTGTGGAGTATTCATTTTCCTATTTTATTTGCCGAAGTAACGTTTTGTTTTGATCCAGGTGGTTTGCTTTCTACTACTAACTTCGTTTTCCTGGCGAAGGTATTGTCTACTTTTATTTTTGATCCAGGATAACGAAGCAGGAGTCTAGCCAAAGACTAAAACTACGGGCAGCTTACTGGGAGGCAACCCAGTGGTTAAAATTTATTATCCTATTATTATTATTATTATTTTAATTTTGTATCCCACATTGTCTCTATATTATGTTTTTTAAAAAAAAAGAAGTGGAAATGGTGTCTATGCTTTCACGCAACGCTTTTTAGCGTTTATTTTTGGGTAGTGTGTGCAGGTGAAATTCTTATCATGGTATCTGAAGAACTCCAAGGCTGGACACTTGCTTGAACGCAAGTGTGAGGAACACTACCCCCTTGTCCAAGCTTAAGTGTGAGGAAGTTTACCTTCCTCAATCTACGATATCAGGGGAGTTTTAGTTTCTTTATTTAATGTTTGTGTTCAGCCTATAATGCTTTTAATTGCTTATTCATTTTATCAGTCCATGATTGTCCTGAATGAAATTCTTCATGAGTCTGGCATATTTTGAAAGGTCTTTTCTTGATTATTTTATGAACAATGAGGACATTGCTCCTCTTAAGTGTGAGGAAGTAGAGACCTTTCCCTGAAAATATGCCAGTTGCACTTAATGCCACACATGCTTTTAATTGTCTTCTTGCATTGAGGGAATCACTGCTCTGAGTGCTTATAAATGTTGAATTCTTGGGTGAAAATTTTTGCATAAATTTTGAAGTGAAGCCAGGTGACCACCTCAAGAATCTTTCTGCTTTAGGTTGTTTGTATATATAGTTTTATTCAAACGAATCTGTTTTCCCAAAATTTGGTGGATTAAGTTGATTGGGGAAACTGAATTAGTTTATCTTGGGATTTTGGAAATGATATGAAAGTTTGGAATGAAAGGATAAGGCAAGGTACTCCGCTGATCAAAATTTTTCCTAACAAAAGCAGGCCTCGTCTATCCGGTTATTAAGTCCTAGGGGTGCCTTAACACCTATCTACCTAAGGTCTCGTGATCTGGGATAGTTGGCCCAACACCGTTACAAGGATAGAGAGAAAAGTCTGGGTTACGAAAAAAAAAAACTCTGCAATTCGCGATTATTCAATTGTGTTGTATATATTTCTTGAAGAAGAATGTTTTTGCATACGAAAAGAGTTAATTGCAGTTTAATTTTTGTTTTTGATCATGAGTATGTGGTGTTGAAAGGTATCACGGAATAAGGCGTTACTTCACACCCCTTGTCATCAAAAGGTTAAAGGAAAGAAATGGTGGAAGATCCCAAGTTAATCTACATTCAGATTTTTGTAGTCTAACTTATCCATGCTTTAAAAATTTTTCCTTCTCACTGTTTGCAAAAACCTACAACCAGGAGCAGAACTATTCTTTTGATTGTCACTTTGCTTGCTCTGTTTTGCATCTGTTTAATCCTCAGGTTTGACACTACGGCCTTAGAGATATATTTATTCTCTATTTGCTTGAGGACAAGCAAAATCTAAGTGTGAGGAAGTTTGATAAGCGAGAAATACATCTACTTTTAGGGCTTTAATTCTTCCTATTTTCATAGCAATTTGTATCGTATTTCTCACTTATCATATGCTTTTCCTTAGATTTATGTTTTGATATGAACTAATATATTTTATGTGTTAAATGTAGGAAAAAGCCATGTTAATGGATAGATAATCTCATGAGCTTTCCAATGCAACAAACGGCGAGTCAAACGGACTTATAACGAAGAATGTGGAGCCAATCGAAGATTAGACTACACTCGTGTATATATAACCGCCCACAACATACACGTCCGCCTGGTTAAGGCGCGGACAACACACATGCGTCCGCCTCGCGGACAAGGCAGAGACGTCCGCATCTTATCTCGCGGACAACACACAGGCGTCCGCCTCGCGGACAGAACAGAGACGTCCGCCTGTTATCGCGCGGACATCACAGAGGAGTCCGCCTCTTATCGGGCGGACAGCACACAGACGACCGCGAGGCGGACGGAACAGAGACGTCCGCCTGATACCAGGCGGACGCGCAGGCGGACGCGGCTAAAAACAACGCGAAACAGTTTTATTCTCCGTTTTTCCGCGGCGCTTTTCTTCTTCCGCGCCTACCGACAGTCTTCACGCGTCTGCAACCCCAATCTTCTGCAAACCCAATCCATCTACTCCTCAACTTGGCCACTTGGTCACGCGTGCTCCAACCTTCTCCTTCCTTCCTCTCCTTCTCCTTCTTCTATAAATTCTACGAGCTTTCTGCTCAAAAATAATTACTCCCTTCCTCAAAATCCAACACCACCGTTCAAACCACGACACACCACCGTTCACCACAATCTTCCATCCAAAGTTCATTAACTTACGCTGTTATTTCCAGACAGCCAACGAAGAAGACGATCTGCACAAAACCAGTCCATATCCTGATCTGTATCCGCGTACCGTCGTTCTTCTTCGTTCTGTCTGTCTATCTTATTTATTATGTTGTTTTCATAATTATGTGTGATTAATAAATCTAGCTTTCCGGGTTTAGAAGCAAGCCTATTTTATATAATTGTGTTATATAAGCTTTCCAGTATAATTTATCTAAACAGTATTTTGATTCCTCTCCTTAATGCGCTTTAATTCTCTTGTACAATTATTAAAGTGATATTTGTAGTTCTTTGTCAAAATGCAGTGCTGAGACAAGGTTCTAGACACAGAAGTCAAATGGGTTAACGACTAGAAGCGATATTCCTCGCCGTATAGGTTAATCTATCTCCAATAGGAATTGTTACTAATGCGATTAATTTATTAATAACTTGAACAAGGAATTGCGCTTGTTGTTTAAATTAATCAGGGTTTATTAGACAGGGAACGGTCAATAAACTAATTAAGATTCTTGAGTTTATTGTTAAAGTGGGAAAGTTATATTAATATAGTTAAATAAAATAGGTAAGCAGAACAACCCGGGATGCTTCTTTAAAACCAAAAGTTTTATAATTTCTATTTCTTTTCTGTTTTAATTAATTGTTTTTATTATTGTCTTATTATTTAGCTGATAATCATTTCCCTCAAAAAGATAAAATCTGTTTATAGAAATCTCAGTCAATTTACTACACTATCAGTTATCCACAGCGAGGTCCCCAAGAGTACGACAACCCACCTTTCCACTATTCCGCAAAACGATTAGGTACACTGCCTAGGTTGAAGAAGTAGTCACATATTTCTCCAATAGTCGCACCCTGGATGGGCTACCTACGTACTCAACTCCCTGTCGAGATCAGACCTTACGTAGTTCAGGATTTTTTGAGATGTTTGAAGTTTCGGGTTTGAGGGGGTAGTCTGTGAGACGCTCGGGTCTATGAGACGTTTGAAACCATGAGATGTCGAAGTCTGTGAGACGTTCGAATCTGTGAGACGCTCGGGTCTGTGAGACATTCAAGTCATTGGGATGACAAAGTCTGTGAGACGCTCGGGTCTGTGAGACATTCAAGTCATTGGGATGACAAAGTCTGTGAGACGCTCGGGTCTGTAAGACAATACGGGGTTGTTCGGAGGTGAGATGGCCGAGTGAAAATGGCATTTTGATTGATGTAGGGTCGCACCCTGTGTGGGTTGCCTACGTACTCAACTCCCTGTTGAGATCAGACCTTACGTAGTTCACTCTTTTGGAGTTTTGATGTTTGAAGTTTTTTTAGAAAGCTTGATGTGTGGGGTGTTGTAGTCTGGGAGACGCTTGGGTCTATC
The DNA here is from genome assembly GCA_023374045.1 of Limonium bicolor. Classification (NCBI taxonomy): domain Eukaryota; kingdom Viridiplantae; phylum Streptophyta; class Magnoliopsida; order Caryophyllales; family Plumbaginaceae; genus Limonium; species Limonium bicolor. The sequence goes on along the minus strand of CM041780.1, from coordinate 166,365,880 downwards.
AGACGTTTGAAATCTTGAGATATCGAAATCTGTGAGACACTCAGATCTGTGGACACTCGGGTCTATGAGATGCTCTGGTCTGTGAGGTATTCGGATCATTGGAATAACAAAGTCTGTGAGACGCTCGGGTCTGTGAGACAATACGGGGTTGTTTGGAGGTGAGATGGCCGAGTGAAAAATGGCATTTTGATGGATGTAGGGTCGCACCCTATGTGGGTTGCCTACGTACTCAACTCCTGTTGAGATCAGACCTTACGTAGTTCAGATTTGAGTTTTTGGAGATTTTAGGGTTTTGGAAGTTTTGATGTTTGTGGAGCTTGAAGATACTTGAGGTGTTCGAGATTTAGAAAGGTTCGAAGTTTCGAAAAGTTTCGGGTTTGGATGCTAGCCTGTGAGACGCTCGGGTCTGTGAGACGTTTGGTGAAAAGAGATATCGAAGTCTGTGAGGTGCTCGGGCCTGTGAGACGTTTGAATCTTAAAATGGTGGAGAGATTGAAGTGTTCGAGTCTGTGAGGCGCTTGGGCCTATGAGACTTTGGAAGCTTGAGAGAAGCTAGAATTTGCAAGATGATTTGAGTTTAAGGTGAATTGGAGTTTGAATGATGACTTGAGTATGTGAGGCAATTGGAATTTTGGAGAGATCCGGGTTTTTTGGGTTCGAGGTTCGAAAAGAGTTGAGGTTTTGGGATATTTCGGGATTTGAAATGAGATGATGATGGGTTGAGTTGTTTGGAGGAATGATTGTCAAAATCGTCTCTCTTAAAGTTTAAAACCGAAAAGTCATTTTTGTTGTAAAAGGGCGGATAATCCCGAGGGATTACCCTATATACCCCCTCGAACACGACACTTAATTAATGGTAAGTGCCGAGGCTCGAAAGATGGGGCAATGAATTTATGTCGAAAAATAGGATTTAGAGAGAAACACCATGAATGAGATGTTCTCGGTCAGACCCTAATAACGTCTCTAACTCCCGGGTTTTAAAACGTTAAAAACTGAAAACCTTGAAATCAAGCGGAAGGGAGTTAGACGATTCTAAAATCCCGGCTGCAACTAGGAAGGCAGTTACATCCCTAGCACCCCGCCTTGTAAAAATCTAGGCTGCAATTAGGGGAGGTTTGTCACCCTAATGCCCTGCCTAAAGAGATCCAGACTGCGACAAGGATGTTACGACCCCAGTGCCCCGCCTCGGATTTTTTTTGGAGGAGAAACAAGTAATGTCTAACTAGGAAGAAACGTTCTTTGAAGGTGTTAGACATCCTATGTTCCCCGAAAACAATTTATTTTGGTTTGAAAACTAAGTTAGGAAACTTGTGAATTGTTCGGAATTCTCGATGAAGAAACACTGATTTTGAGAAATGATTTTAGGAGAAAACTTTCTGTATATGTGAGAAGAACTTTCTGCGTTTGAGAAGAGTTTTCTGTGATGTGAGAAGAGTGTTTTTCCTTTAAAATTCCACAAAATGGTTTCTTTTGAAAACTTGATGAAGTTTGAATAAAATGGGTTGTTTGAAATTCGAGAAAGGAGATACTTTGGATTTTTGAAAGGAATTTACAAGTCGGGTTTGAAGTGAATGTGTCAAATTGAATTGAGTTGAGATTGAAAACGAATTGGATTTGAATTGGATTGGGTTTGAATGAATGAATTGGGTTGAATGGATTTGGGTTGAGGTCGAGTTTGAATTGATTGAGGTCAAGTGGGATTGAGTTCGAGTTTGAATTGGATTGAGGTTCGAGTTCGGTTTGGATTGAGGTTCAGGCTTGAACTAGATTAAGTTCGGGTTGAGTCAAACTTGGGTCAAGGTCAACGCTTTTTTTGTCAAGGTCAACGTTTTTTGGTCAAAGCTAAACCGGTCAAAGCTAGGTCAAGGTCAAAGTTCGGATTGGGTCAAAGTTCGGTCAAAGGTCAAAGTTCGGGTCAAGGTCAAAGTCCAGATTGGTCAAAGTTTGGGTTGGGCCAAGGTTCGATCAAAGGTCAAAGTTCGGGTCAAGGTCAAAGTCCAGATTGGTCAAAGTTTGGGTTGGGCCAAGGTTCAGGTCAAAGGTCAAAGTTCAGGTCAAGGTCAAATCGATTTGACTTGTGGGCTTGGGCCGATTACGGGTTTGGGTCGGTTTGGGTTTGGGCCGGATTGGGTTTAGCGGGCCGTGTTGGGATTTTGAAAATTGGGCCAATTTTGAATAATGGGCCGATTTTAAATTGGGCCAAATTCAGATTTTGGGCCTTGAATTGGGATTTTGGGCTGAATTAAGTTTTGGGCCTCATTTGGAATTCGGGCTTAATTGATTTTTGGGCCTCACGGGCTTTGGAAAATTTGGGAAGAAAATGAGACTCACAATTGAGATGAATTTTGAGGAAGTTTTTTATTAATACATTTTATTATAATAAGATGTGAGTTTGGGTTAGGGATCACCCTTTGCTAGGTGGGACCATGGCTCACCATGGGCAGGGCTCACCCTCTATCCTAAGGCTTGGTCCTAAGGTCTATTAACTAGGGCTTAGTAATAGTTAGAGAAATACAAGGAATGAATCAAATACTACAGTAAAAATATAAAATATGTACAAGTACAGGGCAGAGCAAATGATCATGAACGAACCATATATCAGAATTGAGGAAGAAAAGCAAACTAGAATTAAATCGGTTTCATTCTTATTGAAGAGCTGGAGTTATAACCGAAGCAGAGAGAACATGGCCCCTGGTTTACTCGTTTTTTCCTTCTTTATTTACCAACTCATCTTTGCATACATTTTACTTCTATCTGACCGCACAATCGGAAAAATGAGGAACATATATACACTTATGAAAAATCGATTATAAACAAATATTAAGGCAACTATACAGTAAATGGAGAGCATAATGTATGTTCCATATATAGACATGCTCTAAACTGTAAATTTGTGAGTTGTTCAAATTAAAAACAACAAAGTACCGGAATAGAGAATGATTATTCACGGTCATTATTATCTAGCCAAATGAAACAGAGGCAACAAGTAACAGAGAACAGAATAAACGACACTAGAATCAACATGTTGCAGACCAAAACGGGTGGACATTTTACATGTGCAGGGGAGTCTTGATTCCATCATGAACTGAACAAAACCGAGAGTATCATAAAGGGAGGGATCCGAGAAAGAATGTGTCACAAACAGAATGACAATCATAAAAGTTAGAGAGATCAATAGATGTGCTATCAACACCAAGCATACACCACTTCAGTACGACTTCGAAATACTTGCAGACTCACAATGAGTCCATACAACAAATTCATGAGGAACAAAGAAATGAATGGGCAGACTGAGGTTGGATCACTCTCGGCAAGAATTAGAATACATTTAGCAACACTGGCAAGGAGATGGCAAGATACACAGAAACATACAAAAACACTTAAACACACATTACATCCCAGCAAAAGTAGAGGGTTAATTAGGCAGAGGGTACCGACAGGATGACAAATGCGAACTCAATAATAACGAGGAAATACAGTCTTCAGCTGGCTGATGTAGATTTGAGCCTCAACACTTCAAAGAGTTGACCCGACAGGATGAAAAAAACAAACTCAGGTGCAGGTCCATCTCAAGTTAGTTATATATGTACCTCGGTCAAGAAACAAAAATATATAAGCAGCTATGTGAACCCAGCATTGAACACAATACAGAAATGGAATAAGTTGTATATTAAAGAGAACGCGTTCCAACCCAAGCGCTTTGAGACAGAAAACTGAGCCAGAAGATTGAGAAAAGATGTCCGCTTCAGTGAATTCAAACAACGCTAAGCAAAACACATTTAAGCTTGTGACAGATACTCGGATCAGCAACACAACTTGGATGAAGCAACGAGATCCAGGCCAGAATGTTGAGAGCATCCACTTAATAGCAGCGAAACCATGAAATAGCTCCGAAGGAGTATAAGAGCTTAAATCGACAGTAATGATGAACAGTTTACATGATATTTACCAGATAGATGATAGGACTTCAGAACTGAAAAAACCACATCAGAACCATTTCCGGGACATTATACGTGGATAACATATACAATGAAAGGATAACAGAGATAAGGCACCGATATTCTTGTTCCGCTCTTTCATATGAATACAAAAAACAAAACTGGTAGCCATTGAGGTACCAAGATTACTGAAACGGAAGTGTGAATAAAACTGGAGTTCAAAATCGGTTCTCAATGCTTCAAACAGAGAGCAACAGAACTTAAATAGAAATGGACAGGCAAAACGATTTCCTGCAACTTTTGAACCCATAGACCCATGTTAAAGCCCGGTATTCGTGGTAGTGCATTCATACAATTGATAGATATACAACTGGGATTTTCGACTTTGTGCATGAGTTCTACAAAAACCAGCGCCTATAACAGGCTCAGCATTCGTTTACAGTCGAGCAATAAAAATGAAGACCGTGAAAAATTGATGGTGGAAGGGAAAGCGAGGTCTAAAACGTGGGAAATTGGTATCAATCATCGGAAACCAGTTTTCCGAAAAACCAAACTCCTCGTGCCCGTTAGGACCATCCCGACTCGGCTTACTAGGCAAAATAAAGTCCAACAGAGCGAACCAAGAAGGAGAAATCAGAGCAGAAGAGAAAAGAAAGAAAAAAAAACGTACGAGACAAAAACAGAGATGCGCGAAGAAAAATAGTGAGCTCGAAATCAATTTCGCAACAGAAGAAAAGAGAGAGTTACTTTCACTGTCGATAGAGTAAGAAGCTAGGAGGAATTCGAATGAGGTTTCTCAGAGGTTAGTGTGAACGAAGATTCTCGGCCTCTCGGGTCAGAATTGAAAACAAAGAGAAAGACGAAGCGCAGTGGGCTAGGTATTGTTTTGAGATTTCGAGCTGAGGATGATAATCCGGAAGAATGTGCTAACGACAAAGAGAAAATGTAGGTTATACCCTTGTTGGGTGGTTTTTTTCGAGTGAAGAAGAAGAGGGAGACGAGCATGCATGTTGAAGAAGATGATCGAGCCGTAGTCCTCGGAGAGAAGGTGGCTACTGTTCCCCTTTATAATGATATATTAGGGTTTTTTTTTTGGATTGGATTGTGTGTTTGTTGGGCTTGGTAGGTCCAATACTAGGGGTTGGAATGGGTTAAGGGCCTGAGTTGGGCCAGGGTTCAACTAAGTGTGGATTGGGTTTGTAAGATGAAAATAAAGTGTCTAAATAGAAGTGAACTGAAATGATAATAAAATACCAATGTTAATAGTAGAATAAAATAAAATATAAGAAAAGGTGTATAGATGAATAAAAAATAAAAATAACTAAATAGAATATAACAAAACAAAATAAGATAGTAAAATAAGTGAATAAACAAAAAGGGACGACCTGAAACTGGACTGTCGATGGAAATTCATTTTCGAAGAATTGTGTTTTTTTTCTGAAATGCTTTGAAAAAGATTATAAATGATGGTTTCGTCTTAGCACGCACGCTAATATGTTTTCAAAAAAGAAAGGCAACGACCCTCTTATTATTTCGGAATTTGCTTTATGGGGTGAGAATTTTTGGTGTCTACACTATCCAGTTTGGATTTCGTCTGCTGTTATTCGAGGTAGGTGGCTTATGGATTCGGCTTGTGTGTTCAGCCTTGGGGAGTTTCGTTCCGGTTCCGAGTTTAAATGTGTTTTTGCCTTGCAATTGTGGTTGCGAATTGTCTGTTTGATGGTGTTTTAATGCTTACAAACCCCCAAGGTTGTTTTCTAAAAACCTATATTGTTTTGACAGTGTTTTGATGCTTCTGTTCTGTGTGAAAATCGCCTCTGTTCTCTGTATTTTACGGCGTGTCCGAAACTTCTGTCCGACCGTTGAAGTTCGGACATGCCCTTCTGCGCTTAAACTTTCTGAGTTTTCGCTGTGTCCGAACTTCTGTCCGAGCTTTGAAGTTCGGACACAGCCTTCTGTTTTCTCTGATTTTGGCTTCGACTTGTGTCCAAACATCGATGTCCGGACACAAGTTCGGACTCTACACGTTCTGATTTCCGAAGGACGTCCGAACATCCGTCCGAACATGGATGTTCAGACACCTCCGTCTCTTTTTCTGTTTTAAAGTTCGACCTGTGTCCGAACTTCGTAGTTCGGACACATGTTCGGACATCTGTCTGATTTCGATTTCTGAGTCTCGACTTGTGTCCGAACATTGATGTCCGGACACAGTTCGGACATGCCTCTGTTTTGACAAGATCTTGCTCGTTTGAGCTCCGTTTTGACTTCCGTTTGCGGGGTTGGATTCCCCATCTGATTTCCAAGCCATCTATGTGCTTTCTGGTGCCTTTCGTGCACATATGCTTATCTGTATTTAAGCTTCTGTTTGGGGACCTAGTTATCTCTGGTCTGAGCCTTTGGATGGCTGGTTACGCTGTCTCGTAGCGCGCTATGTAGGATCCTTTTGTTCACGGGTGACGTTCCCCGTTCTATTCACGGGTGTTTACACCTGTTCTGTTTACGAGTGAGGTTTCCTCGTTCTGTTCACGAGCTGGTTGCTCGTTCTGTCTGTATGTTTGTGATCGCTAGTGTCCACTCTGTTTTCTGCTTCTGTCTGCTTCTGCTCTGTTTAGTCCTTAATGAATGGACTTCTGTTTCTGGTTTCTGACATGTTTATGGATCCTTTGACCCTTTCTGATTTGTCAATATTCTGTAAATGTTTTGAGCATGCTGGTGATGAAGTTGGTCATCTACTGGGCATAGTTGTGTGCTCATCCCCTACTTCTACGCTTTTGCAGATTTGATTAGCGAGGATCGTCTCCCCTCAGCTTCTGGAGTTTAGTTGCTTCGTATTTAGCTTCTTTTGAGACCTTTGTATTGAATTTGAGCCTTTGGGCATATTTTGTTAGCTTCCGCTTTTGACATCCGTTGGTGGGTTTTGTATGACTTTTGGGGATGTTCTAACATCTCTTTTGTTATACTTTATTTAAGTATTTCGTTTGGGCCTTATTTGTTTATCTGTTTAAGTTGCTTATTAGAGCTTTGCGTATTATGTAATAATACGCGGCGTGTAATACCCCTAACTCCTAGGCCAGTGTTTGGGTGTTACACTTCGAGCTGTTTCAAGCAGGTGTCTATGTTTCCGTTCCACAACCCATTCTGTTGTGGGGTGTAGGTGCATGATGTTTGGTGTATGATTCCATGTTTGTTAAGATAATCAACAGCATATTTAGAATTTCACAGTTCGTATGCATTGTCTGTTCTTAAAACTTTGACAGTCCTCTTGAATTGAGTTTTAATCATTTTGAAAAACATGACGATGATGTTAAAAGATTCACTTTTGTTTGAGCATAGATGTATCCATGTGGCTTTGCTTTTATCATCGACCATGGTAAATAGAATTTTTCATCATAGTACCAGCCTTATATGGCCCCCATAGATCAGCATGTATTAATTCAAACAATTCATATTTTCTGTCTATGCTGGAACTGAAAGACAGTCTGTGACTTTGGATCTACAGCAGGATTCACAAACAAACTGTTTTTCCTTTGTAACCGTACACAGAATCAAGATCAGCAGACTTAAGGATCTTTTCCTTAGGGATGTGTCCTAATCTGTGGTGCCATAGGTTGAGTTTATCTACAATCAAAAACCTAAAACTGACAGATCTGTTTTTACAAGCTAAAGAAAAATGCCCCCCCCCCCCCCCCTTGATTATTCTATCACATTCACAATCCAGAATATAAAGACCACGCCTGAAACTTCCAATTTGACTGGATCTTTCTTCTTAGAGTCCTGATAGAAACATGATTGGGAGTCAAAAATAAAATTTCCTTTCAATGACTCAGATAACTTGCTAACAGATATGAGATTGAACTTGAAAGCAGGCACATGAAGAACATTTCTTAATGTAAATAGAGAATTAATCTTACATCACCAATAATTTTCACAACTTGAGGATGCCCATCTGGAATTCCCACTGTATGACAATTCTCAAGAATATTATAATTATCAAAGAGCTTTAGATTGCCACACATGTGGTCTGAAGCACCTGAATCTAATATCCAGTCTGTGGGTTTAAAAGTAACTTGGTTTTCAGCATTTAATAAGTTATCTTCCCTTTTGGTTTTAGTCTTCCTTTCAGTTTGGCCCACAACATATTGTTGTTACATTGTGTATTGATCAAGGAATCCTTATTCATGCAAGTCACACAAGATTCGACACAAGGGTTTTTCATGCAAATCAAGCACAGATTAGAACAGATTTTGCATTCAGAATCATAATTCACATGAGTCATGAAAGTGTTATGGCAGGGCATTTTTATGCATGTTAAAATGGTTTTAGGGCAGAAATCGTTACCAACAAAACCAGTTTGAGGGGCGTCAGAACCTTGGACATCCTTGTTTGGATTGGCTTTGCTCACGTATTCAAAAAGTTTATTCATCTGCTCTTGAGACAGTATTCCTCCAAACGGGTCTCTAGCGGCTGTTTTTGGATCTTCCTCCTTTCCATCTATGGTTTCAGCTGCATTCGCACTACTCCTCCTTGTTTTATTGTTTCTCCAATTCGGAGGAAACCAATTTTTTGGTAGCAACGCTCTTCTGTGTGCCCAGATTTGTTGCAATATGTGCACTGAAGGTTGGTGCGCCTAGGGTTTTGACCCATGAATCTTGATCCTGGTTTCTTGTTCTGCTCAACGAGAATGACAACGAATTAGCTTCATTCGAACTGGTAAGATGCTTTTGTCGTTCTTCTTGAACAAGAAGGGAGTAGGGGTGTCCATTTGGTTAATTCGGTTAACCGAAAACCGAATTTCGAAAAAAAAATCGGTTTTCGGTTTTCGGTTATAACCGAATTAACCGAAATTCAGCTCAATAACCGAATTAACCGAAAACCGAAATAACCGAAACCGAATTTTTTTCTACTTGATAACCAAAAACCGAACCGAAAACCGAATTAGTAGCAGTAACCGTAATAAATCGGTTAACCGAAATTTTTAAAGAAAAATTATAATTTGATTAATATTTATATATTAAATTTAATTTTAAAAAAATATTTCGGTTATTCGGTTAACCGAAATATTCTCTTCAATAACCGAAAACCAAACCGAAAACCGAAATTTAAAAAACGGTATGAAAACGGTTTAAAAAAACCGAAAAAATTCGGTTTTTGGCTATAACCGAATTAACCGAACCGAAGGACACCCCTAGAAGGGAGAAGACTTGGCCAATGCTAGGCAGCGGAGACATCATAAGGATATTTCCTCTAACAACCGAAGCGGTCATTCAATCCCATGAGGAATTTTATCAGTCTTCTCTGTCGAACATACTCTGCGAACTTCTCGGATGCTTTACAGGTACATGAATCACAGGAACAAGTAGGAACTATGTCAGTGGCATCAATTTCATCCCATAGCTTCTTGACCCTTGTGAAGTAGTCGATGATGGATCGCTTCCTTGAATTGTCGTGCCCAGCCGCTGTTCTAGGTCATAGATGCGGGTGGCATCTGAATGTTCCCATCTTCCACACAATTGTTTCCAAGCTTGGGCGGCAGAGGGTGTGAATAATATACTTTCTCATATCTTCTTTTCCAGAGCCATCTGCAGCCATGACCGCACCATGGAATCACAGCTATTCCAGCTTGAATCTCGGCAGCGTTTTCGGTTGGCTTCTTCAAGGTCCCATCCAGAAACCCCAATTTGTTCTTGGATCCAAGCGCGAGTGTGATTTGCATCTTCCAGCACGCAAACCCTTGACCATCGAATTTGTTGGTGAGAATAAGCCCGGGTTGTCTCCGTGCAAGGTAAAGTGGATCTCCTACTTTAGTCGTGAAGCTTGCTGAAGGATTCCGGAAGGATTGGGATCGACATCCTTGTTCGGTGGTTCGTTCGCCATTCTTGCACTTCTTTAAGAACAAATTAATGCCAAGCCGAAAATGCTGAGACAGTGAATCGAAGGAGGAACGAAGAAGAAATGAAGAGAATTAAAGGGCACAAAATCGGCGCTTTTGCTGAGGCAGTGAATCGAAGGAGGAACGAAGAAGGAACAAAAAATTAAAGGGCACAGAATCGATGCTCTGATACCATGATAGCAGCGATGAATTCGAGTTGCGCAAGACTAAGAACAAACAAGAAACAAGACTCTGAAGAAAGGGAATACGCTTTATTGGAAGGGTTGAGAAGAACATTCAACCTTTGGTGTTTTACACTTACAGAGGACGAGAATAGGGTTTCTAATTAGAGCCCACCTCTACTAAGTACCAAACCAAATAAAACGACTACCACAGAGTATATATACTAAATAGACTAACGGTAAACTAAGCTAATAGAATATGTACAGCTTAAAATAACTTAACCGGGCTACATAATAATGAGCATCATAATATTAACAGGGTGCTAGGTTTGGAGTGGGGGCGGTATCAAGCTGAAGGCTTCCTCCAAACGACAAGCTCGATTACAAGGGCATGTGGTGGTGGAGGTAATCAGAATATGGCTAATCAATGTGTGCTGGAAGTCTAGGTTGATGGAAGCATGGTTGTGGTGAATCTTTTGGCCTGGGTGTGTTTGTCGGATAGGTGATGGCTCGATTTACACATTTGGTATTAAGGGAGCTCATGGAAGGTCTTCTCCAACAGAGGTTGAAGTTTACACAATGGAGTTTGTGGGCGGTGTGTATTAAGGGTGGGGGAACATAGGATCAGGATACTATCAAACTGTAAATCAAATGGGGATGGGATGTAAGTGCTGATGCTAAAGTAGTTTTGAACAGAATTTTGTGTTGGGTGTCAAATTTTGATTTTTTAATGGATGTATGTGCAAAGGGATGGTAATGTTAGTGTTCACTGTTACCTAATTTAGGAAGGAGTGGTAGGCATGAGGGTTTTTGGATTCATGATTATTTCCTGGTGTATCTTGTATTTGTGCTTAATGCAAATATAACTGTTTTTCAAAAAAAATCTTTAACGGATTACTCTAAGACGCGTGATTAAGCAGTGCAATGTAAGATCCCCAACGAAAATATGAAACTCTGTTTATAGTTCAAGCTACTTAGGAACCAAGCCGTCATTATGTATGAGCAATTCCATCAAAGTTACAAGGCACTGCCATGTTTCGGGTTATCAAAAAACTAGAGCTGATCAAACGGGTGGGCGGGTGGGCCGAGTTCGGGCCGAGTCGACATTGAATTTTAGGTCCGAACGGGTCTATATATTTGTCCAAGTCCGGTTTTAGTTTTTTCAGGCCGGGCTGGGCTAGGCCCGGATTTATTTTAATCTTTTCCATTGCTCAGTCCGTCTGGCCCGGTTTATAATTTTTTTTAATATTATTATTCATTTTTTGAAAAATATATAGATTATATATAGTATTAATATATTAAATATAATATACATATATGTTGTATGTTGTATGTAATATTAATAGGTATTATATATATAATTTAAATAAATAGTAAAATGTATTATATAAAATTAAATTAAATATATACCCCCATGTTATCAATACTTGATTTTCTAGCTCTAGACACAAGAATTAAGGAGGAAAAAGTTAGACTATTTTGCCCTTACTTTTTGTATTAAGAATTGAAATAATTTGAAAAGTAGAAGTGTGAAATAAAAGATAAGGGATAGAATTGGAAAGTAGATGACAAAAAAGGCTAGAACATGTTATATTTTGAAAATAGTGAAAAGACCCAAAAATCATATATTGAGAATATGAGGGAGTATAATATTATATTTATAAAACTATATATATAATAATAAATCGGACCCGACTTAGTTGCGGGCCTATAATTTAACGAAGCCCGACCTGGTTTTTCATTCGGACCTGATTTATTATTCAAACCCGCTGAATATTTTTCATATGGAATTTTTGGACTCTATTTTTAGATCGGACCGAATTGGGTCACCAGGCCGAATCAGTATTATCAGCCGTACCAAAAACAAATGTGACATATATATCCCTCCCCACTAAAGACTCTATTCTTTATTATTGTCATGACAAAGATTCTGAATAATTTTGAATATTTATCTATTTAATAGATGTTTCTTTTCTTTTCCAACAGTGCATCATCCAATGTCAACTATATTTTCCACCTGAACTATTAATTCGAAATTAAGTGTATAAGTTCCAATAAACGGATTTAGATGATAAAGAAATCACATCAATACATGTCCTTCGTGATGGCAATATAACCGCAGATGTACTAGCCATTGGTATAGAACCTAATGTCCACATCTGTAACCTGTTCCTCATTTATCTTGCTTCACTGACTGAGCACGAAAATTGTGAGCAGTTTATTTGTACCCGCGGATTAGTTGGTAATGATATAGTTGGTCCCTTCTGCATTTGTGACATGGAAAAGTAGGCTATCATTTTTGCTCCTTATAAAACGCTGAAAATCTCACCAGAACATAAAAGAGAGATCTCGGTACTGTTTTTAATTTGTTACAACTACCAACATAATTGACTAATATGATTTCCATCATTACACCACGACTTAACAGAGAATCAGCAGGTCCCGGCATGAAGAATACAACTTCCCTATAATTAGCCGATTGTTTTAATATATAACCAATTTTGCGTATCACGTTTTCCTTTTTTCCTTCCTCCAAATTTCCCATCAGCGTCGCAACGCGTATGATAGTCGAGTTCCCAATAAGACATTATCGGAATTTTTTTAAAAATTTCATTTTTATCTTTACTTACAAATTCTTTTTTTTTGAAAAGGATTTCGATATATTATATAGCACAAATATTCGTTACAAAGACGGGAAAAGAATCCGGACCCATGTGGTTCGCTAAAGAGTTAGCTGATAAGTTGTCAGTCCTAGGGACATGGAACCAACATAATTGATCAAAACTAGAAACGTTGGTTAAAATTTGATCCAGGATCTGGATTGTGGACACTGGAAGAGAAGTAGAAGCTCCCGTTGAGAGATAGTCAACGATGGTTTTGCAATCGGTGAGGATCCGAACATTTCGAAATCCTAAGGAACGTGCTGCATCAACTGCTGCCTTTACACCCAGAGCTTCACAATCAAAACTTGTACAGATGCCCATGAAACCACGAACGCCAACCTGCATCAAGCGGCCACCATTCCGGGCAATGTAAGCCAGACCCGCCCGAGACTGCATATCCAAACTTGCATCAACCCAGAAGTCCAACCAAGTGAGATCACCATGCAAGAGTTTATGCTGTTGGAATCTAGAATAGGAGAAGCCGCAAATGTTGTTAGAGCGATCCAAGTAAGAAATTGCATTACACCAGCCTTGTGCAAAAGTTTTTGTATGACCAAAATTTAGTTGGCAACGGGCAAACCACAATAGCCATAACAATCTGTTGTAGCTTGCAAGCGACGTTTAGACTGCTGCATAGAGATGTCATAATACCAGTCAATAACACTCTGATCATTAGTCACGCATGGCATTGAGATGGATTTAAGCATCCAGAAATCCTGGACCGCGGGACAAGAACCAAAGCATGAGAGATTGTTTCTGGCATTCCACAAAGAGAGCAGGAAACATCCATCGAAGTTTTCATACGAGATGCTAGGATTGTTTTGGTTGGAAGAATCCAGCCCATAAGTTTAATGCGTGGTGGTAACTCAGTTGCCCATAGACCTTTACATGCTCTTCCCAGATTATTAGTGGAAGCAGAAACGTGATCATTCAACGTAGAAGCTTGGTAATCTGCATAATAGGCTGATTTAACCGAATACTCACCTGAAGATGTAAGGCCCCAGTACCATTGATCCGGGATTGGACCCAAATGTGAATCAGCAGGAAGGTGATGTATTGGAGTAGCAAGAATGTATTGCACATCTTCAGGAAGAAACCAGTGATGAAGAAGATCAGTGTTCCAAGTGTGGGCTGGTGTGATGAGACTTGCCACTGAAGCGTATTGCTTGACTAAGGGTGAGAGTTTCCATGCAAAAACCTTCCCTCCTGGTTTTGAAAACAGCCATCGATCAGTGATGGAAGTGGTGGTGCCCGAGACTATTTTCTTTCTCCCTCCCAGCTGTACCAAATCACGGTGGAAAGCAGGGCTTTCCAAACTGGACTTGCGGTAGAACTGGGTTAAGAAACATCAACGGAGTAGTTGAATATATTTTTCATGATAGAACTGAGACAACAAGGTTGAAGGTTGGGTGACAATTCGCCACATTTGTTTGGCCAAAAGAGCTCTATTAAAGCTGCGAAGATCTCTAAAACCCAAGCCTCCTTCCTCAATCGACTTGCACAGATAAGACAATTTCTTCCAATGAATAGCAGACTTTACCGGGGTGCCACCCCACCAGAACCGAGCTAACAGCTGCTGGATGTGCTTGAGTAATGAACGAGGAAGCAAAAAGACTGACATAAGATAAGTGGGAATGGATTGAAGAACCGATTTGATCAACTGAGCACGTCCCGCCTGAGAGACCTTATGAGTCCACCCTTGGATGCGCTTGATAATCCGGTCAGCGATGTAACCAAAGATTGCACAACGTGATCTACCAATAGTGCTGGGAAAGCCCAAATATAGTCCAAAATCAGAAACTTCTCTGGTAGCAAGCTGAGCAGTAATTTGATTTTTTAAAGAGGATCCAGCTTGGAAGAGAACATCAAACTAGACTTGTGTAAATTGATGCATTGTCCTGATGCTTGCAAGAAATCCTGAAGAATCTGATTGAGAACAGCAGCATTATGCGATGTAGCTGCCACCAAAAAGAAGACAATCATCTGCGAAAAGTAAACTATTTATCGAGAGAGACGAACGTGGCAGTTGAAAGCCTTTATAGTGACCAACATGTTGGGCTAAATCAATGGTGGAAGTCAAGACTTCCATGCAGCAGATAAACAAATATGGAGAGAGCGGATCCCCTTGGCGCACCCTCTCTGAGGGAAGAAAGTAGAACCTGGATGGCCATTTATCAAACCGCAGAACTCACTGTAGATAGACACTTGGAAACCAGATTTATCCAGTTCTGATGAAATCCCATATGTGACAGGACAGCAATTACAAAGACCACTCTATGCGATCGAAGGCTTTAGCCATGTCAACTTTAAAAGCAAAGAACCCTCTTTCTTTGCCCTTGAATTACGCATGGAACACATGATTTCATGAGCTATCATAATTTGATCAGAGCTGAGGCGCCCATTAACAAAAGCCCCTTGATTTTCAGATATAACAATGGCATAACCGTCTGGATACGATTCACTAGAACCTTAGCAATAACCCTGTAAATTGTGTTACATAAATATGGGCGATAATCTGTTACCGCAGCAGGCAGAGGTCTTTTTTGGCAGCAATGCAATGTGCGTATGATTTAGTCCTTCACAAGGTGCATCAGTATTAAGGAAAGAAAAGAGCAGCATGATGAAATCGTCCCCATATCTGTCCAATAGGTCCGCAAAAAGAATCCATTAATCCCATCGGGCCCAGGGGCCTTATTTGGATTAAGTTGGGTATAGGCTGAAATGACTTCTTCCTTGGATAAGGTTGACCCATGTCTGTAAGGAAATTTGGTGGCACTCTACCTTCGACACTAGCGAGTAGATGCGGAGATGGCATAGGATTAGTAGAAGTGAATAAGTCTGTAAAACTAAACGAGACTTTACCCGCTTGCTTTCAAATTCTTATATTTTTTCTTATCTAATTTATAGTTTTTAAAAAAGATTTAAATTATAATATGTTAAAAATTGAAACATATAAAAAAAAGTAAAAAATACAAGAAATCAAGACAATCCTTCACGACCAAACTGGCCTTATTTTCTTCTCATTTTCTTCAATATATTTTTTTTACTTATTTTACAACTTTTAAAAGATGTAGGTTGAAATATGTTTAAAAAATAGAATAAAATAAGAAAAAACAGTAAAAAAATGTAAGAAATTAGGACAAACATTTACCAAAGAGGTCTTTCTTTTTCATTCCAATTTCGTATGATTTTCTTATTTAATTTATATTATTTAAAAAGATTTAGGTTAAAATATGGTTAAATAATAAAACTTAGGATGACAACACAGGTAGACATGAGCGAGGCGTGAAGTGTGCATGTTGACGGGGCGCGGTGCGCACGGATAGCACGGTGCACATGGTGAAGCAGGCGTGTGCGGTGCATGCGGTGATGATGTTATAGCGTGCAATGCACGTGGTGACGCGTGCACGGTGCACATGGTGATGTGGGTGTGCATGGTGCACGCGGTAGAGGTGCTCAAACCTGTCCGACCCGTGACCCGGACCCGGCCCGGCCCGGAAAAAAGCCCGGTAAGCCCGAACCCGACGGGCTGTTCGGGCGGGCTTGGACAAAAAAAATGGGCCCGGATAAAAAACCGGGCCAGGCCGCGGCAAATTTTCAAGCCGCGGGCCAAGCCGCCCGCCCGGTTTTCAATATTATTTATTATTTTTTAAAAATATATATAAAATAATGTATATCTTATATTATTTGATATATACATATATCAAAATTTATTAAATATACATATATATAAAATTTTACTCAAATTCTATATATAATAATGATTTTGAAATTAAATATATATTATTTTTAATATTTTTTATGTTAAAAATAAAAATAAACAAATAACCGGGCCGGGCGGGCCGGGCACCGGCAGAGCTGGAAAAAAACCGGGCCTAGCCCGGCCCGGCCCGAAGATATAAAAAACCGGGCCCGGTCTCCATGAGTAGGCCCGACGGGCCCAAAAAACCTCTCTGGCCCGGGCCGAACCCGGCCCGCCCGCCCGAATGATCACCTCTAGCACGCGGTAACATGAGCACGCATATACGGGCATGCGCGCACCAGTGGCAGTTGTCGGAGTGAACTGACCCATTTGACCGCTTTGACTTTTTTAGACCGGTTGGATTTATTTTGACCGATTTTATTTTTACTGTTTTGACTAACCCCATCAATTTTAGCTACATCGACTAGATCGGTTGGATTATTTTGACCGATTTTGAATTTTTACTGGTTTGACTTGTTTTGACTAACACCCATCAATTTTAGCTACATCGACTAGTGTTGATAACCTTGACCCGTTTTAACTGTTTTTTTCATATTTTATTCTTTTTTTTTACCTTATTTAAACTTAATCTAGTTTAAACTATAGAAATGACATAAATACCTCGAATGATGTCTTCATACGTTCTTGTGAGTGTAATTTTTATTCGGATTTTCAAGAGATGCCAGCACCGTTATCTTTATTATTTTCATACTATATCCATAGGTAATTGTAATTTATTATAAGTTTTAGATGTATATTGGGTGCGTTTGTGAATAAATGTTGTTAAACATCAATGTTTGATATCAATTTCAGTATCAGTCCTACCATTTATTCTCTATTTTATTCTAACAATTATATTTAATAACTGATAAAAACTGACATCAATTCTAATATCGATCTCACTATTTTGTCTCTACCTATTTTTGACAAGTACACTTAAGAGCTTGCCACAATCAAAACTATGTAATTTTTGATAACTTTTTAGAAGAAGTATAAAACACATTTTTAGACTGGGTAAACTGGAAACCGACCGCAGATATTTAGCCTAGAAATGCTGATGGTACAATTCGGTTAGTATCAGAACATTGTGAATCGGGTATAAAGTAGTAGTATAAGATAACTTTCTGTTTGGTAGTAAAAATTTACAGCAAGAAAAGCCACCGAGACTGAGTCAACTTGACCCTGGAAGGAAAGTATCACACACTCTTATTCAAAAAAAAAGTACTCCCTCTGTCCCTTCTTGACCGTCTTGTTTACTATTTGAACATGTCGTTTGATTTCAATATTTAATATATAAGATGATATAATTTTATAAATCTAAGTTTTGTAGTAGATTCCTTAGGTGATAAACTATACATTACAAAAATTAATTTTATAAAATTATTTATCTAGTATGTTTAATATTGAAATGAAAAACATAAAGTAAACAAGACACTCAAATTGGAACACAGGTATTATTACACACCCTATCTTGCAAGAATGAACAAAAAGTAATTAATATTGCAACCTGGCCCCTCTTTTCATTAATAAGTGAGAGTGAGTGAGAATATAAAGATCGCATTCGTAATCACAATTCCCCTAATCAAAGCCCCACGGTCCCCACCCCCACGTTCGATCCACTACCCTACGTTAATCCTAACCAACGGTCAGGATAACATAAACCTAACCACAACGTATCCCACTCTGCACCTAACTCTACCCGAACACTCGCCCTCTTCTCCATTCACAACTCCAACACAACCCCCACCCCCCTCAGCTCAGCTGGTCACTTGAACCTTCTTCAACCCCCCACACGCACACCCAGAGGTATCTGTCATTTCACAGCTCAGCTTACCGAATTCCTCTCTGTCTGGCCCTTCCCTCTCTCTCTGGCCCTCTCTCTCTCTCCCGCTCCCTGTTTTCAACGCCAGCCCAACTGTTCCCTCTCTGAGTTTCAGCAAAGAAAAAAAAGTAAGATATCAACCCAGTGTGTTCTGAGGAAAAGCTGGGAAACAAAAGGGGTTGGAACTTTGAGAAGAGCAGAGCTGATTACACAACCATTCATTCACAGCTGACAAAAAATTGACAGCCACAGCCATTGCAGTGCAGTACTATAACCTCCTATTTGTCTCGTTCTCCCTGTCTTTTTTCATCCATCTCTTCGTGCACTGTCACTCGCTCCACACTTAAATGGTCGCGGTTGGAAACCGCCGGCGTAGCGGGTAACCGAAGATTTGCGTCAATGGCGGATGACGCACCGAGGGTTTTCAGGGCGTTGGTGGAGAGCGCGGACAAGAAATTTGTTAGGGTTCGTGACGTGCCGGCGTATGCGGGGTGCGGTGGGAAAGCGAGCAACCACTACTTCCAGAAAGTGTTTAAGGCGTACATGAGATTATGGAAGTTTCAGCAGGAGAATCGTGCGAACTAGTGGAGTCCGGGCTGCAGAGGTGGGAGATCGGCGAGATCGCGTCACGGATCGGGCAGCTATATTTCGGGCAGTACATGAGGACTAGTGAGGCGAGATTTCTACTAGAATCGTACGTTTTTTACGAGGCGATTCTTAATAGGAAGTATTTTCAAGGCGGTGGTGAGAGGGTGAAGGATCTGGGTATTAGGTCCAAGGAGTTGAGGTTCTATGCTAGGTTTTTACTTGTGTCTTTGCTGTTGAATCGGCATGAGATGGTCTACCACCTAGTTGAGAATTTCAGGGCGGTGTTGATGATAGCAAGGCCACTTTCCGGGTTAGTTTTCCTTTTCTCTTTCCTTTTTTGAAAAATTTAGAAGTCCGACATTCCAGCTGAGTGACGGGGGTTAATTGAGCTGGGGAGAAATATGTGTTAATTAGGACTGTCGCTTGAACTGAACTGACGAACCTTTCTATTGGATTGATTGTGGATATAGTATTGGGTGTCATGAACTACCGATTGATATTAATTTAACCAAGCAATAGTACGATATGATAGTTGTAACATTGATGATTCACAAATTTCTTATTTTTTGAGACGGCTGTATATACGTCTGATCAACTTCTAGAGTACTCTGTTAGTCTGTTTATACGTTAGCATTTGCTAATGCTCGAGGTGAAGTACTTGAAATCAACTTTACTGAATGTAAGCTCTTTTGATTTTAGAATTCAGATTGATGTGGTTGTATTTGGACATGAACAACCACTAATGTTGTCGGATCCTCAATAAAATGTTCAGAATTGCAAAATTGTCAGCTATCCCGACATAGAGGAAGCGTGATGCCGTAGATTTGAATCGATTGCTTGTCTATTTGTTTGGTTCCTTTACTCTTTCGTATCAACTGCTGAGGTTAATGAGATATGGCTGAAAACTAAGGTAGGGGCCCTGGGTCAGAACTGAGGCTGCTTTTCGGGTTCTGGCTTGCCTGAATTTTCTTTTAATTTTCCCACATTTTTCTCTGTGTTGGGGGACCGTAACAAATCTGTTTATTCTTTATTGAGAGGGCCCCTCTCGCCCCCTCCAACAGTTTGTTTTTGTGTCTCATTGAATGCTCTGCACATGCTGTTATGGGAACTCTATCTTGAAATGGTTATAGGTTGCTTATATATGGTTTACAGACTGCATCTTCACACGTATTTTTCTTTTTTATGCCAATTTTGAGATTTTCCTTTCTCAGGAAACCAACTTTAAGGAATGGAAGACAGTGGTACAAGAAATCAACCGCTTTACAAAGGCTGATGCATTCTTTGGAAATGCTAGGCCTTTGCGTTACTGTGCCATGTTTGATGCTCATCCGGATTCTTTGCCATATTTGGCCCGGTTTCATGCAAAGAAATTATGTAAACTGCACGATGCTGTACTGACTGCCTACCACCGGAATGAGGTGACGATTTGATAATTCTCTAGCTGGCTGTTATCGTTCCTATTACGTGCCCTGTGATTAGCTCGCTATTACTTTCGGTATTTCCTGATTCCTTGCTACTGCTTGTCAGGTTAAATGTGAGAGTTGAGTTTGGACACATACAGGACTGCAGCAGTGTTTGGAATGGGAACCTAGTGGATCCTTTTACCAAAGCGTCCAGTTGAAGTGAAGGAGAATGGCCGGTTGAATAATGATTATTCTTGTACTTCTGGAATGATTGATATAAACTTAGCCGTTGATTTGACTGATCCGTCTTTGCCCCCTAATCCAGTGAAGGCCATCCTATATCGACCAACCGTGACTCATTTTTCTCGCGGTGAGTACATGCAGTGTCAAATTATTCGCCATTGCCAGAAAACTTTGCAATAGCTCTGTTTTGGCACAGAGGTTAATTGTATGCTGGTTAATTTTACCAAATACCAAAGCACATATACAGCCCACTAATACCCACACCGACAGACTCTGAGCCCACATTGTGAAACAGAGACACTTATCGGTATATCTAAGTTGGACCCTGAAACAGACCCTTTGACTGCTGCTCACATTTCGTATAATTCAAGCGTGTTTGCTGTAGAACTGTTGATCTCTTTCAATCTTGAGAAAGTAGTTTGATTTGCTAACTGTTTGACTGTTTGAACAGATTCTTTCAACTGTATGCGATGAGCTTCCTCCTGATACCATAATGTTGATTTATCTATCATGTTCAGGTAATTGGGCTTCTTCTGGGAAGTTCGCTCATGTGTTGTAGTGATCTCTTTACGTATTTCGCTTACAAACAGATTGCATTTGAACAGGTGGCCGCAATGTTGCTGTTCCGCAAGTTGAAAGGGTAGAGGGATCTAGAGTAGTTTCAAAAGTCAAAGTTGTGCCTCAGTCTTCCCACGAATCCAGTGAAGTTAATGATTGTGAAAAGGGTATTTGAACAGCTACTATGCCAACTATCTCTCCTTAGGTCCACGAGGCCATAGTGGTAAGTGCAAGTATGAAGTCATTTCGTTGTAAGGATATCTTTTTTTTTCTAGTGAATAATATCAAGGGGTGGAAGATGTAAATGTTGTGATCGTAAATTTCAGGTTCCAATAATCTTTATCCTGGTGATCTGATCCCCTTCACCCGAGGCCTCTTTTCTGGTTATCGACAGTGATACAAGCCATGCATTCAAGGCAGGTTTGTCAATACTTGTATCATTATAGAACTTGTTCCCCTGAGCAAGTTGATGTGTTGCTTCCTGAACTCACATTCTGCAATATTACTTCTGTAGGGAGACTATCCCTATATTATTTTCGCATTTGAAAACACAAAAGCTTAATGAAGCCATCGAGGATTTGAATAACTGTGACCGTCTTGTAAGCAATCGTTCCTTCTTGACCGTTTCTTTACTATTTGGATTGTCGGTGACTAGTATTTAACATAAAGATGATAAATATTTAAATCTAAGTTTTGCAGTAGATCCTTAGGCATAAACTATAATGTAAAAATTAAATTATAAAATTATTTTATCTAATATGTTTAATTGAAGTGGAAAAACGTAGCAAACGACAGTCAAACTGGGACGGAGGTGTATAAACATAGGGCCTTGTAGTAGTTGCATCTCTTATTTACTTATAATAGTTACCAAATCTTTCTCAGGTTCTCAACGGTGCAGAAATGGGGAACCAGTTGCTTTATTGCTCTCTCCTTTAAAGTCATCATTCAAGACCCCCTCTGAAGTGACACTGGGTGCAAGCCAGTTCACCTATTTCTTAACTGCTCCTCTGCAGGCATTTTGTCAATTAGTTGGCCTCCATTCTGTAGGTGGAGAAACGGTGAGTTGTCCATGATAAGCAATGCTCTATGATCCTTCAAACATGAGTTCGCTCTCCACCTCAATTATTTGTTTTTCTAACCCTTTTACTTTCGATTTGTGCATGCATGTTTGTCAGGATACTTACGATGAAGCTGAAAACATAATCTCTAATTCCTTCTCCAAGTGGGAAGTGATAACTATGCACATCTCCGGTCTTGACCTAGTTTGGGCTCAAGTTCTTCTTGATCCTTTCCTGCGTCGGCTTATTCTAAGGTCAGGTTCTTACCTAAATTGTACTTCTACTTGTACCCTTAGAAGCATTTCCACCTGCAAATTTCCTGAACTTATTCATCCCAGATTCATTACATGGATAGAATTCCTTTTGAGTTCGAACAATCCTAATGCTTTTGCCTGTACACAGGTGTAAAACATGTGATTGTACAACATTGCATCCCTCATTTATTAGACTAATTAATCGTTGCTGCCTTGTTGATGGGTAGATTCATATTTTGCCGAGCTGTGCTATTTCTGTTCCAACCCCCTGAGGAGCGGTATCAATACTTGCCTGTTTGCGTCCCTGATCTTTGAGCACTCTGTCGCCAGAGGCCGAGGCAGTGAAATCAAGTGTTATTCGGCTAGCAGACCACCTTAGAGTATCCGATAACTTCAAATATAAGGTGTGAATAATAGAAGAATAAGACGAGGAGAGAAGATGGATGTCCAGCTGCTATTCGCCGGAATAAGTCTAAACAATGTCGGAAAGGAGGACTCGTCAAGTATTGGTTATTTGGAATAGAAGCCATGAGCGGAACTTCCCAGTACAACACCCGTAATTGAAGATCAGTGTATTTAGGAGAAAGCTCATTGGTGGCATTTCAGTGTTGTTAATTATGTCCATTGATTTGGTTTCCTTTTTCGTGTTAGTATATCGCGGGATAGAATTATGAGGTTTCATTAGCTCTTGTAGATGGGTTTGTGTCCCTGTGTTTTTCCTGTTTTCTCTTACAGATTAGTGGGGTGGAAATTTATTTATACCTTTCCTTTTTTTTTCTCCTTACCTAGCCTTGGATACACAGAACTGGGAAACCTTAGTCTTGTGTCTGTAAGTTACCTCTGAACTCTAGTGGTGGCAAAATAAGAATATGTGGTCTAAAGTGACCTGTTCTATCGCAGATTAAACAAGGGGTGTTCTGTGCAGAGACTTTTGTGAGTGTGTTTTGTTTTTGTTTTATTTCGGACTTAGTAAGAGATTAATGCTCAGTGTGTAGTGAGACAAGATTGCTAGAGACAAATGGGGAGCAAGGAAAGATGACCAGGAGAATTATGTACCTCATAATTTGGCCGCTGGGGAGAATATAAATGGTTTACAGCAGAGATACAAATAAGAAAGGGTTGTCCAAGTAAAGAAAGAAATGGTTTGTCTACAAGTAAAAACTATCACAAGTACTGACCGTTTAACATTATTGCAAAAAAACAATTTAGAAAGAGGTAAATTAGGGTTCATTAGCTCATCTCAGTGTTGAAAAGATCGTGTAACAATGCGTCTAACCACCAGAGTTCTTTTGCAACTTCACTAATCGACTTACACACTATTTCTTCTTAAGATAAAACAAGAGAAGTTTGTTTCTCTGATAAGGGGTAGGTTTTGAACCCAAGACCTTTGGTTCGAGGATACCACTCTACCGACCAAGCCATGAGGGCTTAGTTTGAATTTCAGTTTAATAAAGAACCACCTCAAGTGATTGACCTTCTTTGTGGATTCTGGTGTATAAAAAAACTTAATATGAACACGTTTCATTGGGCTCCACATGTATGATAAGGAAATTGTAAATGTCAATTAATATTGATATAGAAAGCTCATATTTATACAATATAAGCACAACCGAAAATGCTGTTGTAGATGTTTGAAAGACGGAAGTGAAGGGATGGTCTAACCGATGATGCCATGACTCAGTGGAAGAGGCTTAGGAGACATGAACAGATGGGGTCTTGGTTGGCTAAAGGTAAATGTCGTTGATGCAAAGACCATTAAGTAGTTTTTGACGTTATACTCTTCACAAAAAAGGAATTCGGAAAGAACATGATAGAACAATGATGTAGTTTGGATAATGAGAAATGGATAAGATGCTTTTAGCCATTTATAGAACACACAAGGTGTTAGGGAAATTAAACAACTTGTTAAAGGTGTTAAGTAAAAAAGTTCCAAAGTTAGTGATGGGAAAACCTTCACCACTGCCCATAAACAACTCATTAAGACCAATATAGGGGTTGTGAAGGGACATAGATGCTAGATTGATGATGACGTGATGAGAGACACCGTAGTCTATGAGATAGTCATTGGTGCGGTTACCGGTGGTGGTGACATTAGACTGGGGTTGATAATTTGGCACCAGTGGAGGGGTTAGGCGTAGGGATATTGCTGACGGAAGTCTGGGAAGACAACGATAATGTGGCCAACGGCACGACACTACTAACATTCTCCAAGGAACGGTCGCGAGGAGGAGGTTGGGCAAGGAGCAATGTTGGAGTGGGCAGTTGATGTTCGAGAGATGGTGGAGCTGGTGGTGGTTAGAAACGGTCGTGTATGTTGAGATCGAGACTTCGATTAGATATGGAGAGCGGTGGCTGGCACGGATAGGGCAGCCTGGCGGTGGAGAGTTCCAGCTCCTTACGATGAGTTTTTTGTGAAGCACGGCGATTTGAATAGTGGTGTTGCATGCCTTAATTGCATCCACAAGGAAATATGTGTTGTCAAGGCCATGGAGAGTGTAGGACACCAGGTCATCAGTATCAATAGGTTTACCGAGTTCAGCATGGATATCAGCGATGGTCACCATCGATTGAACATAATTAGTAATGGATTGGCTCCCTTTGGTGGTGGTGCGCAATTTGTCCTTGAGTTGGTGCACGACCCTTTAGAATGATTGGCGTAGGTTTTAGCGAGAATATCCCACGATTATTGGATGTGTTGGCATGATTGACGAGAGGGGCCGTGGCGGGATTGAGAGTGCCAATGAGGGCGCCGAACAGAAGCTGATCTTAAAGCATCCACGTGATGTAGTGAGGGTAAGGTGAGGTGCCATTGTTGGTGGTCACAGTTGGTGGTGGTGCGGGGTGAGTGTCGTTGACAAATTTGAGGAGGTTGTAGCCAGTGAGAATGGTGTGTATCTATGTTGGTTATGTAATTGGTGGAGATTAAGTGAATAAGATTGATGAAGTTGACTATTAGAAAGGGTTTATGGCCATCAATAGGACTGGCTATGGTGGTGGCGAGTCCAGCCATGGTGAGCAGAGGAAGAGAAAGATAAGGGAAGAAGAACGGGATTTGATTTTAGATCAAGAAAGGCTGATACCATGTAAGATAAGTAAATTGTAAATGTCAATTAATCTTAATATAGAAAACTCCTTTCTATACAATCTAACTGACGTTAATAAGGAAGAAGTGAAATCCTATAAACTATGAGAGATCCTAAAATGTATGAAAGTGGAATGCTAGAGTGATGAGGTCATTATTTGACTTGGTAAGTTAAAATAAATAATACAATTAGAGATGACTAAGTAATATCCCTAACACCACATGACATATGTGAGTTTAACAAACTTTGGATTTCGCATAAGTTTGAAATATAACACTTTAGCATCATTTAAGTAAAATTTATCAATGTCGGACAACGTTTAAGCATCTCCTAGATTGAACGAAAATTATACAAAACCAAATTATGCCAAAATCTGCAACAAAGAAAAAAGCTAAATCTGAACGTATTTTCATTCGGTTCCACAAGTCTAAAAACTTTGAATTTGATATAGGACCATATAACATGTCATCATCGTCCATGTAAATTAATAAAAGCTCTTATAATTCACATTATGGTTGTTCTTCTAACTCATATGTCATTAGCTCCTTAGTTTGTTTATACCAACATAAACACAACTTCTTAAGGCATTAAACTACATTAAGGTAGATCATTTACCTTAAGATTTCAAGCCCGTTTTCTCTCTTCTTTTCTTGGTTTTCTTGATTGTAATCGACCAAGGAGTTTGATCACTTGCTAAACTTCTAACCAAGATCCAAATTAAGATAATGAGTACTAAGTAAAACCCTTCTCATTAAAACAACTCTAGAATACAAAGAGAGTGTTTAGTGCACTAATTGAGTAATTACCTTAGGAACCTTAGAATGGTGTTTGGTAAGGAATCAAAGCAATACCTCTACTAATATCTTGAAGCTTGAATTAATGCTAATACAAGGGATAGAGCAAGGCATTTGAGAATGCAATTTTCGGCCATATATAGAAATTGAGAGAAAGATGAGTTTTCAAAGCTTTCTTACCTTGAACCAAAGAGGGAGTAATCTAGCTCTATAAACATGTGTTTTCCTCCTCAATTGTAGCTCTTCAATGGAGTCCAACTTCAGATTTGGAGGTTTGAAAAAAGCAATAGAAAGGTCTTGAACTCAACTAGCACAAATATGTGGTTTGTTTGGATTTGGAGCTTTGTGTTGACTGGGAAGCAAAGGGAGATCAGAAGAATGAAAGCTTCATCCTTTTACGTGAGGAAGAAGAAGAGCATGGAGGTGTCCGGGAGGGAAGGAAGTGAGGAGAGAGGAGGGAGGAAAACAAAAGGAGATTGTTGTTTCTTAAGTGAAAAGTAATTTATGTTTGCTTTTTTCCTCCTTCTTCTTTTTCTAGTAAGGCTGGCAGCATTAGGTGATGACTCACGATTAAAACCGGCCCCTTAGATATTTAGGGAGGTTCATTTGACCATTGACTAATCAAGGAAGACTTATGACTTAATTTAGCATTTCTGGGGTACTATTCACAATTAGTGCCCAATTTGAGATTTTTTTTTGTAAATTCTTTGAATTAGGCTTTCTAATGTAATACTAAGTAGTACACATGTTGATTAAGGTGTATAATTGGTCATTTAGCCACTCAAAACTCATTTCTAAGACAATTTTTCAAAAATGTGTTTTGCGTGATGATGTGTAGTTCAACAACAGCCAACGGAGAACAATGTATCAGAGTTCTTATTTGAGAACCGATGAAAGAGAAATGAGGTTGATTCAACTTTATGCAGTGTTATTTTTTTTTTGTCCTTACTGACATGGAAGGTGGAATCAACTCTGCTGAAGTTGCTCTAAGAACCCCACATTATACCTCTCTCCTCATATTGTTTTAATTTCTTTTAGGGAAAATTCACGATATACCCCTTTTTCTTTCGTAATTCACAATATACCCCTATCGGTTTTTGTAATTCAACTTTAGACATGCTTAAATGTGTCCAAAATTGATGAAACTTTACATGGATGATGCTAAAGTGTTATATTTTGGTCTAATATCAAATTTGAAGTTTTTTAAGCTCACATGTGACATGTGGGACCCAATGAAAATTATGACATGTTCATTGGGTCCTACATGTCACATATGAGCTTAAAAACTTCAAATTGATATTGGACCAACATATAACACTTTAGCATCGTCCATGTAAAGTTTCATCAATTTTAGACAACATTTAAATATGTTTAAAGTTGAATTACGAAAACAAACAGAAGTATATGTGAATTAAGAAAAAGGGGTAAAATTGTTTACCTTCCTTTATTTTTCTGTGTCAGTAACACCCTTCACTAACTTTACTTTAGATTCTCTAAACCAAATTCAAACACTACATTAGTTATTATTTGTAGGTATTGAGTAATTGACAGGTCTCTAATATTCTCTCCCTAAAATGCCCCCGGTTTCATTTTAGCATAAATTATTGTGTTAAAATACCGCGGGCGGTAAGAGAGGATGAACGACGGATACGATTTCCCACAATCAAACAGTATGTCCAGCGTCTCAAAATTCATTTGGGCGAGCAGAAGGAAGCGCAAACCATCCAGCTGTGTTTGATCTTCTTTTTCATCAGTTATATCGAAGGTATTGCTCTCCATTCTCTATCTCAATTCCGACAGTTTATCACTTGCTCCCAAATTTCGGCTCCCATTCTTCACAATCTCACCCACATTATACCAACCAAGACTCTATTCCTTCCCCACAGATAGAAGTCTGCTTATGCCCACACGCAAATGGTAGTACTTTCGTGCAGCGCCGCGACTGTCTTCAGCAGGTGTCATGCTGCGGCTTTATCCAGTGGCAGTTTGTGTCGTGGGTCGTGTCAAGCTCAGAAACCCTTGTTAGCTTTTCCGACTAATCGCCACCTGCTGCCCTCTTTCTCTTCTATCCATGTTGCTACGAAAGGATTCACCTCCTTCTCCTCCATTACTACCGCTGCTATTGCCTCTGACACCAGCGGCGTCGGCTCGTCCAATGAGGTTCGCTTATTGTTGCCACTAGTATATCATTTCCCCCCTTCCTTTCCAATTTGGGAGTTTAGAGCTTCGTCGTTAATGCTGGGTTCAATTAGTTTTATCATATCCGTGTGGATAGAGGTAAGTGTACACGTTTGGGGAAACTTTGTAGTTTGTAGTATTTGTAAATGCTTCGACTTTATGCTGATTTTGTCAATTAAACAGCTCGTAGCTGTGACGTGAAGGTAATGCTAGCGGCGATTTGAACTCGTTCAATTAGGCATAGAAATGCTTGATGCGTATTATGTGTAGGGTTTTCTACTCTTAATTATGAATTTTTGTATGCCATGGAATCTGCTCTGACCCAATCCCAGTTACTGTGAAACTGATATTTTCTCTATGACATACGTTAACTAACACGTCGCCCCTCTTTGTTTTCACCATTCCGCAGGCCCGACAAAAAAAAATAAGTACCATTTGTTGTTGCTAATGCCAAGTTCATGCTAGACGAAGAGGAGCACTTCCAGGAGGTTATGTTCGAGAGGCGGAGGCTCTTTGAAGAACGGAACATGGAACAAGACTTTTGGTTGGTTATCGAGCCTAAGTTCCTCGACAAATTCCCCAACATCACCAACGGCAAAAAGGCCTGCTGTTGCTCTGGTATCAACCAATGGCGACTGGATCAGGTAAGATATACATATATACTTGTACCATAGGAGCGCCCTATGTGCTCAGACTTGATTCAAATGTCTTCCATGGAGTATTCATAGATCATATTAGCTGTTTACAAGTACAGGTGAGGTGAAACTGAATCTGGTGTGTTGGAATTACCACTTGACCAATTCTTCTTCCTCATTGTGCTACAGATTCATGAAACTGAGGTGGGATCGAGTACTGTCAGAAAGCTTCGAAGCTGATAACTTGGAGGAAGCTCTGGCCTCTAATCCTGCAAAATTAGAGTTTGAGAAGCCGGAGAAGTGGGTTGCTCCCTACCCAAAATACGAGTCTGGGTGGTGGGAGACCTTCCTTCCGTCCAACTGACAAAACTCTCAAGTGTAGAAATCATGTTTGTTCTTTTTGGTGATTTGTCAATGGGCTGTTGTTTCTTCCGGGATATCTTAGGAATGAGTTTGTGTTCTGGAAGAGCATAATGAGTTGTGTACTTGAAAAGCAGTACCCAGGAAGAGATTGATGAAGATGACAGGACCTCCTGGAGAGACAAATTTAGCTGTACTTAGATTGTGCATTTTTATGTTTTTCAATTATAGATCGAGGCAGTCGCTGTACCATGTCATGCTTGTTATGAATTATGGGTTGAGTAGTGAATTGTAATGGCCTCTCTCCGGTAGCAAACGAACAAAAGCGGTAGCCCGTTCTATTGGCTACCAATTTCACTATTATCGCTATCAATTGCGTCGGTAGCAACTAGCTTTTTCTGTAGTGGGTATAGTTAGTCTATGAGTTACTCCACTAATGTCAATAGGTAATGTCAATAGGTTTTAATATGAAATCTCATGTGTTGTTGGGTCTTACTAATCTATATGAGTGTTTTCCAATCATGATTATTGGTTTTCCAATCAACTCTCCAATCAACACTAACCGAACAATAAAGCTGAAATCTAGCTAAGTAAGATAATTGGTTTTCCAATCAACGTGTGATTACCTCACGATCTCCTAGTGGTTCACCATCTTGAACATAACTTTTGTACCTACTTTCAATGAACTACCAACATAACTACTTATCAGACACTCCAAAAATCATCAAGAAGCTCCCATGCAAACTTCCTCCGAGTAATAATCATGCTTTGAGCAAGAGTGATAAACTCCATTATTGTGAAGAAATGAAAGCTGCCAAGATTTTGATTTGAACTATGTATCAAAGGTAGCTGCAACAACCTCATTGTTGCCACCATAAGTAGATCATAAACATAAAACTCCATATATATCACAATGTCCATAGTTACTTGTAGAACAAGGAATGGTCTATGCAAACCCACAAATACTAATCTGCCTTCTATTGCTCTAACGAGCCATCAGCTTAGATTATTTAACTATGTAAACTGTGGTTATTATTAGGCCCTATTATTTTGTGGATTCACAGACAGAAACGATTATGTCTAATCACTTTATTTTTTTATATGTTCCATACTTTAATTATCATACCATTTTTACATATACTACCTCTGTCACCGTCCTGTTTACTTTGGATATGTCGTTTGTCTTCAATTTTTAATTTATAAATAAAATAATTTTAAAATTTAAGTTTTACATATGATTTTCTACATGTTAAATTATATATTACAAAATTTAGTTTTATAAAATTATTTTATCTTATATAGTTAATATTGAAATAGAACAAAACTTATTATAAAGTAAAGGTCCAATAAGGAGGGAGGAAGTATTTCTTTCTCATTTTTTATAGTTAACGCTGACAACTGAAATAATTTGGGCTTTGTAAAAGTAATTAATGTGAAAAAGTGTCGTCAATTTTCTTTAAACTTATGGACATTCCACAACACAGTGCTGGTAAACGAACCCAAGTACGAGATGGTCACGTAAGTTTTGTAGACGAGTAAGACACCTACACGTTTCACTGAAACTGGCAAATACCGCGGAGGGGCTGTATTGTCATTTGCTTCTCTTAATCCAAATTACGTTTCTAATTAGCCCGAGGAGAGACACGAAAAAAGCATAATATCTCAACCAATAGCAAGCGAGATATCCCTCATAGCGATCCGGAGCAGAGGATAAGAATAGATCTCAGTCGTTCGCTAAAGAGAGAAAAACACAGATATCCTTATCGTTAGCCGTCAGATTTAAACGAGAAAGCACAGAGATACGATTTATGCAACGTCCGATTACTTTAGAGGAGACCACTCCACAACTATAAAGTCATTATTTACCCCGTCATTATTCAAACTTTCGGTTTTCTGCGGTTTACTACTTCAAGAGAGAAGGCGAATTTGAATATCTCCTCTGTCATCCCAATCGGAGGTTGTTGTCCAAATCTTTTGAGGTAATAACCTTCATTCATCGTTGATGATTCTGCTTCTAGATCTTAGGTCAATCTTCGACTTAGCTGGGTTGATGTTCCGTAGGTGTTGGTTTTCATTGAATGTTATTGTCTGATTTTCTCCGGTGCTTGAACTTCTAGGGTTTGTATCGTATTTATAAGCAGAACGATTGTTATTCGAGAGTTTCGATTGCTTCAATTAGTTGAATCAATGACCTATTTAGAGGTTTTCTTGTGAATAGGACCCGGAATTCAAATGTCTCCAGATGAGATACCTGTGCGAAATTAAATTAGGGTTTAGCCATTTTTTTACGTCTTGAACAAGAACGATTGTGCGTTCATGAAAATTAAAGGAGTTCATATCCCTCGTTGATTTCTTCGTAGAAAAATGATTTGTTTTTGGAATTGCTTAATAATTAGCAAATCGTCTTTTCTAGATGGCCCGTACCAAGCAAACTGCTCGTAAGTCGACTGGAGGAAAGGCTCCAAGGAAACAATTGGCCACCAAGGCCGCCCGTAAGTCTGCCCCTACCACTGGTGGAGTCAAGAAGCCTCACAGATACCGTCCTGGAACCGTTGCTCTCCGGTGAGTTAATCTTTTTACGCAACGCATTATTTCTTTTCCCTTTTCTAGTTTGTGTTTCGTCTCTCCTATTGGCACATTGTGATAGGGATGTTTCTAATTTGCGGTTTCGTTAACTCGTGGGTGCAGTGAGATCCGTAAGTACCAGAAGAGTACCGAGCTACTGATCAGGAAGCTACCATTCCAGAGGCTTGTTCGTGAAATTGCCCAGGACTTCAAGACTGATCTTCGTTTCCAGAGTCATGCCGTTCTTGCTCTTCAGGAGGCTGCTGAGGCTTACCTGGTTGGTCTCTTTGAAGACACAAATCTGTGTGCCATTCACGCCAAGCGTGTTACCATTATGCCGAAGGATATCCAGCTTGCTAGGAGGATCCGTGGTGAACGTGCTTAGACTTGAAGAAGTTAGGAGCTGATTGTTCTGCTATGATATAGTTGTGTTAGTTATGGTTTATAGGTTTATTTGGTGTAGTTGCAAATACTGTTTTGTTTTTGCTAATGGGGGTTCCTGTTTGATAACTTCCGGTTTGTGAAATGTGGTGGTTTTTGGGTTAGAGATATACTTTGAATGTGGTTTATTAGCTAATTTTTTCATCACGTCTAAGACTCGCAAGTGCTTAATGCTATAAACTTCGTGTTTATAATTCGATTCTGTATGCAATCTCCTTTTGTTCTTCGATCTTCATTTTGCATATCTGAATTTGTTTTGTCGATAGTTCACTCCTTCAAATCTTATTTATGTGAACCTGATGTCATGTATTTGTGTTGAACACTAGACCAGATTATTAACGATCTGTCTAGCGTTTGTCAAGCCGGCATTGGATTCGATTGGGGTTATTTTTTGAAAAGGGACAAAAAATATGCTGGGCTTTTTGATTTGGTATAGTATTTGGAAATCGATATGGTGGCCTTCGGCCTGGACTGGTTCTTATTGTTTACCTAGTCATGCTAGAAGTGTATTACACGGTTGAGGCTGTTAAAGGCTAATGTAGTCAAGTTTCATCAAGACTTTGTGCTCCTAATGCACATCTCTTTCGCACAACAAATTCCCTTTCTGTTAGATGACGATCATCTGCTTAGAAATCCACAACTGGTTGGCAAAGAGATCAATTAAAGATATCCGTGATGCTCCCAACTTTCCGATAGTATTCAATCAGGAAAACATATGAGACAACCCTATGACAGCAAGGTGCGTTTGCCCACAAAATGCTTTTCGCACGGTTTCATCATTTCTCTCTATTTTACATCTAAGTTCAGCGTTATTTTGGTGGGGTCCTTTTTTTTTTTTGTCTCGAGGTTACTGTGTACCATTCACACTCGCCAAAATGGAATGGCCGATCACACATTTGATGAAATAAGGAGTGCTTTTGCAGGTTTGGGGTTGATCTACGCTTTGTTTGATATATTTGATAACATGTTAAGATGTTACTCGTTTGGCTCCACATGGATTCTTGTCATTGTTTAATAATTACTACTACATACAATACAATTAAGGGAGAGGTTCGGGCTGCATTTTTGGACAGCATAAATGTACAACATATGCTGTTTGGACTCCTTTATTTGTTTTGCTGTCGGTTAAGAGAGCATAATGTCAGCATAAATGACAACATAAATGTCAGCATAAATGCCTGCAGCAAATGCTACTTTTTCGTTTCCGTATTTTCACTTCCGTTTCTTACTCACTTCATAATACAATTACTGAGATTATTGATTAAAAAAAAAGAAATTTTTACAAGTTAATTTATTTGTTACAAATTACATAATGCTTCAAATAATTTATAAAAAATAGTACTACTTCTTAACCAATTTTTTTAAAAAAACACATTTATAATACAAATCTACAATATATTTGTAATACCACATAGATTAATAAAATTAAAAAATCAATAAATATACACTTGTTGATATATATAAATTAAAATATTAAAATGTATATAGATTATGAATGCATATAAATTTATTAAACATACAAAGTAAAAATAGTATATACTATTAAAAGTTACAATTTCACTAAATAAATTCACATAACATTATCAGAAAATTTGAAACGCTTGTCTTTTTTTTTACGCTTTTATATTTGTAAGAATTATAAAATTTAGATAATAAAATATATAGTTTAGATTTTACAAATTTTACATAAATAATAAAAATAAAAATTTTATTGATTATATAAATATTTTTATTTTCTTTGGTTACGTAGACCAAATAATATAATGCAAGCAAAAGTTCCTAGATTCATGGAGATTCTCAAGTTTTTTTAATGTAAATTAAATACTCATAGTAATATTTGTTTGTGATTTTTTTATTTATTTTTACTAACAAATAAAGTTACGTAGTGTAATATAATAAATTGTAATTGTAAGATGAAAACGGTAAACGCACCACATATAACTAACTTAACCAAACATGCTGCATATATGCTGCACTGCCAAACAACAGTTTTCAAAACAGCTGCATTTATGCCAGCACATTCCTGCCAGCAAATATGTTGCATTTATGCCAACGCATTCTTACTGCCAAATATGCTGCATTTATGCTGCCAAAACAGCCATGCCGAACAGTGCCTAAAAGGAAACAATTACTATTATGCAAAAATGAACAATGTCGATGAATTGACACATTAGGGTACTTGTCTAATGAATATATGTTTTAAATCATTTTAATATATGCTGTATCACTCTTGTATTAAATGTTGGAGATTTCTCATTGGCTTCGGCGCACGCATTTGTGTGGGCATAAATGGGCTGTTTTGGGAGTGGTCCCACGTGGGTCCCACGTGGGTCCTACATTCTACTCCAATAATATACTGCCACATATAAAACAAACACAAAACAGCCAGACCAAAACACCACAAAAGGACGCGCCGAACGCAGCCAATTTATCATAGTGAATTTATCATCAATGTCAGTTGCTGAGAAATTACTCGCATGGTCTTAAGTTTAGGGATTAGAGCACTAATCATACATGATCGCAAAAACAATGTTTAATGCATGCATATATCATCATTAAATTTCTTTACGCGATTCATGGTCGTAATTTAATTCCTAAATCATTTAGATTGATGTACGCTATTGACTGATAATTTGACGGACAACTAATAATTTGAAAAAGTGTTGAAATATCTTTTCGAATAATGATGTTCATTAGTACCTTGTACTACTTTTTAACAATCAACCTTTTAAACATAGGTTAAGATTAAGTCCACGTACGTTTGCAGCATAAAGGGGCACAAATGAGCACCATAAATGCCACATTTTGACATATTTTCTTTGTTTGTTTGTTTGTTTAGAGCATATTTACCTGTGGTATTTAGAAACATTTATGTTCCTCATCTTTTCCCGCATTTCCATAAATATTTTTAAAGTCAATTAGTTGTTTTTAAGATACCAAAAGCATAATCTAATGCAAAAATTTCATTATATAAAAAATATAATATAGTCTCAATATTTTATTTTTACATGCCTACAGTAACATTAAATATATTTTTTTACTATTAATTAGTTTATTATTTTATATGTTGTAAACATTTAAAATATAATCCTCGTTTGCGTCCGCCCCTGGTCAAACTTGTGCTGTGCCTAGCACTCTAATGGGATATCGCTCAGATATTTGAATGCACAAAATCCATCTCCTTAATGCGTGCAACTGCTTGGTAAGAGCTTGGTTGATTTCTCTGCGAGTAAAAGAAAGGATGCATTATAAAAGGTGTCAAAATAATATGCAAAACACAACTAGTGGCAATGTCCACAAAGTACCTCTGTTTATGTTTTGAAATTCAAGAAATACCCCTAAGTAACAGGGGTATCTAATGAACTTAAAACATTAACAGAGGTATTTCGTGAACATAAACTTAAACAGTGGTATATTATAAACTTAAATTTTTCAAAAAAAAATAGCCATTCTAGAACGAAGCTGTGAATTTAAAAAAAGGGTCAGGGGTAAAATAGTCATTTTCCAGGGGAGGTTAACAAAGTATTTGGCGATCGTTAGCAAAAAGGGGCATTTTGTGAATTATCAAAGAAAACAGGGGTATCTTGTGACACAGTTTCAAAAAAGGGGTATATTATGAATTACGAAAGAAAACAGGGGTATATTGTGAATTTTCCAATAATTAACTTTCTCATACTGAATTTATCAAGCCTTGAATGAGAACAAACCTTTGATAACAACAAACTACTATCTTATAACATTTGTTACAAGTTACTTTATTTATTTTTTAACGAAATAGAATTTTAAACAGTAATTAATATTAATAGTGTAATATAGAATACGGTAAACGCATTATACATAACTAACTTAACTAACTTATGCTGCAAATATGTCACACTGCCAAACAACAGTTTTCAAAACAGCTATAATATGCATACACAAAAACAACAGCAAATATGCCTGCGCAAACAGCTAACCAAATATGCTACAAAGCACCATGTCGAACGTAGCCTCCCTTCCAATCTTGAGAGTGTTATCCTTTTTTGATAAACTTGTTTAATCATTTAAATAAACTATGATACAATGTGGATTATAGAAAGAACATCGGGGGTGTTTTATTTGGATGGAGATGAAAAATATAATGAAATCAGAAAAGAGAATGAAGAAAAATGAAAAAGAATGGTCAACAACCACTGGCCGAATGAAAAGAATGGTCAACAACCACTGGCCGCCGGGCGGAGCCAGGATTTGAATATGGGGGTCACTATTATTGAAAAAAAATTTGTATTCATAATAAATTTTAATTAAAAAAAAATATATAATTCTCTAGTACAATGTACTCTACGGGGCTTCATTGCCTGAATGAAATATTTTATAATAGTTTCAACACTAATGGTCTCAAAAATATCTTTCTCCACGTAAGTAACTAAACAATCATTAAATAAGTCATCTTCATCTTGTTGCGCGGATCGGTCTCACATATTTCACATATTTGAAAGTGTTACCGTTGTTGAGGAAGCATAATTAGTATCTCCCCCAATGTGAGCTTCTGAAAACTCAGAGGATCTGGTTATGCTGATTGCAAATTTGATGAGTAATTCTAGAGTGGGCCTCAGTATTTATAGGAAATGAATAACAAATTGAAAAGAAAGATAAAAAAAAGAAGGAAAATAAAAAAAACAAAACGGTTGATTAGTGGGAAGGGAAGGGAAAATGAAAAAAAAAGTTACTTTAAGCTATTAGTTAGTGATGAGAAAATGAAAAAAAAAACTGTTACACATTAAAAAGCGATTTGCTAAAAAGAAAGATAAAAAAAGAAGGAAAATAAACCGAAAAACAAAAAGTTAATTGGTGAGAAGGGAAGGGAAAATGAAAAAAAACAGTTCTTCAAGCTATTAATTAGTGATGGAAAATGAAAAAAAAAACTGTTACACATTAAATAGTGATTTACTAATCCACCGGAAAAAACAACCCCCATTAATAAGGGAGATGAAAAAAAAATTGTTGGAATTCACTTCCTCCAGGAACACACGCGAACAACAATCAAAATGAAAAAAAAAACAGTTCCTTTAAGCTATTAATTATTAGTGATGGAAAATGAAAAAAAACACTGTTACACATTAAATAGTGATTTACTAATCCACGGAAAACAAACCCTCATTAATAGGGGAGATGAAAAAAAAATTGTTGGAATTCACTTCGTGAAGGAACACACGTGAACAGACACGAGAGATGGAAAATGAAAAGTGAAAAAATGTACAAGTGAGACTCGAACCCTGACAACTACACTCACTACTCCTGTCTTTAACTAATAGACTATGACAGACTTTATAATATATGGGGTCACTTATATTATACACACAAAACTAGTAATAAGAATCTATGAATTTTTCAAAAAAACGTGGGGTCACGTGACCCCACGTGTACCCTCCTAAATCCGCCCCTGAGCCTGTCAAGTACAAGTTAACATCCACGATCACCTATCAATAGTTGTTGATCATCTGTCAATAGAGATTTGAGATAACATCCACCGGTCACCGGTCACTTGTTTCTTGTTGGTCACTAGTTGTCCGCCACTCAAAGAGTACCATGGAAAAAGAAAACCTATCCGTAGCGGGGTGAAGGAAATCAAGTTAGAGAAATTTTCGATAATTTATTATATTTTCCTTACCTCAAAATGAAAAAAAAAATCAATCTAAACAAACAACATGAAATGAAATCAATTTTCTAATATTAAAAAAAAAAAACAAATGCCAGGCTCCCTTTACTATAGAAATCAATGCAGTAGGAGTATACTATATTACCAACTCTCGCTTTGTTTGATTCAGAAACCAGTCTTTCTAACCCATGTTGAAGCGACTGGATTCGAATGATACCATGCATCTTATCTCACATACATATTCTCATCTTGTTATACAGCTACTGGACTTCTTCAATGTTTCGTTTTGTGTGATCATGTTGTTGTCAAAACAACAACACGTGAAACACGGTATGGTCTGCTAAGTTTGACCACCAATATATTAGTCTAACATTAAATGCGTATATTGTTGTTAGATGACTATCTTAGTAGTATGATTTTTGGTCTATCTTAACCCCTGGGTTAAATTCATCAAATATCAGAAACAGCACAGCACTGCCTGCTTGTGCTTTACAAAATCCTTTTATAATGCGGTACATTGTTGCAACGGCAAGTTGATCTGATCAGTCATTATCATCTTCGTCCTCTTTTATTACCTTTGATTTGTGCAATTTGTAGAGGAAATCCGCCAAAAATGGAAAACTGATCTTCTATATTAGCGGCCCCCGAGATTTCTAGTAACATTCCAAAATATAGAAGATTCTTGTACTCGTTCGTTATCCCGCATCCAATTTGGGACAACTCGTTTTTGTTGGAAGAGTACTACAACCTAATTCATGCCATAAGATATAATCATATAGATTTTTCAGAGTTGAGTTTTTTTCTTTACTCCCTCAAAAGCCACCTACCCTATTCTGCATCTCTCTCCCAAATCTGTTTTTTTTTCCTTTGAAATTTACATTTGAATTGTTATCTGGTTTTCCTTCCTCCCTTCTCAATGTTCACACCTGACACACAGAAGAAGGAAAAGAGAAAATTGATAAGACTGGTTTCTTCTCCCTTCTTTTTGTATGGGATTACAGCAAGAAAGAAAGTATATTTGTTCGTTTGTTCACATATCAGGTTACCATAGTTGATGACTCTAAATCTTCATGTTAACAAATTGTTTTTTCTCTTTTCCATTATGGTTCTTGATCAACAATTGTAACTTTTTTTTTCCTCCGGTGAGGAAAATTTAACCATTCTTTTCATGGAATTGCTAATTACATGTCTGGAATTCAAAAGCTAAGGTTTATGTCATCACTTGAGATCATCGTAAGACCATGCTATGCTACAACCACAACCACCACCACCACCAAACATAGAAGAGGATGAGAACGAGGATCAACACGAGGTAACAGACAATAAGGAAATCTCAGACCTAAAGGACATCAATAGAATGGCATTAAAGAACATGTACACACGATCGAAATCCGATGTAGCCGGAGTAGCAAAAGCATGGGAAATAAGAACAGAATTCAACAGTCTGAAAGAAGTCCTGGAAAAAGCCAACAAGGAGTTGATGATAAAGGACAAAGCAATTGAGCTTCTAAAATTCGAATCAGGGACGGTTAAGGAACTGGAAAGGAAAATAATTGATAGAGACTTATTGCTAGAGAAGATGAAGACGGAGATGGATTGTATGAGAACATCGGTTGCGGAGATGTGCAGTGTAATGGATGAAAAAGGAGACGAATTGAAGAATTGGAAGAGGAATTAGAGAGGACAAGAATGTCGGAGAAGAAAGTGTTTGATTCATTTGTGAATCAAACGGTACAGCTAGAACAAGCGACGATATTGAGTGAGAAGTTGAGGTTGGAGACTGTGGCGGTTAAGGAGGAGTGGGAGTTAAGTAGTAAAGAAGAGAATCAGAGATTGAGGGAAGAGATTAGAAAGCTTGAGAATGGTGAGAGGAGGATAAGTGATACAGCAAAGGAAGAAGGTGATTATTTTGATGAGGTTAATACGTTAAGGAATGAGTTGAGGTTGTCATTAGAAGCAGAGGATAGGAGTAAGAGAGCTATGGATGATCTTGCATTGGCATTAGCTGAAGTAGCTGCAGAAGCTAGTCTTGCGAAGGAGAAACTGAATTTCACAGAGGAGGAGGTGTTTTTGTTGAGGAATGAAGTGAATAATCTCAAGAAATTGATTAAGAATAGAGAGGAGGATCATGATAATTCCATTAATCAGATGAAGAAGGAGAATGATAGACTCAAGAACACGGTTTCGAGACTGAGAATCGAAGCGGAGGAGTCACTTCTAGGATGGGTTGGGAAGGAGGTTGAATTTGTGAAATGTATAAAGAAAGTAGAGAGAAGAGAAGGAAAGAGTTGAACAGAGAAAAAACAAGCTGATGAAATCAATGACAGTAGCAGAGGACAAAGCTAACAGAGCAAGGGAAGAAAGTTCAAAGATTAGAGATATAATGAAACAAGCATTAAACGAAGCGAATGTAGCTAAAGAAGCTGCTGAGATAGCTAAACTTGAGAATTCACAACTGAAAGATCATTTATTAGACAAGGATAAAGCGTTGCTAGCTCTTGCGCAGGAAACGGAACGTCTTAGAATCAATGAGACTGAGTTGAAGAAACAAGTTAATTTGAAGGATTTAAAAACAGAGGCAAAGGAACATCATCAGCAACAACAGAAGAAATCAAGACGGAGAGGTGGGTCGTTTTCCGGTGAGAAGGAACTTAAAGGGAGTAATAGTAAAGGGGTTTTGCCGCCTCTGCTGCCGGGGTTATTGACTCATAAGCTGGATGATGTTATGGATAAAGATGATGATTTAACGGATTCCATCTTTGATCTTATCGAGGAGAAGCGACCACAATCGGCGGGGGGTGTGCAATCAGCAACAGCAGCTGCTGCTGCAACTGCTCCCACTCATCTTCGGAGGACTTCTTCTAATTTCAGTGATGATGATAAGACGTTTAATTTGGAAGAGTTGGTGGCGGAACATGTTGAGGAGAAACAGCCGCACCGCATTGGATGATAGTAATCCTAACAAGAAAAAGGGTCTTCTGCTTAGAAAGTTTGGAGATTTATGGAAAAGAAAAACCCCAACCCCAAGTCCAACCTCAAATCCAACCCCAAACTCAAACCCAAACCCAAACCCAAACGGAAACTCAACCCCAAATCAAACCAACAACAACAGCCCAAACGAGAGCCAAACTCAAAGCCCAACAGAAAACCAAACTCGGAGTTCAAATCAAAACGACGGGGCTACTTAGGGTTTAATAAATCCTGCTTTCTTCATGGTTATGTTTTAGTCATCTTTCATAGATTTTGGGGTTAGTTTTTTTTCTTTTCTTTTTG
The DNA here is from genome assembly GCA_023374045.1 of Limonium bicolor. Taxonomy (NCBI): domain Eukaryota; kingdom Viridiplantae; phylum Streptophyta; class Magnoliopsida; order Caryophyllales; family Plumbaginaceae; genus Limonium; species Limonium bicolor. The sequence continues at coordinate 166,324,593 of CM041780.1, read as the reverse complement.
TAGTCTGTACAGTTTTTTTATTAATGATTAATGACTTTTGTTTTGTATCGAATGGATGCCATGCCGCCCTTGTAAATGTAAAGGTGTTAGTGAGTGATCTTTTCTAATATACTACAACAATTTATGATTTTTGTTAAACTACAAATCTCTTACTGGGAACAAATCTAACTATACCTTATCCAGGGCTCACTTTTATAGTTTCTTTTAATACAAGTTATGTTTCTTTCGATGCACCTTGATGTGAACCTAACATAATATAAATAAGTGAATAATTCTACATGAATACATATATATATAGGTGTATCTTAAGGAATTAAGTTTGGGGAGAGAATCCCAAATCGGCTTGGGATTATTAGAAAACATCAATTTCCTACGATTTTCTATCTAGTGACGCAATAATCCAGGAAGTCATTAGTGACTGGTACGAACCCATGCAACCATGCGAATAGGATCATCTATTCTTGATTTCTTCACGTCACCAGTTACAAAACCATATACTTTTTCTTTCCCTGTAAACGGATCATCATCGCTCACTTCCTTCCAAGAAAACCAGTGCTATGAACTTCGGAGCCAGACTTACCCTGTGCACATATAACGGATCTGAGACATCGATTACACTCGTGACAGTTCCTGAGTTGTCGACAGGCATTTTGCCTGCTCCACTGCCGTCAGCCATCGTCGATGATCAACCACAAACTACGTGTAATTTAACTACTCTGATACCATAATAGAATTTGACATGTAGAAAACGTAGACAAACATAATAGATTGATTGAAAATTTTTGTATTAGAACTTTCTATAAAGCGCAACCATCAAAGCGTCTCTCTCGAATACACTCACACACTGTTTAGTAACTTTTGCAAGTAAAGAAGACTAAAAATAAATAACCTAACAAATATTGATCAAAACAACATAGACAATGCAAAGACTAAACAACATCAGGATTGCGTCTGGATCACCCGTCCGCTTGAACCACCCAGATGTAACCCGTCTGGACGTCCGTATGGATGCGCTGCATAGACACGTCCGGATTTCCGTCCGATTAAGTGGGTCGAACGTCCATTGACTGGTCATTTGTATTTACCTAACTAAGACGCATGGCATAAACAAGTCCAAACGAACCATCAAGCTAAGTAGGTCGACATCCACTATTGGTCATATGTATTTATGTAACTGAGTTGCGCAGCATGACTATGTGAACATAACAGATAGACGCGTCCAGATGAGCTGTTCGGTCTGTCCAGACGAGCTTCACTCAGACTAGCACTGGACACATATATATAGCGTCACAACCATTCTCCTTCTCCTCTCTCTAGCCGTCTCTTAAGTGATATACTCAAGATGTTGGTGTGGCCTATCATGAGACGTTTAGCCCGGTTATTAAGCATACAACCATCATCCTTCTCCTCTCTCTAGTTATCTCTCGAGACTGGCTTATCACTCAACTAGATGTACAAAATGCCTTCCTTCATGGAGACATCCAAGAACACATATACATGGAACAACCTCGAGGCTTTCAGCACCCTCTGTACCCCACCTACATTTGCAAACTCAAGAAATCCCTATATGGATTGAAACAAGCCCCAAGAGGCTGGTTCTCCAAGCTAAGAAACTGTCTCGTGGACATTGGATTTCAGGCTTCCAGAGCAGATATTCCTCATTGTTTACCTATAAACATCATGGTGAGATTCTCTGTTTATCGGTCTATGTTGATGACTTGATTCTCACAGGGAGTTCTCTTTCCACTATGCAATAGTTCACTGCTCATCTAGCCACCACTTTTCCTATCAAGGATTTGGGGTCTTTAAACTATTTTATGGGGGTAGAGGTCCACATGAATTCATTTGGCCTTTTTCTAAGCCAGAAACGATATATTCAAACTCTTATCACCAGAGCCAACTTCACAAATTCTAAGCCTGTTCAAACACCCATGACTACTAACTACAATCAAACACAAATGGAAATCTGATTGTTTTCCAGATCCCTTACCTATCGTAGCCTAGCAGATGCGCTCTAATATCTGGCTCTCGCATGATTAAATGTCTCCTTTGTAGTTAATCATTTTTTTCCAATTTATGCAAAACCTTAAAATTTCACACTAACAAGTTCTAAAGAGACTTCTTCGATACCTCAATGGGACTCAAGGTTACTATGTGCAACTTTGCTCTAAATCGCCCAATTGTCTAACTGCTTATGCAGACGTGGACTGGGCTAGTAGCCCTAAGGACAAAAGGTCCACTAGTGGCTACTACATATATCTAGACTTAATCTAATCTCATGGCAGCCAAAGAAAACAAGCAACGGTAGCTAGATCTACCATAGAAGCATAATTAGGGGTGAGCATCCAGTTCGGATATTTTGGATTTATCCAAAAACCAAATTAACTGTTTTTTTATTTTTAACCACATTTTCTAACCAAATTTTAAATATTGGTTAACCGAATTATCCAAATTATAATTTGATTTGAATTTCGGTTTTCACTTTGTCTAATTCGGTTAACCGAATTATTCAATTTTTTAAAATGAATATTCTCTTTTCTAATTATAGTCTTTAGTGACAAATAGTCAAACAGAAACCATAAATTTCGGTTAGTTGAAATCTAAACTAGCTAAAATTTGGATTTCATTTTTTCACTAAAAAAATTCAGATTTTGGATAATTTAGATAACGGTTAATTCGAATTTGATCTTAATTTTGATAATTCGTTTTTTTGACCAAAATAACCGAAATTGATTTTTTTTTTACAATTTAGATTTCGGTTAACTGAATTATCCAAATACTCACCCTCTAAGCATAATATAGATTCATGGCGTCCGCAACATCAGAGATTACTTGGATACAACACATGCTCATTGAACTGGGAATTCGATTAAAAAAACAACCACCAACTCTGTGGTGTGACAATTTAGGAGCTACTTACATGTCAGCGAACATGTCTTCCATTCTCGAGCCAAGCATATTGACTTGGACTTCCACTTCGTGAGGGTGAAGGTGGCGAACCAGACTCTACTAATAGGGTTCCTTCATGGTTGCGACAAGACTGCCGATATTCTCACCAAGACAATTAAGAGATATTCAGGACTGTGTTTCAAACTCGGGCTCCTCGAACGAGGGGGGATAATAGTGTAAATACAATAGCCCAAAAGTAAAGGCCTAGTTCAGTCTAATTATGAGAGTCCATATTTTTACATTATTTGTCAATGAGTCTATACTATAAATACACATGTAAACACCCTACAATAAATGAAATGAGAATGACAGATTGATAGCCCCATAATATTCTGTTCTCGACCACAAAACCTCTCAAAAACCTAGAACTAGCTCTCTAGAAATAAGAATTGACGCTTATAACCTCTCAAAAGGTGTAGGATTACTACAATTATGTACTCATATATGCATCAGTAATAAATGGGATGCAAGGCGAGTATTTAAGAAAACCGTGAACATTTAAGATTTGGCCATTTTTAATTCACTGGGATTAAGACTCCTACAATAATTCCTTTAAATTTTCATTCAATTTCTTACTTATAAGGAGAGGGGAGCCCGTGGGGATGGAGGGAGTAATTTTTTTTTTACAAAAATTCCCCCTAATTATTTGTAATTTTATGTATGTCTTCAATTTTATTTCTGGCTCCATCCCTACTTATAAGAATTATTCAATATTAATATCTAGAACAAATAATACTTAAGACCCCTTCTCGATAAATTAATTATTTTCTCCGTCCCATTTTTATCTCCCTATTTGTTTTTTAATATATATTTTCTATTTCAATATTAAACATAAAAGATTATATAGTTTCATAAAACTAAGTTCTATGATATATATTTTCACATTACATTCTATAATTTAGATTCATATAAATATATTATCTTATATGTTAATTATTGTAACAAACAACTCAAATACTACCAAATAGGGATGGATGGAATACTATTTTATCTTATATAATCGTTAATCAGAATAACTGTTATGGTTATGACGTCAAACCAAGTCAAAACACAAAAAGAATTAAGGGTAATTTCATGAAATACCGTTATATTTTTGGTTAATTTATGAAATGCCACTAAAAAAGTGACAAAATGTTACTATATTTTCGTAAAATTTCATGAAATGCCATTATATTTATTGATCAGATGGAAAAAGACAAAAATATCCCTACTAGTTAACAAATTACTTTTAAAGTTCACAATATGACTCGTGTTAAAAAATTACAACAATTCACAAAAATATCAAATTTCATAAAAAATTAGAAAAATTAAAAAGATTAAAAACTTAAAAGTTTTTTATAAACATTATAAAGATTTATAAAAATTTAAATAAAATTGAAAGAAAATGAAAATATCACAGAATATTTAAAAATAAATATTTCATTTTTAAAATTTATTCAGTTCCAAAAAAGAATATTGTGTTCTAAACAAATAATTTATATCAATTTCTTTTATCAATTTATACCAATTACGTACCATAGTTTTACCATAATTTTAACCACTCATTTTCAATTATTATTTTCTATCAATTTAAATTATTTTTTAAAGTAAATATTTTAATTTTTCAATTTTTTCTGATTAATTTTTAAAATTAAAATTTCTAAATATAATAATTTATTTTGAAAAAATAATTTAAATTGATAGAAAATAATAATTAGTAAATGTATGGTAAAAATCATGGTAGTTAATTGGTATAAATTATGGTACTTAATTGGTGTATATTGGTAGAAAAATTGGTATAAATTATTTGTTTAGAACACAATATTCTTTTTATGGTACTGAATAAATTTTAAAAAATGAAACATTTATTTGTTTAAAATTTTTATGATATTTTTATTTTTTCAATTTTGATTTTTTGTAAAGTATTTATATTTTATTATATTTTAATTTTTTAACATTTAGGGGAGTATTTAAAAGTACATTGTTAAAAGTATATTTTGATAATTTTTATAAAAAACTTTTATTTTTTTTAATCTTTTCAATTTTATAATTTTATTTTATTTTTAATATTTTTTATTTTTATAAAGTTTTGGTATTTTTGTGAATTTTTAAAAATTTTAAACACCTAGGGACATATTGTGAACTTTAAAAGTATTTTACTACCTCCGTCCGTCATAAGTGTTCTGTTTGCTTTTTGACACGTTTTTCCACCTCAATATTAAACATATAAGGTAAAATAATTTTATAAAACTAAATTTTGTATTATATAGTTTATCATGTAAGGAATCATATGCAAAATTTAAATTTTCAAAATTAATTTATCTTATATGTTAAAATTGAAGTCAAACAACATGTCCAAATAGTAAATAGGACGGTCAAGGTGGGACGGAGGATTAACTAGTAGGGATATTTTGTCTTTTTTCCATCTGATCAATGACTATAGTTAGGGGTGACAATTTTTACCCACCCGATAACCCGACCCAAACCCAACCCGTCAATAGCGGGTGGGGGTTAAAATTATGGCCCCATTTAATTTTTGGGTCGGGTATGGGCCACCTATTAAATATATGGGTTGGGGTATGGATTAAGGGTCGTAAATCGAATTTAATCCGACCCATTTACTTAATTTAATTAAAAATAAATAAATAAAGTAATATGTATATATTTTACTTGGATATGTAATAATTCTATAACCATTAGTATAATAGTAAACAAAAAATTTTAACTTCTTTAGGCCCACACAAATAATTATTTTATAAATCCAAATACATTCTCTAGGCATCTATATCCACCATTCACTGTTTGTTTGAAAACCTAAATACTATGTCAATCATTAGTAGCACAAACTCCAGCGTTCATACTATTTCATTCGCACAAATAACGGCTATGAGTTAAGATTATTGACCAATTTAACAAAATGTTGACATCTGAAAAACGACACACAATGACTCAAAATGAATACTGTCATGTGAACGTTTTTTATGGATGACTGATCATATTGTAGTAAAACAAGAGTATTTGTATTTAAATAGGTTAAACGGGTCAGGTGTGAGTTCATTGATTTTATATGGGTTGGATATGGGTTAAAAGTTTGTAACCCGATTATTTCTAATGGGTATGAGTCAATACAATTTAATTGAGTTGGATATGGGTGAAACCCATCAACCCGAATTGTCACCCCTAGTATTTCATGGAATTTTACGAAAATATAATAACATTTTATTATTTTTTAATAACATTTAATGAATTAGCCAAAATTATACTGACAAATTTAATTTCTATCCCGCCGACTGTATGGTTTTGAGTATTAATTTCAGTTATGATCACCTAGAAAAGAAGACAAATGCCTATCTTTTATGTCTCGTTGACCAAGTTCGTCGGTATTTCAATGAATTAACTAGCAAAAAAGAAGACGGCGATGAATGCCCCCCTTCATCTTCAACGGATACACGTAATGACGTAAACGCCCAATAAAGCAAAAGATCCCCACCCGAAAAGGTTAACAAGTTGAGAAGAATTCCCCTTACTTTCGTTCGTTTATCGACAAGTTGGATTTAATTTTTTGCGCCCACGAAACAACAGACCTGCTGCCGAAACACCACCATCGTCACTTGCTTCATCCTCTTCATTCGTCCCCATTATCTTGTCCTTTCCCAGATTCCCGACACCTGTCCAGTGTCCACCCACGTATATGGAAACACCGCCGGAGGTCATCCCTTATACGCCGCAAAGACAGAGCGAGTACACGACTGTCAAACTCCCGATGCGCATAGGGATTAGGCCGGCAGCAAGCATGCTGTGCTGTGCTGGCTCTGGCAGGCTGCCTAATAATGCACACGTAAGCTAAGGACCCCATCTTTCCAACTCCATTTTTATTACCAATTAAATATTGCCACATGTCTGTACCCGTCGCTCTCACTACTACTGATAAGGAAAGGTGGGTACTCGGTTCTCTCCTCCTCCGATGCTTTTTTTCTTCTTCCTACAATCAAGCAAGTGGCGTGGCGTCGTCTTCTTCTGTCCTATATGATCGAATCAACACACCCAACTGTTATCATCTAGTATGAGAATTAAGATTATCACCCGTTGGTGGTAGACCCAGTTGTGGCCCTATATGTCTGTGTGGTTCCACCATACCCACAAACGAAAGTATTACTATAAAGTTTGAAAACTTCTTCCAATAAGAAGAAGAGGAAAGAAAAGGGGAAAGTACTAGCAGATTTGACGGAAGAAAAAGAGAGAGAAGTAAAGATGGAGAGATATGAAGAGATGAAGGATCTAGGATCAGGGAATTTTGGGGTTGCTAAGCTTGTGAAAGATAAATTGACTGGAGAGTTGTATGCTGTTAAGTACATTGAGAGAGGCCAAAAGGTTTATTTTTTTCTTCAACTCTGTTAATCAGATTGTGTTTTCCAGAGCTTTTGATCATAATGATTGTCTATGCTAGTTGCGGTTTTTCTCTTTCATCGTTTCGCTTGTTGATCATTCCTTAGTTTGATCGTTGTCTATTTCTGTTCTTTTTAAATTGACCTGGTTTGACTTGTGCAGATTGATGAGCATGTTCAAAGAGAGATTATGAATCATAGAGCATTGAAGCATCCAAACATCATCAGGTTCAAAGAGGTAACAAAATCAACAGTATCATTCAATTCTCCCATGTTTGCTAGCCACCTTTCTCGATCTCTGTTCTTCTTCTGCTGCTGACAACTGTATCTGATGAAAACTACAGTTGACCAGCCCCTACTACCAATAATTGAAATTCTGTTCGTATCAATTATTTTCTCTTCATTTCTATCATAACCAATTACATTATTAATTACTGAATCATCATCAAGTGGGAAATACAGCAATTTGAATGTAGATGATAATCAAGTTAAATTTTCAAAAAAGAAAAAAGAAGAACTCTGCAACTAGTTCACTGTTCTATCCCATCCACAACTTATCTTGATCAAAAGCTTTGGGACCCAGGAATTTTTATTCAGCTTTCAAATGGAATTCCCATGCTCTGATGAAACTGAAGAATTCTTTTGTTCTGTGCAGGTTTTTACTACTCCCACCCATCTCGCTATTATCATGGAATATGCTGCTGGTGGAGAGCTTTTCGAGAGGATTTGTACAGCTGGTAGATTCAGTGAAGATGAGGTACAGTAATGTTAATATATAAATTTGTGTACTAACTATATTGACTAATCTATAATCTCTCAACACCAGCATCGTTTTTGCATGTGCTCAGAACCAAGCAACTTGTAATGTAAAACATCTTCTTCTTGTGTTATGCTGCTATTACAACCTTATTTGGTTTAACATCTTGGCTGATATAATTTTCTCTGCTGATGACTGTTCTCACAAGCACATTACTGGTGTAACCAATCAATGAGTCTTAGCTACAACCATGTGTAGCTATCTTTGACTATATTTTTCATGGTACAGTTTGTATAGTGTAAAAGTACATGTTTTATAAGTTTATTGTACAGTTTATAAAGTTAGTATGTACATCTAGTACAAATTCAGAAAATATCACAATTTTATGTATACATGTACATATACAACAGTACAGTTTTGAATGATCAACTGTACAGTTTTAATGATCAAATGTACATGTATGTAGCTATCTATAGCTACATGTGGTTGTAGCCAAGAAATTGGGTTAACCAATTATGTGATCTAATTATTTTTTTCGGCTTCTTCCTGTAAATGATCAGGCCAAATATTTCTTCCAACAATTGATATCTGGAGTCAGTTACTGCCATTCCATGGTACATTTCCTTCTATTTCATCAACTTCTAATCATTTCTCCTCATACTTGGCCTTTTTGTTCCTGTATCTAAACATTTTGTCTTCAATGTGCAGCAAATCTGTCATAGAGATCTTAAGCTGGAGAACACACTATTAGATGGCAGCTCTGAACCTCTCTTGAAAATCTGTGATTTTGGGTATTCCAAGGTAGGGGACTAAAAGTCTATAAAACTTCAACAAGCTTATCCTCATTCTTATTAATACTGTGCTTTTCAACTTCTGAGATTTTTTTTTTATGACATTCACAACAACTCCATGTTTGTTTGTTTGTTTGTTTTCTTTGGCTAGTCTTCTGTGCTTCACTCGCAACCTAAATCCACTGTAGGAACACCAGCTTACATAGCACCAGAGGTCTTATCAAGAAAAGAATACGATGGCAAGGTAAATAATTAATAAATTCCATCTCTGTATAGTCTAATCTCCTTTCACTTTCAAATTCTGGACATCAATTAGGTTCATTAATTTCACCTAATCAGAAACATTTCATCACTACCGATACCATAATGTTTATAATTAAAGAATCAGTAGATTGCAGATGTTTGGTCATGTGGGGTCACTTTGTATGTGATGCTGGTTGGAGCTTATCCTTTTGAAGATCCAGAAGATCCCCGCAACTTCAAAAAAAACTATTGGGGTAATCTTATCTTTTCATTCACTAACCCCCACTCTCTTTCTGTTGTTTTCCTAATGGGTTGTCACTGGCCACCATTAGATATCATGCTTTGCCATTATAAATATCATCCATCATCATTCTTTTCATGTCTGTCTGGTTATTTTTTATTTCAAATCTGTGTACCTGAATCTATCAACTTGCTTTAATTGAATAACAGAGGATACTCAGTGCTCATTATTCAATTCCTGATTACGTCCGAATCTCACCTAATTGCAAACATCTGCTCTCTCGGATCTTGGTGGCCAATCCAGAAAAGGTGCGCAGTGAGAACAAACTACTCCGCAACATCTAAAGCAAGCTATTTTATTCACATTAGATAAACTAAACAATCAGTTTCAGTTAATTGACAATGCGTGGTAATACAGTTGTGTGTGTGTGACTATATTTAGAGAATCACGATAGAAGAGATCAAGAAACACCCATGGTTCTTGAAGAATTTGCCAAAGCAATACAACTCAGATGCTGAAAAAGGAAGTCTTCTGGTTGAAACAACACCCCACAACAACAACGAACAACACCACTACGACTCGGTGCAGAGTGAGGAAGATATACTCTCGGTTGTCCAAGAGGCACGGATACCAGCTCCGACAAGCAAATTGCTCGGTAGCTTGGTTGGAGGAAGTATGGATCTCGATGATCTTGACTGCGACTTAGATGATATGGAGGCCAGTGGTGACTTTGTATGTGCGCTATGAAATGTGACAATCATTGAATTTGCTTTCTGTTTGTAAAAAAGGGTAACTAGACATTCGCACGAGTTGAGTTGATCTTTGATCATTTGAGAGAGTTAGTGATGCTTTGGGTGGTTATGAAAGATGCCATGTTGTATCGCATCTTGTTGGGGGTGGTTTGTTGTCTTTTGTCTGATTCGGACTTTTTCCTTCCTCGCTCGTTTTCTGTACTCTATAAATAGGGGGGACTCCCACTTAAGGGACAATAATGCAAGATTGGAAGAGATATATTGCTTTTATATGGTGTCTCACATACATCGTTTGTGTCCTATTCTAGTTGTAACTTAGCTATCTTCGTATGAATCAGTACTATAGGGGCTTTCTAATTTTACCTCTAACTCAGGGCACAAATAATTGCTTCGTCATTCATTCCTTCCAAGGACCAAAATTTGTCACATCTTGAACTGACTGGTTGCTTTTGAACAGAATTATACATGGTGGTTTCTGATTGCTAAATCCTATGAATAATCAACTAGCCCAGTTTCAGGGCGAGAGGAAAAGATAACGTGCCTCTTTGGTAATGAGGTTAAGCAAACGTATAAGGACAGGGCCTACTGTAGATTGAAAATGAAGTGGTTACAACCATGTTGTAAAAAACGGTACGGTACGGCCAATGAAATCCGTCTCGTCGAACCCCCGCCTGCAGTGGTGTATGGCCGCATAAGCATAATCAATTTTATTTCGTATTTACCGTATTTTATTTAAAGAATACGGTATAAACTATTAAAGACAACCATTTGACAGGAGTAAAAAGAAAAATAATTTTTCTATTAAATATCTAAAAAAATAATGTTGACCTTACAACTATACCAATAACTTTTCTATCATACTATTTTTGTTCTTTTTTTCTACTTATTAATAGTGTGACTTTTTCTTAAAATTCACTTATGTAACTTATATTATATCACATAACAAAACTTCTACAAATTTCTTATGGTTAAGAATGTGATAACTTTATAATATATACATATACAATTTTAAGGTATTAATAACAAATACAAATATTAAGTACAAAGTGGAACATATTTCATACTTGTATATATTTATTATAAATTTTTTGTTATTTAAAAATATAATATTTCATCCATACTGATTCCCCGTTTTATCTGTATTGATACTTATGTATAACGTACTCTCAGTAGTCCGTATTAAATTCTCGTACCATTTTTCACAACCTTGGTTACAACACGTTGGGTTACAAGATTTTGAATTCTTGGAATAAGATATTCCTTTTTGTTTGGTTACAATTAGTATAAAATTTTGAATTAGTTATTCATTTGTTCCATTGACAGAATAAATTTGACAATACATTTGCAATAGGGCAGCAAATCCGGTTCATTAATCTGATAAACATATTAAATAGTTAAGAAATTTTAAATTAAACATAATCTTAACACATATTCAATACAATAGAATCACTTTAATCAAAATAAAACAAGATCAAATTAATCATATCAAAATTCTATTATAATTCAAAAATATTTTTAGTATAACATAAAAAATGGTTAGTTTTTATATTATATTTTAAGAATAAGTATATATGCTAACATATATGGAAAATATTCGCAAAAATACCATTTTCGGGAAAAAATTACTTGTGGTGGTTTTTCTTCAAAAATTAAGCAAAGTGTCAAACAAAGGCAAAGAACCTCCCTAGGGCGAGGTTGCTTCTGATAAAGAACCAGAAACGCCCAGCCTTGAGGAGGTTTCTGGTCAGGTGAAAAAAGGCCTTTTGCACGAAACACAAAGATATATGGTAGCATTTGGATTGGATAATTTGGGTTTCAAATCCAAATTAACCGAATTGTTGGATTTTTACCGAAATTTAAAACCAATTTAAAATTCGGTTATTCGAATATCCAAATTATAATTCGGTTGGATTTCGGATTTAAGTAAATTCGGTTAACGAATTATCCAAATTTTTTAAAAGAAATCCCTAAATCTTTCCTTATGTTAATACTCTTTAAACATGATAAATAAAAAGTCAAAATTCAAACTCTATCTCGCATGCTCCAATCCTCAATTATTAATTCATACTTTCTTTTTTCATCAAAAAATATAACTGGTTGTTTTGGAACATGTCATCGCTGTTCACCCTAGTTTGATGTAATAGTCTAATGTTTGAGTGAGTTCTTTCTGTTTTTGTGTGTGAATGGCAACTAAGTCACAATTTCTAGCAGCTTATGGATTATGGTGCTGATAAAGCATAAAACAAAAAAAGTTGTTTTTTTTTTAAATTCGGTTAACTGAAATCCGATTTATAAATCGGTGTTCGGTTTTTTTTTTAAATTTTGGTTAATTGAATCCAACTGAAACAAATTGGATTTCAGTTCGGATTTCGGTTTTCAACTTAAAAAAATTCGGATTTTGGATAAGGATTTCTAATTCGGTTTGACAAAATTGGATAATTCAGTTAAAAACCGAAAAACGAAATCCATTTTTTCTTTTACAATGGATTTCGGAACCGAATCCAAATGCTCACCCCTAGATATAGTAAACTACGTATGATAAGTATTGTGTGAAAAAAAAACAAAAAAGAAGAATGAAACTAGTACTCCCCTGATAAGATGCGGATTGTAGATGGTTTTCTCTCACACTTGCAAGTGTCTGGTGTGGTTAAGGTGTATACTTTGACATTTGAAGACGAAGGACCATGAAGAAATATTGCCAGAAGTTCCTTTGAAATGTTCTCTAATCTATCCCTTTTCTAAAGGGCATATCTGTTTCCAAAATATTCACAACACAAAACACCACCGATTCGGAAGCAAAAAGCAATTTCGAGGAATGCTAAAAAAACCCATTAACTCTAAAGATTTTGAAAGTTTAAGCATTATAAAACAAAGTTTTAAATGACTAGAAATGAAATTCGGGCTACCTCCCAGAGAGATGTCATTCTTTAATGTCTTTGGTTTGACCATTTTAAGCTTAAGTCAAACCTGAGGCTCTCGAAGAAAGGGAGAACGAGCTTCTACCCTTTTGATGTCACCCTCAAGTAGTGCTTTATCCCTGAGCTATTGACCATGATGGTTCCCTTTCGTGTTCTTTAACTTCACAGCACCATACGGGGTCACCTTTGTGATAGTGAAGGGTCGGACCCAATGAGATTTGAGCTTACCGGGAAATAATTTCAATCAAGAGTTGTAGAGAAGTACCCGGTTTCCCTAATGGAATTTCCTCTTCAAGATCATTTTGTCTTGCCACCTCTTGGTTTTTTCCGTGTAGATCTAGTTGTTTTCATAAGCTTCCTCATAGAACTCTTCCAACTTGTCATCTAGAATTTTCGCTAATATGCAGCACCTTTGAGATTAAAGTTGAGTGCTTTCACTTCCCAATAAGATTTGTGCGCTAGCTCAATTGGTAAGTGACAGGCTTTCCCGTAGACAAGTCGGTAAGGGGAGATGCCAATGGGGTTTTGTAGGCTGTCTTATAAGCCCAAAGTGACGTCAAGCTTTAGGTCCTGTTCTGGAGGGAGATGAAATAGAAACAGGCCCACCAGCCGAAGATTATTATGAGTGAACACTGGGTTGAGGAGCATTTGATACACCACGTTAAATGAGTGAGACCCATGCGTATAATAATCTTCATCTCCCTCTTGAGAACAAAGCCTTAATCTTTGGGACTCTTAGATGTAGCCCAAACTTGTTTCAAATAAGAAAACCTATATATTATTCCAACAAAGTATAGCTGTTGTTGGAATTTCCTACGTACCTGAGAGCATCTACAACGGTGTGGGTTCCACTCTAATGTGTCAGTAAGAAAACTAAAAAACTATTGCAGTGGTGAGGAATCCCTTTTATTTCTCTCTCATCGTTCCTTAAATAAGGGACGCTCTGCAAATTAATATTATTGGCTACTACACTGCAACGATAATAAAAAAATAAGGGAAAATTCATGGGATACCACAAAAAAGTTTGTTAATTCACAAAATACCACAATTTTTTAAAAGTTTTTCAGATACCACAAAAAACATTTAATTCACCAGATACCACAAATCACTAACCTAAAACTTGATAAGACCAAAATTGAAATACCCCTAACCTTAAAAACTTAATTAAATGATCTATTAATGATCTAAGATGGTTAATAAACATCTAAATATTATTGGGGAACAATCTAAAAGATCTCAACAAGGCAAAACATGCCTTAAGATCGGTAAAGCCAAAAATGTGCTTTAAAGCACCATAAAGATTGTATGACCTCAAATAGGATCCAAAGTGGATTCCTAAGTATTATAATGAAGTAAGGAACACAACAAAACCGTTCTCAAAGAAAACTAAGCTCAGAAAACACCCTGTGACACAAAAATGTGCACTAAAACACCTTAAAGCACGTTTTTGTGTATGAGCTCTAAGATAATGACTTTTTGTCATTTTAAAGACTGGAGTTTATCATTAAATCATTAATTTGACATGATAGACTATTTTATAAAGTCTAAATCAAAGTTTGAAAATAAAAATCAAAATATGTCATTTATGTATGAATAGTAACCCAAATAGTACATTTTTGAACAAATTGACCAAGTTTGGTCAATGGTCAATTAATTGACCCATTTGACACTCATGCTGTCGGCAGGCAAGGAGGAGGGAAGACATCTCACACACCATTAGTTGCCAATTAGTTACCTAATACCAATTTACAATAGTAAAAGTTACTTTTTCAATCAATTAAGCTCATTCCAATCATTCCCTTGCCTCTTGTCCCATTCCAGCAGCCCTTCCAAACTCTCTCAAGCTGTGTTCTTGAGTTAGGAAGACAATTCAAACTCTTAAGCACCTAAGGTAATGTTTTAAGGCTTATTTTAGCTCTTTTTATTCATCTCTTCATTACCTACACTTAGATCTCGTGGTTCATCACTTCCTATGGCTCATTCTCAGTGTTTTAAGGTTAGAACAACATTCAAACTCGGCTGAAGCAAGTATAGGGACCAAGGTTTCCCAAATTTGCATTTTAAGGTAAAAACATACCTTAAGCTTCTCTACTCTCCATCGATTTTCTTCCTTTGATTTTTATGAGTTTATACACTCATAATCTTCATATTTAAATTTTCATTCAGTTGGTTAGCCATTTGGAGCAAGGGTGGCCGAAATCTAAAGGAAATACCCTTCTTTAAGGCATTTTGCCAAGGTAAAACCTATTACCATAGCAGCTTGTTGTTGTCTATCTATTTTCTATGTTGATATGGTGAATTTAACACCATTAGATGTGCTTTGTACAGGCCGAAATCCTCTTGAAGTTCCCTTGCATTTTTAAGGTGATTTTTGCCTTAAATCTTACATTAATTGTTCCTTATGGTTAAGCTCAAGCTTGGAGTATAACCATATCTTATTTTGGTGTATTAAACATGTCTAAATGATGTGGTGAATTTTCCTCTAAGCTGCCGAGCTCATACAAGGAGAAATCAAGGTATAAACACCTTAAAACTTATGATTTTATAATTTCTTAGCATATATATTAATTATACCGAGAATGGAGTTTAACATATGGGTTATATTAACCTAGAAATGGAAAAAAATGACTAAGATAAATTAAGCTAGTCATTTAAGTAATTTAATTAACATAATGGTCAAATTATGACATTATGTGGAAAAATAAATAAACTAAAGTGAGGCCGTGAGTTTATAGAATATTTTGAGCTATTTATGTGTAATTTTATGTTATAAGCAAAGTTGTAATAAGGCCATGTCATTAGGCCATTTTAATTTAAGTTTATAAGCTTATTTAGTTAGATTTATGCTTGTATAATTAAATTTGGGGCCAAACCGTAATTACTGGAAAATTATAAAGCCGTGGGCTTAATTTAGAGGAATTTAGGGTTTTTAAATGAATTTAATAAAAATTATAACATTTTATAAAGTTTTGTGTCAAAATTGTAAAAATAGAAAAGTATGGGGTAAGATTGGTAATTACCAAAAGTTTGGGTCCCATTTGGTATTAGAAGTCAAAGTTGACTATATAGGAGACTTTGACCAAGTTTGGAGAAATTAAGAAATTAAAATACTACCTTATAATAAGATAGTTATCAAATTGTAAAAGATTTATAAGAGATCGGGTTATAATGTAATTTCCGAAACTTTGGGGTACTAAATGGGATTTAGTACAGTCCTTAAGTTACTAGGAATTTTTAGAAGTTTATTTGGTTAAATTTGGAGTTTATATGAATTATATAAGTATAATATATGATATTTTATAACATCGTTACAATGGGTAACAAATGGGTAAAAACCGAGATTTATAGAAAATATAAGGTTAGGAATAATATTTATAACTTTTGGTATACTTTGGTAATTTACGGAGTTATATATAAGGTTTTATAAAGATATATGTATAATATATAGTTTTAATGGAAATAGAAAACTATGTATTATAAATTGGGAAGATTTGGAATATATACAAAGTTTGGTGGTGGGAATTTAATTAAATAGTCCTAGGGTCTGTTTGAAAATTATAGCCTTTAAAAACTATAGGTTATAATTATTTTAAGGTTAAGGATTATAATATAAGGTATATATATAAGTGTAACAATGAAATATAATTTGGGTTTGATTTGTGATTTATAGAAGTTTAGTGGTGTATAGTGAAAGCCGAATAATATAAGGGCTGTTTGGTATTTTTATAACAAAATATAACTATAGGTTATAATTGGTTTAATGACTTAAATGTCATAATATATGTTATATAGCTATAATATAACACTACATTAATTATGTGGTGGATTTTGTAAATATTTAAGAACATAGGTGCTGTTCGGAAATATTAACATTTTTAAATGAATTTTAATATGGTTTTTAATGTTATAAGAGTTATAACATTTATAATATAAGAGGTATTCATTAAAAAGAATGAATATATATTATAAGACTTACCATATAATAAATAGTTCCATAATACATGTATATAAATAAATATATGTTATGGTGTAGAAAATGTAATATGGTTCAATAACTATAAATTATCATAATTAAAATGATAATAGATAAAGAGAAAAGAATTATAAACATTAGATATGGAAACTCTAATGTTAAGAGGGTACATGGGATAATAAGGATTTAAATAATTCAAAGTACTTTTACATATGAATTATACTCCATTAAATTTGGAAAAACAAACCTTAGGAAAATAAATACTAAGGTGAAATGTATAATACATGATAAGAGTTATACATGCAATGTAGAAACGAACTATATGATATACAAGGGTATATTAAGTTACATGCGACAACAAAGTTCAACAATAAGAATATTAATGTACGAGACAAACTACGCAAGTAATATAACATTTTTTTCTAATCCCGAGTTAAGCCGAAAACCCGACAAACGTTGACAGTTAATAACGGGGGATTAACCGGGAGGTATTAGTGACGGTACGGGGTACCGTAGAGTTGTGTTGTTATACGGGATGCTAATCAGTAGCATTATGTATTGTTTAGACTGTTAGAGACGACACACGGAGCATAGGACCTTGCTGATTCATACTCCACCGTAATACAATCAGGGTGAACGGTATGTTGTTATGTGTCTCTGATTGTCTATGAGGGTTCCTTAGTTCAGACTTCTGTGTGATCTGTGATAAGATTGCTTGTCTGAATGTGTTAATTAATATGCATGAATTGTATATTTATAGCTGCTTATTATTTACTGTTGTTGAGTTAACAGTATTGGTTCGTATATATGAACCTATATATATAAAACGAACTAGCGGCTATGGTGCTATCTTATATGAAATATAAGGATCGTCAGAAAAACGATGTAGCACTAGGATAATAAGATATACATATTATCCGAGACTTTTATACGGAGCATGGCCTTTCTAAACGCCGCTCTCGTATCTAACACTGGATCCCGAGTTTACAGACTCCGGATTGGACTAATGACCTTAGTCTGCTGTGTTAGAAAATTTGGTAATGCGATGCGATGGTATAATTAATTAATGAAAGATAATAAAGCCAAGAGGATGTGGCTCTTGGTGCGCGCTGTGATCACAAAAACGATACCAGGATGTCCGCGTACGTGTCCGTAAGTATCAAGAAAATTTCCCGTGAGCTAGAATGGCTCGTTGGTCGGAGACTCTACCGCTGGAGTGGCTACTGCCGTGGGTGACCCGCCATAACATATGGGTAATTAGAGACATGTTGTTTTTAACGAGACATTGCCACTAGGTATAACTGAACAATTGATACAGTTGAGACTTGTACAGTGGCGAACGATATTGGTTTCTACACCATGGATGAGAATTAATACTTGTTTATTATTCTCGTTGTTTCGCTTTGTTGTTCATTGGTTATACTTGTGGTATATTATGTGTGTTGATGGTTGTGTTATTGTATGGATATTACTGTTAATTGTTTTACAGTTTAAATATTAAAACGGTATTGCATGTAACGAATCTCATGCTCTCGACCAATTAATTGGGGGGTTTGAGGAGGCATAACGGGGCATGTGATAACATACTCAGCAGGGGCTGATTCCATACCACAAACCATTTTTATTGCAGGAGACTAGCTGGTGGGTCGACGGGGGGCACGACTATTGTGTTTACTGTTGGGTAGACTTGGTACGGTGTGATACTAATGTTGTTGGACTCGGGTTGTGTAACCGAGGTGTATTTTGACTAGATGCTCACGGTCTGTAATAATCGGTTGTTGTTGGATTTGTTTTAGATTGTTTAAGTGCTACTATCTATCTCTTGTGGTCACTGCGGGAATACGTTTCACAAGTTGATTATCAGGTAATTCGTTATCACCCGTATGGGCGAGTGATAACAGTGACACCATTAGAGCGACAGTCTGTTATTTACCGCTGCGATTTATTTATTATGTGTGACATTTATAGGATAATTAGGAGCCGAATTAGTAGGGGTGTTACAAAAATACCCCTACTTGTTAATAAACATAGTTCACGGTATACCACATATACAATTTTAATTCACAAGATTCTACAACATTGATTAAAATATATTAAAAACAGTAAAAATAACAAATTTATAGGTTTATTAATATATAGGTTGAAATTTTAGAAAATTAAAAATACCAAATATATAAATTTAAAATTACTAAAAAAATTAAAATACCAAATAGTTAAGAGAATGATTATCCAAAAATTTTATAATATTTTTACTCTAATAATTTGAATAATATAAAATATTATTATTAAAAATTAAAATTTATACAAAGTAAGATTATAAAAAATTAAATTATCATTCTCTTTACTATTTTATCAATTTTTAATCAAAGTTGTGGCTTCTCTAATATAATTATAGCTTTTATTATACTTCATATTTTAGAGATTTTATTATTATATATATGGTATTTTTATTTTTTCAATTTTACCCATATAAAAGAAAAGTTAACTTTCCTACTTACTTTTTTATAAAATATATTTAATAATTCTTGTTGCATTTTTAAATTAAATACATATAAAGAGATATTATATAAATATTATATACTATATACAAGCTAAATATTTAACAAAAAATAAAACAACGATTCAGAGTATTATAGTCTAATATTTTTTTATAATATCATTTTATATATTTTAATTCGAAACAAAATTTGATAAACACACTTTGAAAAAGTAACTAGGAAAATTTAACGTTCTTCATATAAGGGTTAAAATTGAAAAAATAAAAAAATACCATATATATAATAAAAATTTCTAAATAATTATAAAAAGTATAATTCATTAGAGAAGCCATAAATTTGATTAAAAATTAGACAAAAATAGTAAAGACAATGATGATTTAATTTATATAAATTTAATTTTTTTATAATATCATTTTACAATTCTAAAGATACTTTGAGTAAAACTATTATAAAAAATTTGAATTATCATTCTTTTAACTATTTTTTATTTTTAATTAAATTTTTAGCTTTTAAATGATATATTTATTTTTTATATTTCAAAAAAAATTAATTATATATGTTTTTTTATTTTATAAAATTTTAAACAAAATAATAAACTTAAATTTTAATATTTTTTACTATTTTAATATATATTTTATTTTGTTTTGTGGTATCTTATGAATTAATAATATTTATGTGATATATCGTGAACTATATTTATTAACAAGTACGGGTATTTTGGTCTCAAAAATTTTAGGGTTAGTAATATGTGGTATATAATGAATTAAGATTATTTTTTGTGATATCTGAATTTTTTTAAAAAATTGTGATATTTTATGAATTAACAAACTTTTTGGTGGTATTCCGTAAATTTCCAAAAAATAAAAGTACTAATATAAAACTAAAGTAAATATAGTTAATAAGAGGAAAAAATAATTCTATTATAAAAATGAGAGTTTCTTAATTAATAAAATAAAATATTTTATTGACATAATACCCAAAAAATGTGATAACAAACTCACGTGCTGCGACGATTTTACAACTAACTGCAGCTATATGTCTTCTTCCACCCTTGCGGTTTCTTTTCACATTCATTACGTGTTCAGGAATAAACGTGGGCCACGATAAAAGCCACGAGAAGCCCAATTGCACTTGCTTGTGGCCTAGCCCAAATACTGGAATGTAAAAGAGTCGCTGGTAAGTAAAACCCTAGTTGCTCTCCGGTGCCACGGCAGGATATCATCTTCTCTCTCGCGCTCCCGTCTTCTGCCCTTTGCATCTTCTGATTCCTCGACGCGGGCTATCAAGCTCGCTTTCTCCAACCAAGGATGAAGGTAAACTTTCTCAAGCCTTAATTTAATTCTACACCATTGATGCAATTCCGCTTGTGTGCTAAGGTTCAATTGATTTCGGGTTCGTATTTCCAGTTCAATATCGCCTGTCCGACCACTGGGTGCCAGAAGAAACTCGAAATCGACGATGAGCAGAAGCTGTAAGACATTGCTTGACTCCTCTTCTATCTTTACGTTTGTTTTGAAAATCTTCTCATGTATGATAAGATCCTTGCTTATCTTATTCGAGATCTTTTAGTCCGAGTGATGAGTGTTACTTTTTTGATAACTGTTGAGTACGCACATTCTCCACCTTGTCTACCGTCCCCGTTCTATCTGAATCGCGTGGTTAGTCATCGCGCTGCACTGTTATGAGCAACGCTCGTGCAAGTACGATAAGCTTTTCTGAATGTAATTTTTACCATAGGATCTTCGCTATGTCTGTCATCTGAAGCTCCATGAATATAGTGAGGGATTGATAAACTCCTTAGGTCAGTGCCTGCATAGGCGGCTTTCTAAATTCATTACGGGAAAGCTATGTCATTTCGGTGATGTAAAGTACATTGGTGTGCAGAAGTGCTAGAACTGTTTATGCAATGGCCAGACATTTAATATTCTGTACTATTTTGTTGTTGATTTGCTTTATATTAAGTTGAATGGATTAGCTCGTTGTTGTTTTGGATCTGTAAGAGTTTGCCATTTCGTTCTTCATTGCTCAATACTAAGTACTCTCAAGATTCAATCTCCTTTAAGTCCCATTGCTGTCTGAATTTTAAAACTTTATTTTTTACTTTCCGTTGCAGCCGTGCCTTTACGACAAGAGGATATCACAGGAGGTCAGCGGTGATGCTCTTGGAGAGGTGTGTATGGAATAGGCTGTATAATTCAATGTATATTAATATTGCTGTCATTTTATCTATGTTCTGAAATGTTTACTGCCTACAATATCAGGAGTTCAAGGGTTATGTTTTCAAGATCATGGGAGGATGTGACAAGCAAGGTTTCCCCATGAAGCAGGGGGTTCTGACTACAGGCCGTGTTCGTCTCTTGCTTCACAGGGGTAATGATTATTGCTTCTTTTCTTTCCATGTGTGTTGGATTGTTCTGTAAACCTGTTGGAGCTGGACTTTTGCAGTAAATTTGTATGATCACTTCCTTCTAATTTATGGACTTGAGAGTGATTGTATGTCTGTTACTTTTGTAGGTACTCCTTGTTTCCGTGGACACGGAAGGAGGACTGGAGAAAGGAGAAGGAAATCTGTCCGTGGATGCATTGTTAGCCATGATCTGTCAGTTTTGAACTTGGTCATTGTTAAGAAGGGTGATAATGATCTCCCTGGGCTTACTGACACTGAGAAGCCAAGGATGAGGGGTCCCAAGAGGGCGTCCAAGATCAGAAAGCTCTTCAACCTGTCCAAGGAGGATGATGTCAGAAAGTATGTCAACACCTACCGCAGGAACTTCACCTCAAAGACTGGTTAGTACTTCCTACTTATTTAAGTGTGTCTTGTAGATTTGTCTACGTGTCTTACTTGCTATGTGGGGGGCATTTTTAGTATTCTGATTAACCAATTTGGTCTTGGTATGGGTGAAACTCATAAATATAAAATCATTGTGACTCCCAGGTAAGAATGTTAGCAAAGCCCCTAAGATCCAGAGGCTGGTGACTCCATTGACACTCCAGAGGAAGAGAGCAAGAATTGCGCAGAAGAAGAAGAGAATTGTGAAAGCTAAGGAAGATGCTGCTGAGTACCAGAAGCTGCTTGCCAGCAGGTTGAAGGAGCAACGTGAACGTCGGAGTGAAAGTTTAGCCAAGAGGAGGTCTAAGCTCTCTGTCGCCTCTAAACCATCTATTGCTGCTTAATCTTTGTCGGGTATCCATTCTGGCTTTCTTGTGTACTGAGGAATTTATGGTCGCTTTTAATTTTGTTAGTTCCTAGAGATGTGTCTCAAGATTTTCCAGCATGATGAGTACTTGTTACAAATTTACTATTTTGTTTGTTTAAATTAAATCCAACGATCTATCTATGTTTTCTTCATAGCATTTTTCATCTTGGTGTCGATTTAAGTAGAGCAATTCTGATTGATACTAGTTTGGTGGTTGGTTACGTATGACGTGGTAGTACCACAACACTCCGCGGAATCCTTGATTCTTTTTTTGTTCCTTCAAATTATGCTTGTTTAGTGCCGGAATGGATTGCTATTCCTAGCACAACAACCTTTAATAACCGGTGTCCTCTTTTTCTTGCTCAAGAGCTCGGAGTGTAAATGGCTTGCCCATGCCATAACAGGTTCATTATCGGACGTTAGATTTTAAATAACTAGATCTTATCGTCCACGCCACGGCCCCAATCGCCATACCCATACTCGTTAATATCTTTTCTTCACTCTGTCTCCCTCGGAAATCGCAACCTCAACTGATATTTGTTGTAAGAATAAAAAATTATTATTTTAAGAATGAAATCCATAATTCTAATTTTGAGTTTTGAGTTTTTATTTTTTATTTCCTCTTTTTCATATCATATAAAGAATCATTTGAGTTTTCATGTTGTTTTTTTCTTTTATGTAGAGCATTGTCAGTTATACGCCTCATAAATGCGTTCTTAAGAGTTTATGTCAACTATTTTTAAAACTTAAAACTGTATTGATAATGATGTTCCATTTCTATACCTGCCATTTCCCTAGCTGATGTTGGATCCCACTTCCGGGGTTGTGTCACAAACCATACTGCGACATTGATATCTGATACCTTGTGGGTATCAGATAATACATGAATTTTTAAATTTGTTATGTATCATTCAGAAACTCTGTTACTCTACGAACATTATATTATTATCTCACTTTGTCTACTCCCACTAGCCGCGGTAGTTAGATGAGGCTGTTGAAATGGAGTACATCGGAATAGTATGGAGGTAGTTGCTTATTTTTACGAAAAGAAGAGCTTTCGACAGTACAACAATCTAGCATTCAAACATATGAGAGAGTGAGTGAATTCACTTCACTTTTGTTTTTTTTTTTCCTTGTTGACATGCGGGGTGGATTCAACCCTATTATGTCTAAGCAGTGACATAAATGTATTGTACTCTAATTTTTTTGCAGTTTGGAAGCGGGTTGAAAACAGTGTAGGGTTGGCATTGCCAAGCTCGGAAGTCATATTGATTGTGGCTTATAGATACTTAACTTCCAACCCATTGGTTTAGTGCTGATCAAACCCAACACAGTCCGGCCCAACCCAGAAAAAAGCCTGAAAATCAGGTGTTTGAAAAAAAAATTCAGATAAATTTGGACAAAAAATTAGGTCAAATAAAACTGGGCCAGACTAAAACAATATTTTGAGTTAAAAAAATAATTCAGTTCGAATTTAAATATATAATATAATATATAATTAATTTAATTTTTATATAGAATTTTATTATTTATTTAAATTTTTATTAATTATCCATAAAAAATGAAAACACCGGTCAGGTAACGGCAATGCCAGAAAAAATCGAGTTAGTCCTGTTCGACCCAAAAAATAAAAAAACCGGATTCAGATATTAAAAACAGACCCAACAGACTTAAAATTCTATCCAACCTGGCATAAACCTGGCCCGTCCATCCACCTGATTAATCTCTATTTTGGGTCAACCTAAAACGATTTCATGTCTTTTTAAAAAAAACTAATTCATGTCGCTGATTTTTTTTTTTGCCTTAATGGGTCATCTTCATCAAACTGTTGGATTTGGATGATTTGTTGGTGTGCATAAAATAAGGGCAAAATCCTTATAAATGAGTACCATAAAAATAAAAAGGGGATAAAAGACTATATGAGTTGGTAAAAAAGTGGCTACCTCATCGAACCGGTGGATAGTTGCCGCCTTTGACCCTTAACGATGCTCGTCTCCTTCATCCAATCTATACGATCATTGTTACCCTCCCAGGCCCCAGCCTAGTAGTTGGCGCCTCCACTGGTCTAACGAGCGTTGCTTGTTGCCCAATTGCGCGATTATTGCCACCCGTACATCAGTTCTAACGATTAGTGGCACTCCATACAAATGTTTTTTTTTTGATAAACCTTCCAACATACTTCTTACTTAAATGAAATAGCTCCATATTACATGCCTAGATACCTAGTAGGAATGTCATCATCTACCCAAACTTATAAACTTATCACTACCATTAAACAGCTTACAACAGAACCATAATACAATGGTTACAAGCTGGTAAGATAACTATATTGTCAAAAAGAGAGGAGAGGGCTATCATCTGGATAGCAAAATCCTTTTCCATCTCATGATTTGAGATCGCCTGTAGCAAGGCTTTTCGATTATCTTCATTTTTACTTGAAACTCCAAGTTCCTATATCCTTCCTCATAAGCCCATTTCATCCCAAAGTTGATTGCCATTTCTTCATCATTCTCATGTTTTCTCTGTTATGTAAAATCTTGTTGAAAAGCATAACTGGCTCTCCTATCCAGTTTCTCCATCATCCTGCCAAATTTCGGTTTTTCCCTTTAGATCTGTAAGCATACCAGTCTAGTTTGATATAACCCTGCATAGGAGGAGTCCAGTCATTAGCACAATCCATAGAAAACTGAAGTTACTAACTACACTCTGGTAGTTCCGAATAAAGGCAAGTTGTTTTCTACTAAAGCATGCTAGGAAGCTTCTGAATTGTGTCTTGCAAAAATTTTTCGCATCATACAGAGCCCACATGAGGTTGCCACCTTGCTAAATTTCTCATTATCCCACATCTTAGCTTCTTCTAAAAATCCACATTTGAGTTCTCAAATCACCTTCTGCTGGAAAAAGCATCAATATTGATCACATCTGTCCAATAATCCCTAGTTAAAGCACATCAAAAATGCCATGTGTTACTGTATCAATGAGACCACAGAAGAGACATTTAGGAGAGCCTCTTATTCTCCTCGCTATATTAGCAACACAAGGCACAATATTTTCAAGAAATTTCCAGAAAAACATTTTAACTCTAGGACTGCACTTGAAGTTTTGAGCCTGGACAGAAGAATATCATTTCTGATCTGTTACTACTGGAAGCAGTTTGATTATGTTGTTCCTCTTGAGCTATTTTGTAAGCAGATCTCACTGTGTACAAACCATTGCTAGAGTAGTGCCATGTCCAAGAATCTTCATCTCTGCTATTAGTACTCAAGCTCAGAATAGAGTTAGCATCAAGGGCTAAAAATTTGCTGATAATCAGATCTCTATTCCACTGCTTAGTCTCTTGGTTTATCAGACTAGCTACTAATTCTCTGTCTTGGTTAACAGGTTGGGAGTAACAGAGAGAAAGTTAGGTCTAGGAATCCAAGGGGGAGACCATATGTGAGTATTCCAGCCTGATCCAATTTCCTTCTAGCTCCTTTTTCACTAAAGGAATGAAGAGACAAGGGAAGACCAAATCTGACTATCTCTAGTACCTTTTTTTGTATCCAAAACATCAGAGTGAGGGAATATATATCTTTTAGGATTTGAGCTAGTAAGGAGCAAGGGCTATGTAAGATATTCCAAATCTGTTTGCCCGGCAGAGCCATATTGAAATTAGAGATAGATCTGAAACCCAGCCCACCCTTCTTTTTATCTTTACAAACCGTGTTCCACTTAATCCAATGCATACTCTTCCTTTCTTTGCCTCCTCCCCACCAGAAATAGAAAAGATAGCATTGATTTTAGAAATAGTATCCTTGGGCAGACGAAATAAGGCCATAGTATAAGTAGGAATAGACTGAAGCACACTTTGAATCATAACTGATTGGCCGCTTGAGACATGGGATTAGCCCAGGTGAAAACTTTTTTCCTAATACCATCCACCAGAACGAAATGGAGATTCTTGTTCCTGTTAACAGAGATAGGGAGACCTAAGTAGTTTTCTAAAGAGGGAGTCTCATTAATCCCAAAGAGGTTACTGATAACCTGTTTAATGTTAGGATCAAGTCTCTTGCTGAAAACAATTTCAGATTTGGCATAGTTGATAGTTTGACCAGAGGAAAGCAGATATTTGTGTATAATGTCCTTAAGGATAAAAGCATTCTCAAAACTGCAGCCCCCCAAAGAGAATGTCATCGGCAAAGGCTAGATGAGTGATAGAAGGGCTATTCCTAGACAACTTGATACCAGTAAACTTTCCAGATAATTCAGCTGCATTGATAGCACTAGAAAGAGCTCTTGAACCAGGATGAAAATGAAAGGAGATATGGGATCCCCTTGACGAATACCTCTAGTAGGTTTGAATCTTTTTCCTGGAGAGCCATTAATCAGAATAGTGCACTACACTGATCTGATGCAATTCATAACAGGGATAATCCAGTAACTAGGGAAACCCATCCTAGAGAGGATTTCAAGAATAAAGTTCCATTCCAATCTATCATAAGCCTTACTAAGGTCAGTTTTCATAGCAAACACTCCTCTTTTCTTAGCATCTACTCTGTTTAAGAAGTGCTGAATCTCTCCAGCAATGATAACATTATCTGAGATATTCCTGCCCTTAACAAAACCAGACTGAGCAGGAGAGATTATGAAAGGGAGGATATCCCTAACTCTGTTAGCCAAGACTTTAGACACAATCTTATATAAAAAATTACAGAGAGCTATAGGACGAAAGTCACTATGCTAACTGCAACTGCACCTTTTACTTTTGGAATAAGTGATAAGTAGTGATTAAAGAATCAGTCATAGGCAACCTTGAAGAATGGCTAAAACTGCAGCAGTAACATTATGGAGATACCCTTGACAACCAGATGAGCAGAGAGATAAAGGATATTCCTAACCTGTTAGCCAGACTTAGACACAATCTGTCTAAAAAATTACAGCTATAGCGAAAGTCCTAGTACATTGAATAAGATGATAAAGTAGTGTTGACTTCAGGCTACCTTAAGAATCTAAAACTGCAGCAGTAACGATGCCCTATCACGTGCCAATGATGTTTTGAAGAATAGCCATTAAATCCATCAGGCCGGAGACTTCTCTGCCCTAACTGTTTGACTGCACTGAAAATCTCAGACCCAGTGTAAGACTGCTGAAGCTCTGTAATATATTCTGCTTTAAGTCTATTTTGAACTACCTGAGGAAACATATCATCAATGACAGGATTAGAGCTCTGAAACATACTCGAGAAGTGAGTTCTAGCTATTTCTTCAAGACCATCCCAGGAATAGACCATCTTTTGATTTGATCCAGCAACCAAAGATTTTGGTTGATTCTATTTCTAGCTGAAGCCTTAGAATGGAAGAACTTCGTGTTTTTGTCACCTTCTTTTAGCCAACCAACTCTAGACCTTTGGCCCACCATATTTCCTCTTTATACACAGCTTCAATCTCAAGGAGAATTCTTTTCCTGTTATTAATAGTTTCCAACAGAAAAGCACCTTTCTGTCAATACTTTTAGGTCTTCTTTTTCTTATTAATCTTCCATCTGATCTTGTCAATAGACCAATCTTTCCAGTTGGACAGTTTAAGAGCACAGATTCTCACTTACCTTGGACATCACAGTCATGGAGATCCCAAACTTCTGAGATGATCTCTAAACATTTCCTATCTTTAGCCCAAACGTTTTCAAACCTGAAAATCCTTCCAGGTTTTTTTGAAATCCCAAGAAATCTGATAAGGAGAGGGTTGTCATCAGACATTTCTCTTGGCAAGTGCTGAACTGAGATAGCAGGAAATAAAAGCAGACTTTCCGGACAGCAGAAGACTCTGTCAAGTCTACTCTTAGAATGATAATCATCTGTCTGATAGTTGGTAAAGGTGAAAGGTTCTCCAAAGAAGCCAATATCAGTAAGGTTAGAATATTCCACAGTAGATTTAAAAAGGGAGAGGTGGCAGTCTTGTCTATACTTACCCCCATCTTTTCATCATTAAAGAGAATCTGATTGAAATCTCCCGCAATGACCCAAGGGAGATTAATAAGATCACTGATGGACTTCATCAGTTTCCAAGAAAAGTGTTTTTTGCTCCAGTCAGACCCACCCATGAAGCCAGTGTAAATGAACCAGTCTCCTCCTATGAATATGATTTTAGCAGAATGTGGTGATCCAAGTAATTAATCACCTTCCTCAACTACTATTCCCACATCAAAGATAACACCTCCACTTCTACCCTTACTACCACAGCAAGACCTTGATAACCATGGAAATTTATCATAATCAGATCCATCTGAGAAGATGATCTGTGGGTCTCCATAATGAAAACAAGCTCTAGGTTAAATCTTTTAACAAGACTTTTAACCAAGCTACTACCTCAGGGCGACCCAGACCCCGACAGAACTTCCAGCTTATGCAACTCATTTTTCCTGGCAGCCTTGCACCACTGCAAGGTCTGCCTGATCAAAGAATTTTCCATTATCTTCACTTGAGAATCAGGTAAGATAACCAGAGACTGAGACTTAGAAACTCCTTTTCTAGATTTCCTTATCCTTCATGAGTTTTAAATCTTGAAAGTTGATCCTGTCTGGAATAAAGGAGCTTTACCTTCTCTGTGATCCATCTTCTTCTCCCAGTCTTCCTATTCCGATTCTTCCCAATAACTTCCTTTCTTCTTTCCTCATTTGTAACTAAACTCCTTGATACTATCTCTAGTCATCATTTGGGTAATATTTAAGTTTTCATCTATTTCTGAATCCTCTGTCTTTTGGTTTCTTATTTTTCTGAAATTTTTAACTCTCCTATCCAGTCAAAAGACTGATAGAACTTTCTCTTCTCTATATTCCTCACGACGGCTTGAAGGATTTTCTCAAAACCAGGAGGAAATTTCAGACTCCAACCCTGTAGTAACATCCTTGTTAGATCCAGACCTTCTTATCCTTATTAAGCTCTCACATTCTGAGTTTCCTCAACACACGTGAGCATTTCTTGATTCTCTTGTTGAAATTTGCAGTTGTTGGTATGCCCCCTCTCTTCTATTTTATCTGTCTGATCAACTTCATCCTCATCCTAAACCATATCTATACACTTTATTATTCCTTCCTCATTCTGATTTCCTTCTTCTCTTTCAAAACCTTCATCCTGATCTTCTCTGTCTGATAAAGGAAATTTGATTTTCTTTGTTTTTTCCCCCAATCTTTCTTCCTTCTCTTCTGAAAGAGTAAACTCTCAAGAGCAGTAGGAGCATTATCAAACTCAGACCTCATCCATGTATCGTATCTGTACCTTTCTTGAACCTCTCCAATCTTCCAAGGACAATCTTCCACAGAGTGATTCAGTCTTCCGCGAAGGAAGCAAAAGAGGGGAAGATTATCGTAGGAGATTCTACAACATCGATCCTTTTAACTCATGACTACCAGGAGTCCCTGCATAAAGAACATCCACCTCCACCTCAACACAGACTCTAAGGAATTTAGAGGACAAGGGGTTTGATTTTTTCAGCTGATCTGGATGAAAGAACCTATCATGTTCCCCAGAGCTACAACTGAGCTTCTGTTAACCAATAGATCATTGGTGTATACCCCCTCCCACATCGGGATATGATTAGTAATGTGAATGGTTTATAAGGATACATATAGGTTGACTACAACAACAAGGCCTTCAACTTTTAAGCCCAAGTGAGGATTGAGGGCTAAAGTGACTAGTTTTCTAGCCTGAATGGTTTGAGAGCTAGGTTGTTGGACAGTTATACCCATATGGGGTATACAATGGTATCGAGCGGACTCGGGAGACCGTGTCATACTGAGCTACCCGAACACCTACCAGTGGTCCATGGGACTTGGATGTTAGGCTTGCGACGAGGACGTCGCGTTCTTTGAGTGGGGGAGTATGTAATACCCAATCCCACATCGGGATATGAGTAGTAATGTGAATGGTTTTTATAAGGATACATAGGTTTGACTACAACAACAGTCTCAACTTTCTAAGCCCAAGGAGGAGATAGCGGGCCTAAAGTGCTAGTTTTCCCGGCCAGCCAGAATGGTTTGAAGGCTAGGTTTTGGATAAAGTTACCCATATGGGGGTGTTACAATTGGAATTATGGTATCCCAGTCTCCACATAATGAATTCTGTTCGGTTCATGTCTTGTCTATGTGAAGAGAGGATCTTTAGCTTAAAGAGAACAGACGGTTTGGATATGCCCAAGGGGATTAATGAGATCATGATTCCTTCATATCAATTTCCAAAGGTTTTTGTGGAGGTAAGCCCTATAGAAGCTGTAAAGGAAACCAGTCTCATCCATGAATATGATTTTCGCAGAAACGGGTGATCCAGTAATTACTCACCTTAACCTCAATACTTTCCACATCAAGATAACTCCACTGTCTACCCTTACTACCACAGCAAGACCTTGATACCCATGGAATATTCATGGATGTCCATCTGACTGAGAGTGGGTCTCTGGGGGGAACAAGGTGGATTAAGCAACAGACTTTTCTGTACCTCATGTCACCCGCCCACAGTTCCTGCTTATTCACATTTTCTGGCAGCCCTTGCACACTGCAAGTTTGTAAAATCTTGAGACTGAGAATCCGTAAGATAACCGAGCTGAGACTTAAAACTCCTTCAACCTTTAGCCTTCCATGAGAAATCTTGAAAGTTGAATCCCGTCTGGAAATAACGGGCTCCCTCCTCTGTTTCTATCTTCTGTCAGTCTGAAGTTTTCCGATTTTCTTCAAGTTTTATTTCCAATTAACTAAACTCTTCATGAATTTATCAGTGTATGAGAAATAGAGATTTCTCTAGAATCCCTGTAACTTTCTTACCAGGATTTTTCTTCTTAGGAAAAGACTTAAACTTTAAGCTATCTAAATAAAAGCTAAATGTTCTCAAAGAGCAGATTTAAATTCTCAACATCCATGACTGTAATAATCTTCCTTTGTTGAGACTCAGATTCCTTTTATCCCTTAGTAAGTTCTTCCCACTCTGATTTTGTCCACGTCGATCACACCCCCTCTTTTTCCTACTTCCTCTGACTTTCATTAATACCTGCCCTTCTCTTCTGATCTACCTTATCTGTCTGTACACCTCACCTAAAAATATCCAACCTCCTTACTTTATTCCTTCTCTGATTTTTCTTAATCTTTCAAAATTAGAGATTTCCTGTCTGATAAAATGGACTTTGATTTTCTTGAAAATCTTTCTCCCAAATCTTCTGAGAGTAAACTCAGAAAGGCAAGGAAAAAAAAATCAACAAAACAGACCTCATCCATGTATCGTATCTGTACCTTTCTTGAAACGCAATATACCAAGGACAATCTTTCCACGAGTGATTCCAGTCTTCCGCGTAGGAAGCAAAGAGGGGAAGATTATCGTAGGAAGATTCTAAACAGCGATCTTTCTTTACCATCATTGACTACCAGGATTCGCCATAAGGAACATCCCCTCCACCTCAAGGATCAGACTCTAAGGAATGTTAGAGAACAAAGTGTTGATTTTTTCGCTATCTGATGAAAGAACCTATCATGTCCCCAGAGCTAAACTGAGCTTCTGTTAAACTAGATCCTTTTGAATACCCCATCCCACATCGGGATATGATGTAATGTGAATGGTGTATAAGGATAAATATAGGTTGACTACACAAACAAAGGCCTCAATTTTTAAGCCCAATTGAGGAGGGGCCTACAGTGACTAGTTTTCTACCTGAATGGTTTGATAGCTAGGTTGTTTGGACATTAGATATGGGGTTTACAAATGGGTATCTGCCGGCCTCGGGACCCGGGTCAGGATGAGCTACACGAACCTACCGGGAGGTCCATGGACTTGGGTGTTTAGGTGCGACGAGGACCTGGTTCTTTGGAGTGAGGGGAGTATGTAATACCCCTCCCACTCGGGATACTAGTAAATGTGGCCGGTTTATAAGGATACAGTGGTTGGACTATCAACCACAATGCCTTCACTTTTTAAGCCCAAGTGAGGATTAAGGCTAAAGGGGCTAGTAGAAAGAGAATGGGGGGGGCACTAGGGAGGATATTTACCCATATGGGGACAATTGGAATTATGATCCCATCACTGAATCAGGTTCGAGGTTCAAGGTGAAGAAGACAAGGAGGGGAAAGCAAGGTTTTGGGTAAAGAATTAGTGAGATAGGTAGGGAAAAACTTCCAAAGGTAAAGAAGAGGAAATATATTTATAGGATAGAATTAACCTTCAGTACGATTTTGGTTTTCCACAGGGTCGCCAAGTTTTGGACAGTCTTGGAGGAAGTGAGGGGGAAACAGTCCCAGAAGCGTTTTAACAATCTTGAGATGCAAGGAGAAGGTCTTCCAGTTTCTCGCTTAGAGAGGGGTGAAAGTGATTGAAGTTTACCATTACCTCTTCCAAAGTGTAAATAGAAAAAGGCGGCTTAGAAACCCAAGAAGGAAGAGGAAATTCTTAAGAGCCGAGATAAAGGGTGTGCGGATAGTAATTGGTGGACAACATCATGCAATAGGTTGGAGACTGGAATTACTCTTTGATGGGAAATTAGAGAGATGTTTGGGATCACTGATTTTTGAACGTCTACGAACCCTGAAACAACTTCCTCTGAAACATGAAAAAAATGATCACCTTACTGGAGTACGGACACAACAAACAGCCAACCTAGGATGGATACTATGGTTTTCTTAATAGTACTTAGAGATTCCAAGTAACAGGGACTTGAAGAGAAGAAAACTCCCCAAATCACTCTCCAAAGAGAGCACATCACTTTTTCTCTCCACAGCGCTGGGCTTGGTTCACTCCATACAAATGTTGGTTGACGCCCTTAGACAATCATAAAAAAATGATTTTTTTAATGTTTTACCCAAAAGTAAGTTTGTTTACTCTAGATCTATTCTAAAGCAAGAATATTTATTTAAGTAGAAAGATATTGGATTACATGTTGTTTGGTCTTATAATTGGACTCTATATTAAACATGGTTGGGCCTAGAACTATCCATTATCTAGACTAGTCCATTATCTAGATTGGCTTATGTTTGCTTATTTTTGTTATACAAATCTAGTTTAGATATATCTTAATCAGATTTAGATAGATTTAGTTTGATACTCCTTTCCTTATTATATATAGATTAAGGCTGTAAACAAGATGATATTCGACCGATAATGAAATAGAGATATTTTCAGTTCCACTTCTCGTTCTCTGTTTTCTGTTCTTTTCCCACACAAGCTTTCCACACTTATGAACTCCAATAAAAGATCACCTTAATTGTCATAAAATTGATTTTTTTTTTTTAGTTATGTTTTGTCATATGTGGTTGCCTTGGAGAAAATCCACTAGAATAAGATCATTAAGTATACGTGCGAGAAAGATTGCTAGATAAGAATGGAGCTGGTTATTTCAGGTAGATGAACCGAATTTAGATCATTTTAATGCTCAAAGTTTAGATTTTACGGATAATATAGCTTAGCGTAAGTCTTGGATTTTAAAAATAATAATCTCTCTGTTCAATAATAATTGTCATTATAGAAACATGCACACTTATTAAGGAAGTTAGAAAATGATACATGTGTCCCTATTTTTAAACTTTTTTCATGTAGATAATAATTACTCTTGTGTTGAATAGTAGGTTAAAGTGAAAAAAATGTGTCAAAAAAAAAAAATAATGACATATATTTTTGAACAAGAACGACATATATTAATTAACGAAATGAGTATATATGGTAAAAATAACAAAGAATAATAACATAACTAAAAGTATTTAAAAAGCAGTATGAAAATATAAAATTAATATTTAAAACACCAAATAATTATTAACTATTTTTAGACAATTTATTTAAGTATTTAATCTCTATTATTTTATTAAGGGAAAATTCACGAGATACCCCTGTTTTTCTTTAGTAATTCACATATACCCCTGTGATTTTTAGTAATTAACTTCAGACATGCTTAATATTATCCACAAATTGATGAAACTTTACATGGACGATGCTAAAGTGTTATATTTTGGTCCAATATCAAATTTGAAGTTTTTTAAGCTCACATGTTGACCTGTGGGACCCAATGAACAGTCACATATTCATTGGTTCCCACAAGTCACATGTGAGTTTAAAAAGCTTCAAATTTGATATTGGGCCAAAATATAACTTTAGCATCGCCCATGTAAAGTTATCAATTTTGGACAACATTTAAACATGTTTAAAGTTGAATTTCTAAAATCACAGGGGTATATTGTGAATTACGAACAAAACAAAGATATCTCGTGAATTTTCCCTTTTATTTAATTAACTTTGTTACTATAAAAAAGTAGTCATCTTTCTCAAATGATAATCAACTTTATATGACCCCTTTAACAATATTATCAGTGTAGTAGTTGTTATAGGATCTTTTTTATTTATTTATTTAATACTCCCTTCGTTCTGAATTGATCATCTTGTTTGTTTTATGACACGTTTTTCCACTTCAATATTAAACATATAAGATAATTAATTTTATAAAGTTATATTTTGTAATATATAGTTTAACATGTAGGGAATCATACGAAAAATTTAAATTTTTAAAATTATTTTTATCTTATATGTTAAATATGAAGTCAAACGATTATTCGAATAATAAACACAGACGTCAATTCAGGACCGGAGCAAATAAAATTTATTTTCCAATAGTATATAAAAGTGTTTGTACTTTCCAGCTTTGAATCCGTCAGCTTTAGTTTAGACGTTAAGTCTCCAAGGAGGTAGATGTTTTGCAAGATTTTTGACAAAGAGAGTTGAGAGTGCGAGAAAAGCAAGGTAATGAAGCAAGAGTACAGAATAGGAATATTTGGAAGAAGATGTAAGACAAACTCTAAACTGGCGAAAGACTTGGATGTACCATTTCTAATGAAAGACGATGTTTAAAATCTTAAAAAGATCATTTTGTTAGAAATGAGAGAACAGAGAAAGAAAGAGCAGTAATATGGTTTTGATTCACTTTACAACTGAGTACAATGGTCTCTTTTATAGAGAGTATGGGATAACCCGAAAAGGGCAATATGGACATTCACTAAATATATATAATATATAACACTCCCCCTTGAATGTCCGATATTGATTGCCTCGTTAAAAACCTTGCTTGGAAAAACCCAGTGGGATAAAAACCAAGACTAAGGAAAAAAGAGTGCAATCATAAGTTCTCCCCCTGAACTAAACGTCACTTCAAGTCTCTGAATCTACATAGCCCAATCTTGCGGATTAACTTTTCGAAAGTTGAAGTTGGAAGTGACTTGGTGAATATATCTGCCAAATTCTCGCTTGAACGGATTTGTTGTATATCAATTTCTCCATTCTTCTGAAGCTCATGGGTGTAGAAAAACTTGGGAGATATGTGCTTCGTTCTATCTCCTTTGATGTACCCGTCTCTCATCTGGGCTATACAGGCAGCATTGTCTTCATATAATGTCGTGGGAATTTTCTGATCAAAAGATAGGCCACACGTCTCTTGTACATGCTGGATCATGGACCTCAACCAAACACATTCTCGGCTGGCTTCGTGCATTGCTAGAATTTCTGCATGATTAGAGGAGGTGGCGACACTCGTTTGCTTTATAGACTTCCATGATATGGCCGTACCTCCATGAGTAAATACATAACCTGTTTGTGACCTTGCCTTGTGGGGATCAGATAGGTAGCCAGCATCAGCGTAACCTACTAGACCAGACTTAGTGTCTTTGGAAAGTATAACCCCATATCCATTGTACCTCGAAGATAACGAAGTACATGTTTAACACACCATTCCAATGTCTTTTGGTTGGAGCAGAACTATATCTTGCTAATAGATTTACTGAGAATGCTATATCAGGTCGAGTATGACTCGCCAAGTACATTAATGCTCCAATGGCACTTAGATATGGGACTTCAGGACCAAGTAACTTTTCGTCACTTTCCCGGGGTCTAAATGGATCCTTGTTTACATCTAGGGACCTAACAACCATTGGGGAGCTCAACGGATGAGCATGGTCCATAAAAATCTTGTCAACACCTTTGTAATATATTGAGTCTGGTGTAGGAATACCCCACTTGGTGAATGCTCGAGTTGCAGTCCTAAGCAGAACTTTGTCTTACCAAGATCTTTCATTTCAAATTCTGACTTTAAACATTCAACAGCTTGTTGAAGTTCTGCAGATGTTCCAATTATGTTGAGGTCATCAACATAGACTGCAATTATGACAATCCCAGATCCACTTTTCCTTATGAATATACAGGGACAAATCGAGTCATTCTTATAGCCTTTCTTAAGCAAGAAGTCGCTAAGGCGATTATACCACATACGGCCCGACTGCTTTAGTCCATAGAGGGATTTATTCAATTTAATAGAGAACTTTTCTCTAGAGCTTGATTTAAATGCTTCGGGCAATTTAAATCCCTCTGGTAGCCTCATATAAATGTCGCTATCAAGCGATCCATATAGATAGGCTGTAACCACATCCATTAAACGAAACTCAAGATTTTCTTGGACTGCCAAACTAATCAAGTATCTAAAACTTGTGGCATCCATAACTGGGGAATAAGTTTCTTCTTCATAGTCAATGCCAGGTCTTTGACTAAAACCTTGTGCCACTAGACGAGCTTTGTATCTCACAATTTCATTTTGCTCGTTTCTTTTTCGCACAACACCCATTTATAACCAACTGGTTTTATCTTACTGGGTGTGTGGACCACTGGTCCAAAAACCTCACGTTTTCGAAGTGAGTTTAATTCTGCTTCAATAGCATCTTTCCATTTTGACCAATCATTTCTTTGTCTGCATTCTTCAACAGACTTTGGTTCATGATCCTCTTCATTATTCATAACTTGTAGCGCTACATTATATGCAAAAGTTTCATCGACGTCAATTTCATGTCGGTTCCATCGAATTCCAGTCATGACATAGTTGATAGAGATCTCTTCATTATCAATATTTGTTTCAGGTACCTGATTTTTCTGCATTTCTGCAACTGTCATGTCTACGGACTCTTCAAGAGTCTCACCCTTTTCACTTAGACCATCTTTAATGCATCCCTTTCGTTTTCGAGGGTTTTTATCTTTGGAACCGACTGGTCTACCACGTTTTATACGTGTGTTAGACTCATTTGCAACCTGTCCTCCATGGACATCAATTTTAGCGGGAGCATTTTTAGCTGGCACATACGACTGTGTCACCTGATTTAGGTCAGTAAATGCATCAGGCAATTGGTTTGCCAGCTTTTGAAGATTAATAATATGTTGAACATCTTTTCACATTGCTTAGTGCGAGGATCGTAATGTAGTAATGATGGTTCGTTCCATGCAATCTCCTTTACCAATTGCTTATTTTCTCCCCCTAATGATGGGAAATGTGACTCATCAAAATGACAGTCAGCAAATCGAGCTGTAAACAAGTCCCCAGTTGTTGGCTCGAGATATCTAATAATTGAGGCAGATTCAAGCCTAACATATATTCCCATTCTTCTTTGAGGTCCCATTTTGGTTCTTTGCGGTGGAGGTATAGGAACATATACCACACAACCGAAAATCCTCAGGTGAGAGATATTGGGTTCTTGACCCGTAACCATTTGTAATGGTGACAACTTATTAAAGCTTGTTGGCCTGATGCGAATCAAGGTAGCTGCATGTAATATAGCATGTCCCCACGCAGATACTAGGAGTTTTGATCTCATTAGTAACGTAGTCTTGCAATTAACTGCAGACGTTTGATCAAAGATTCTGCCAAACCATTTTGGGTATGCACATGAGCTACTGGATGTTCAATGGTTATTCCAATGGACATGCAATAGTCATTGAAGGCCTTGGAGGTAAATTCACCAGCATTATCCATGCGTATGGATTTGATTTGATTATCAGGAAAATTTGCTCGCAATCGAATCAACTGAGCCAATAATCTTGCAAATGCCATATTACGGGTTGATAATAAGCTAACATGTGACCATCTGGTTGATGCATCTATCAAAACCAGAAATATCTAAATGGTCCACATGGTGGATGGATAGGTCCACATATCACCCTGAATCCTTTCGAGAAAAGCAATCGGCTTTATCTCGAGTTTAACTGGTGATGGCCTTATAATTAGTTTTCCTTGAGAACAAGCAATACACGGAAAACTATTTAGTTGAAGAAACTTTTTGTTTTTCAACATATGACCACATGAATTTTCCATAATTCTTCGCATCATGATGGAACCGGGATGGCCTAACCGGTCATGCCAAGTTTTGAAATCATCAAAATATTTCAGTTTTTCAACAACATGTATTTCTGTTGTATTAATATACGCAGGGTACAACCCAGAGGAAATAGCAACTAGCTTTTCCAACATTTGTCTCTTTCCAGCTATCACTTTTGTGATGCCATATATTCAATATTTCCATCATTCCTGTCTCAATGTGATACCCATTCCGGCGTATATCAATGAAACTCAACAGGTTTCTTTGAGACGTGCTGGAAAATAATGCATTTTCAATGCATATTTTTGTTCCCTTAGATAGAGTAATGGTTGCTTTTCCAGACCCTTCAACAATACTCGTACTACCTAATATGGTAGTAACCTTTGGCGCATAATTTAGTAAATAAGAAAAATATTTCTTACTCTTAAGAATTGTGTGCGTTGCAGCACACTATCAATAAGACATACATCTTCACCATCCATCAATGAAATTCTTCAATGGTAATTATTATTAATCTGTCATATAATAAAAATAAACAAATATTAGGAACGATCCTATAGGTATCGTTTTTATGACATCATTTTAATATCAGAACTGAAAACTTTCCGGCATGGTGCCTTTTTTTTTCTATAAATAATACCAAAATCAAACTTAACAGGCACAATGTCCTATATAGCGATGTAACCATCATAGAGGTCAAACTTGACATATGAACATACAATTATTATACGATGTCGCTTAATTAGATTTTTTTTTGAACAACTATCTATCATAAATTTTCACTGGTGCTATACCATCATGATTCTTCATAAAGCATAATACAATGCTCACCTCGTACAAAAATAATATATAAATACGGCTGCATATGAATTAACCAGGTGTTATACCATCTTTTCGACGAGTGATCTACTCAATATCATTTCTTTTTCATATATTATAATGATTTCTGGCGCAATGCCAATATCATATTATATCAAAATTAAAGTTTTCAGGTGTGATACCTTTTATATCATATCAAAATTAAACTTTCAGGCACAATGCCCTTTACATTTTGGTAATGTTGACCATTCTTAAACACTTTTGTCATAAAATAAACGTATATAGAAACGATTATACATGTATCATTTTCAGAACATCGCTTTTATATAGCATCAAAAGCTTTCCGGCATAATGCCTTAATGATTTACAAATTAAAATTTAACAGGCGCAATGCCGTATGTAGTGATATAAGCATTATAAATAATAATAAACAATAAAATTTGAACCATATATCAAAACAAAATAAATAAATAATGTATAATAAATGGAAATATTAAATAACAATAAGATCAGGCACGATGCCTCACGTGATAAATAAATCTGGCACGATGCCTCACGTGATAAGTAAATCTGGCACGATGCCTCACGTGATAAATAAATCTGGCACGATGCCTCACGTGATATCTATATCTGGCACAATGCCTCGTGTGATTTTAATTACAAGCACAATGCCTCACACGATACATAATAAATAAACAGCGAATAAATAAACAATGAAATAAATAAATGAATGAATAAATAAATATTAAAGAAACTGAATAAATTAAACACTACGAAATGAATGAAATAATTAATAATAAACAAATTCTGGCGTGGTGCCTCACGTGATATTGAATATCTGGCATGATGCCTCACGTGATATTAGATCGTGTTTTTTTTTTCTTATGTGTGCGAGAGCGGCGGCGATAAGGTAAATGGGAATGGATATAATCGGTAGTAATCACTGTCGAATGCAATTACTGTTAATCATTTGCCGGTGCTGCAATCAAGAGAACGGGAAAAAATGGATCGACAATGATATAGGATTTACCTCTTTGATGGGGATTAATCAAAGCTGGATTAGCGTGGAATTTTAGAGCGTGCTGATAACGTGTTAGAAATGAGAGAACAGAGAGAAAGAGCAGTAATATAGGTTTTGATTCACTTTACAACTGAGTACAATGGTCTCTATTTATAGAGAGTATGAGATAACCCGAAAGGGCAATATGAACATTCACTAATATATATAATATATAACACATTTGTAATTTTAATAAGAGTGCTCCCCAAGACCGTTCCGTCCGGGAGACAAGCAAGATTGGTAGCTCCTTGGGTCCGAAAAGGTTGTCATCCAAGCAAGCATTCGGAAGGATCATGGGAGCAATTCTCTCATTCTAAGTAGAGATGGTAACAGGTCGGTTTGGGTTGGGTGACGCTCCACCTGACCAGTCACCCGTTTTTCATCCGCATCATCCGACCTGACTCGTCACCCGCGACTTCATCATTCTCACCCGTCACCCGCGGGTGAAATGGTTGAAACGGGTGAACCCGTCACTCATTTTATTTAATTTTCTAGCCAGTATTTTTATTTTTTAACACCTTATTAAGCTTAATTTTTCAAAAAAATACACTCATATTTGTTCAATAATACATACCACATCAACTAATGTCACAACATACTCAAAACATAGAGTATAATCATAATATTTCCAAAATATCTCAATAATATGAAATAAGTATATTTTTTTTCTTAAAATAATACATACGAGTGATGGGTCGGGTGAACTGATCGGGTGACCAGGTGAAAAATATTCACCCGACCTGACTCGTCACCCGACCTGACCCGTCACCTGACCCGTTTCACCCGTCTCCCATTTTTCACCTGTTTTTTTTCGGGTTTTTTTACCCGTTTAACGGGTGATCGGGTGAAACGGGCACCCATCACCCATTACCATCCCTAATTCTAAAATTATGACTTGTAAGGGTTTTAAAAAGAGAGGGATCCTACCAGGGGCGGACGGAGAGGGGGGCTAGGGGGGCTCTAGCCTCCCAAAAATTTTGAAAATTTGTCAAATTACTCTTATAAATTTTTTAAAAATACAACATAATATAAAGTTTTAAAGAAAATTAGTGTCAAAATTTTTTTTAACCCCCTAAACAATTTTTAGGTGTCAAAAAATTTTTTTTTGGCGCTCATAAACAATTTTTGGATGTCAAAAAATTTTTTTAACCCCCCTAAACCGATTTCTGAATCTGTCACTGGATGCTACTAATAGGTTCCGAACCTAAATTGGGGTTACAAGATCTTTGCAAGGTTTTCTTAAATTAGTTTCAATTTTAAGTCACCACTCTTGCTAATATTCTCCAAATTTATGGATTTTTCGACCTTGCACCACTAATTATAAAATAAAATCAGCATCGGTGGTGTTTGTCGATACACTTCTTCCACTTTGTGCGGTTCGTGTTTCTTATCCCTTTTCCCCTAGTTTGACTAGCTCTAATACCGCCAGCAAGATGCCCAGTTGCCCACAGACCACTACTACTTTGAAAGGAATAATGAGAGCCTCCAGCAGTGGTGGTATTATTATGCATAGAACATCAATATTGGTCAAATCATGTCACCCCTTAGCAGGATATATGTCTCCGACTTTCTGTAAAATATCTAGTTCATTCACTTTCCTTTGGAAGAGGACAAAAAGGAGAATTGTCTCAAAACTTATATCGACAGGAGATCGATGGAGGTGCTAAATGCGGTGGACAATTATATGCATCCTCCGTCATATTATTTGATATTTAATTTATTACATAATATATTTAATAAATATAAAATTTTATTATAATAATAAATTATATTATAATTTTAGTTTTATAAATTTTAATTTTTATATGCATTAATGTTAAAGTGAAAAAGCTTAAAAAAGAAATAAAATCATCCCAGTAAGATGGTTTGGAGTAATATTTTTTTATCTGTTTTTTCTCGTGAATAGTCTTATCTTCACCGTCCTGAATGAAAAAGTTGATTGCAACAACTATGAGTACTTTCTCACAAATAAAAATCTTTCAAAATGTACACACCTAGAGGCTTTGGGTATCTTTTATTTTGAGTTATGTATCGTTCTACATAAAATATTTATTTTCATTAGTGTATTTTGTATATCAGACACATTCATATCATTGTAAGATGTTAATTATTAAAATAATATAAAATAAAGAATTATTAGAAAAAATTACTATAATTTTCAAACAAAATGATTTTGATTAAAAGTAACAATACACTATTTCTTTTCTATTATTCTTGGGTTCATTGGTTTTTGTATGTAGTAGGAGTGGTTGGCATATATGTGGGTGTTTAATATATTTGTCTTTGTCTGTTTCGGTGAGAGATATTTGACTCCAGAAAATTTATGTCCTATTTGTGCTATCACGAGCTTCGCGCAGTGCTTCTTCGTTTCTCCATTCTCTTTGTTGATCTTCATTCTTGCCTCTCTTTGTTAAGGAGACCAGCATCTGCTCGGGTTATTGTTATCTCATTTGTTGACAACATGCACACCCACGTAAGTAAGGTTTGTGCTTTTCCTTTCCGATCTCTTCTTCATCATTGCTCCCCGGCTATTGGACCGATCTACCTCATGGTCCAGCCCATGTTGATAGCCCAACATAATGACAAGTTTATCTAGAGTTAGTTAGTTAAGATACTCAAAGATGTTAGTTAAGATATTCAAGCTTGTAATCCTTGTTTTTATATCTTCTATATTCTGCCTATATATGTACGGTTGTACAGAATGTAAATACACGATACACATTAATGGAATTTGAATGATTTTAAGAGATAAATTGTAACTAATTGAACTGGTATAAATCATATGCGAGAGAAAAGAAGAAGAACAGCGCACAGCGCCAGTGTTTTACAAAATTTCAACACAGACTGAAAACGAAGCGAGAGATTACAACGTTTTTATAATTTATCAAATTAAGCTAAACGACATAAAGATCAGAGGAGAACGACAAGGGCGTCTGGGTGGCCTGTCCGACTAACTGATGCTGACGCCCATATGCTTGTACGCCTGAGACTTGTCCGGACGTTCTGTCCGACAAACTGGTGCGGACGTACCACGGCTGGACACGTATATTTACATAAATTTGAGTCACGGCGAAGAGTACACGCGTCTGAGTCAGCTGGCCGGATGCCCCACCCGGACGCACAGATTATGAAAACGGTACGAACAATGTACCAATCCAACACCCCCCGCAAGACATAGGTGAGCTTGCTCAACAAGTCTTGAAGGAGAACCATCTTCCATACCAAGTTGTGGCAACTGAGTCTTGTATCGACTTCCAGGAAGGACCTTCGTCATCATGTCAGCCAACTGGGTAGAAGTAGCAGTATAACGAATATCAATCAAACCCTCCTGAATCTTCTCCCAAACAAAGTGACAATCAAGCTCAATGTGCTTAGTTCGTTCATGAAACACAGGATTGCGAGCAATATGTATAGCAGATTGATTATCACATTTGACAACAATGGGAGTAACATCGTCAACCTCAAGTTTGTGCAACAGCCGACTAAGCCATGCAAGCTCTGCAGTAACATGACACAACGAACAGTACTCCGCTTCGGCGCTAGAGAGAGACACGAGGTTTTGCTTCTTAGTCATCCAAGAAATCGGGCTATCACCCAGGAAAATGTAGAATCCAGAAACAAAGCGACGAGACTCAGGGCAAGCTGCCCAATCGGAATCACAATAAGCTGTAAGTTTTAAGTCGGCGACATTGCTTTTATTCAAAACGATATCGTAACCCATGGTACCTTTGACATAGCGCAAAGCATGAAGAGCTGCCTTCATGTGAGTATCCGGGTTGCTGCATAAACTGACTGAGGACTTGAACAGTGAAACTTAGATCTGCACGTATTGGAGAGATAATTCAGTTTACCAACAAGTCTCTTGTACACAGTAGGATCCTCTATCAGTCACCGTCAGTAGCTCGAAGAGAAGCCCCCACAAGCATAGGCCCAGCTGCAAACCTAGCATCGGAGCCAAAAGTTCATTGACAAGTTCTAAACAAAACTTGCGCTGAGACAAAACAACACCGTGTGCTGTAGGAATGAACTCAATGCCAAGGAAATAGTGGAGCTGTCCTAAATCCTTGATTTTAAAATTATCATCCATGCGCGTTTGACAGAGTTAACATCTGACTGATGAGTCCCA
This sequence comes from Limonium bicolor, assembly GCA_023374045.1. Taxonomy (NCBI): domain Eukaryota; kingdom Viridiplantae; phylum Streptophyta; class Magnoliopsida; order Caryophyllales; family Plumbaginaceae; genus Limonium; species Limonium bicolor. Next base: position 166,279,786 of record CM041780.1, on the reverse strand, counting down.
ATGACAAGATATCATCAACATATATAGCGATATACAAGAAACGATCCCCAATCTTGCGGAAAAAGAGAGAGTAATCATTCTTGGACTACACAAACCCCATAGTGCGAAGGAAATGTGCAAGTTTAGAAAACCATTGTCGCGAAGCCTGTTTGAGGCCATACAGAGACTTCTTCTTCAACAACAAGCTTTGTTTTTACTAACCACTTCTAAACCAAGCGGCACGAGCATGTAGACTTCCTCATCCAAGTCCCCATGTAAAAATGCATTATTAACGTCCAACTGATTAATTACCCATCCCTTGTGAAGAGCAACTGTAATAAGAACCGAATTGTAGTCATTTTAACAACAGAGAAAATGTTTCATGATAATCAAGACCATGCCACTGAGTAAAGACTTTCGCTACAAGCCTGGCTTTATAACGTTCCAAAGTACCATCTAATTTAATTTCACCTTGTAGACCCACTTGCAACCCCTCTAATTTCTTCCCCTTCGGCAAGTCAACAATCTCCCACGTTTGATTTGCTTCCAGGACACGCAACTCATTCTGCATTACGTGGCGCCAATGCTCATGGAGAGCTGCTTCATTATAATGGGTAGGCTTATCAGCAACAAACAAATAGTGGTGCAAGCGATTGGGTTGCTCAACCTGACAAGGGGTGATGTTGGTTAAGCTGTCGTAATCAACTAGAACATTGTCAGACCCTCTTCTTAGATACGATCATCAAGGATTTCATGAAAGACCATATTACAAACATAGTCATTCAAATAACGTGGCTGCTGAACAGTTCTGGTAGAACGCCGAACTGCCTCTCTAGTGGGAACAACATCTGGTTCAGTGGAGGATTCAGGAACAACATCCGGAGAATCAATAAGCTCAGGAGATGGGGAACTACCAGAAACAGACTCAGGAGATGGAGCATTGCAAGTGACCACCTCTGTAGTAGAAGACAAGGGAACAACATCATCAGAATCACCACAAAACAGGAACATTGACACTCTGCGCAATCAGAGTCCCCGCTGTCCCAGTGTTGTGCATATGTAGCCTACCTAAAAGGAACGTTTGAGGATAGAACTTGACATCCCGATAAACATTCACACCTTTTTTGTGACAAGACTTAGCACCTTGTGACCCTTTCTCCTTGGATCTTCTCCCCAATACACACCAGCTTCTGCACGAGGACTGAACTTTCCATCATTCGGTCCAACCAAAGTAACATAACACAACATCCAAAGGCTGAATATCATCATAAATACCTTCTTCCCATAAAGGCACTCGTAAGGCGTGGCTCCCTTTAAAGCTTTCGTGGGAAGCCGATTGACTAAGAAGGTTGCATGCAGGATACACTCTCCCCAATACAATACGGGAACCTTGGACTGAAAAAACAAAGCTCTAGCCGTTTCCAAAAGGTACTTGTGCTTACGTTCGACCACGACATTTTGCTGAGGGGTGTGAGCACAAGTTGTTTGATGGATGATACCTTCTGTTCGATAGAACTGCTGTCCCTCATTGGAACTACCAAATTCATATGCAATATCACTACAGACAACTTTGATTTTAGCATTAACTACCTTTCCACCATCCGTATAAAGTGAACAATGGCCAGCCAAGACTCTCCCTTGGTGGACAGCAACTGAACCCATGTCGTGCGTGTGTAATCATCAACAAAGAAAATAAAATATTTATACCCATTATATGTCGCAGATCGAAAAGGACCCCGGACATCAACATGTATCATCTCGAACGGTTAGTTGTTTTAATTTCAGAGTGCGCAAAAGGATGCCTCTGGGCATGCACTTTATGACAAATATCACACGCAGACAGACGCATAAAATCTTGCTTCTTTATTAAACCCATGTCAATAAGTTTGTCAAAGGGTACATGTCCTAGCTTTATATGTGTGTCAAAAGCCGAAAAATTACTAAAGAAACAGAATGTAAATCATCGCAGGCATCTTATCTCATTTCTTGGATCAAACTGCTAGCCCAGCGATCAGCACGACTCTCATCCAAAAAGTAAAGACCGTTAAACTCCTCTCCTAACAAATCACTCGTTCCTGTAGTAGGGTCCTAAACAGAACAAGAACGAGAAGTAAACGTCAGGTCATGTTTGTACTGTTCAATCAATTTGTGAACAAAAATTAAATTAAACTGGAATTCTGGCACATAAAGAACCCCAACCCACTGATCCAAAAATTATTCCCAAATTTCACATCCCCTGTTCTATAAATCTGTTGAGGTCGACCATCTGGCAAGACACTGATTTACAATGCTCTAGATTTCTTTATTAACAAACCAGCTTGAGGAATCACTCATAATGATCAGTCCGCTCCTGTATCTAAATATCCACTTCGGGCCAAATCATTCGGGTCACTGTTCAACAAACGAGACTACTAAGGCGAATAAACCAAACTCTACCAGAAAATTGTAGTAAGAATTGTCGTCCTTCGCTATACTGACTTTCCCCCCTTGTATCAAACCAGCAATCTACTGAATTATCTCTGGACTCAGCTGAATAACCACTTCTGAAGCATGATTTTGCTTCCGAGAAAGGTTCTCACCCGCAGAAAGAGCCTCTGCTGGTTTTTCTTTCTGGCGAGGACAGTATCGCGCCCATGCAACTGGTAACACTCTGCAGCCAAATGTCCTGACCTCCCACGGTGAGTACACTTCTGACGCTGAAAGCACTCCTCATAGGAATGCCTTGGCTTACTGCAAAGGTACATGTCGGTCGCCTTTTCTCTGTACCTTTACCCCTTGCATAATCTTTGCTCGAATTCGAACTGGAACTAGCACTCAGAAAAGACAATGCATCACTCTTTCCTTTGTCATTCTTGCGCTGTTCTTATTCATGAACAAGCAGGGAGAAATCTTCTTCAAGGTTCGGAGCCTGTTTCATTGCCAGAATCTGTCCCCTGATATGTACATAGCGTCTATCAAGGCCCATCAGAAACTGTATCAACTAGTCTTGTCTTCTCGTTCTCTCTATTTTCTTCTGACGCACAACTGCACTCTAATGGGGGTCTGGCTAATTCAAGCTCCCCCCATACTTTCTGAAGCCTTGCGAAATAATCAGTAATTGAATCGTCTCCTTGTTGGATTTCAGCAAGTTGTGCTTTAACCCATGAACCATAGCAAGATTATTTTGCTCATACCTTCTACAGAGAGAATCCCAAATCTGCTTGGGATTACTACAAAACATCAAACCACCTGCAACTTTAGGATCCAGCGAACTAATAATCCAGGAGGCTACTAGCGAATTGGAACGAACCCATGCTGCTGTGCAAACTGGGTCGTCTGTTCCTAGCTTCTTCACATCGCCAGTCACAAAACCATACTTGTTCTTTCCTTGTAAGCTAAGAATCATAGCCCACTTCCATCCCAGAAACCAGTGCCATTAAACTTCGGAGCCAAACTTATTCACGGTTGTTCTGAACCGTGAACATACAAAGGATCCGAAATATCAATAACTGTCACAGCGGCTCCTGCGTTTTCTACGGGCGTTTTCCCGTTCCGGCGCCGTCTACCATCTTTGGAAACAACAAACTATTCCTTACTTGCTTGCTCTGATACCATAATGGAATTTGAGTGATTTCAAGAGATAAACTATAACTAATTGAACTGGTATAAATCGTATGCGAGAGAAGAAGAAGAACAGCGCACGACGCCAGTGTTTTACAAAATTTCAACATATACCGAAAACGAAGCGAGAGATTACAACATTTTTATAATTTATCAATTAACCTAACCTACGACACAAAGAATCAGAGGAGAAACGACAAGGGCATCCGGGTGGCCTGTCCGACTAACTGATGCGGACGCTCATATGCTTGTACGCCTGAGACATGTCCGGACGTTCTGTCTGGCAAACACTAGTGCGGACGTATCACGGCTGGACGTGTATATTTACGTAACTTTGAGTCACGGCGAAGAGTACATGCATCGGGTCAGGAGGCCGGATGCCCCACCCGGACGCACAGATTATGAAAACGGTACGAACAGTGTACCAATCCAACACATATTTACAAAACAGTTTACATACAATATCAATCAAGTTCATCGTCTATCTTTTGTTTTTCAATCACGGTTCATCACATAAACACTCAAAACATATTATGGTATCAGAGCAAGTTTATTGAAGATTGTAATTCTGTTTACTAGAGAATTGACGTTGTTTGACCACCAAAGAAGCATGACGGATGACGGCAAAGGAAAGGTGGTGGCCGACGGTTCACGTCCGTCACAGGCATTGACGTTTTGGATCCCTTATACGTCCATGGATCGGAGAATCCTGAGCTCAACCTTGCAAGGAAGTTCACCAGAATAGGATTCTTGGGGTGGAAATGGGCGATGACCCTTAGCCTCAAGGCAAAAAACAAACGGCTTCGTTACTAGTGACGTTAAGAAGCCGGGCCTGATGAGCCGCTACAGCTTGTGGCATGGGTTCGTTCGAATTCCTTGGTTGCTTCATGGATAACAAGTTCGCTGGATCCTAGCATCTTCGGTAGCTTGATGTACTCCGACAACCCAAAGAAGATTTAGGAAACCCTCTGTCGAAGGTACGAGTAGAAAAAATTAGCCATGATTCATGGTCTTAAACAAAGGTTGTCAGAAATTAAACAAGGAGAAGAGTCGATTACGGCTTATTCCACACGACTGAAGAATATCTGGGGCGAGATTGAGATGCTCAGGCCGCCGCTAGAGTGTAGTTGCGGTGATGGTGAAACTCAAACAAGCCGGGAAGAGGAAGATAAATTAATACAGTTTTTAACGGGTTTAAACAAGAGTTATATGCACATTCGGGGTCAAATCACTATGGAGGAGACACCAGATTTGGAAAAGGCTTTTGCCATCTTAATTCATGAGGAGAATCGGTGTGGCAAAGAGAAAAATAAAGACGATGCAATGTCGTTTCTCAGTTCAGATCGCAAGGAAAGATTTAAATTGACACAACAAGAACAGAGCCAGGGAGCGAAAACGATAAACCCAAACTTGTACTTTTTGCAAGAAACTTGGCCATACCTTTGAGAATTGCTTTCAACGGCAAAAATGCACACACTGTGGTAAATTGGGGCATTTGGCCGCCGATTGTTTCTCTTGCATGGCCGAGAGACAGTTTTAGCCAGAAAGAAGAAGAGAGAAGTTGTGGCTCTTACACAGAGTGAAAATCCACCACCGCAGAACTTGGCTCCTCAAGCCACAAACATAGTTAACTAGCTCAGTCTAGAAATAATACAGCAGATCGCTGGCTTAATTCAGGCTGGAAGTCAAGGAGCCGCAAAGGAAGATAGTTCGTACTGCAATTTCTCAGGTAATTTCACTGATTTCTCAGGTAGCACTTACAGTTTGTTCAGTAAAAACATGCAAAATGCCGAGAAATTCTAGAACAACTGGGTTCTTGACACGGAAGCGACGGACCATATGAGTGGTCTCTCTGATTATTTTCAAAACTGGAGAAAACTGGAACAAGGTAGGATAGTCATCTTACCAGACGGAGGCAGTAAGAAGTCGATAAGTGGGTGATGTGAGTTTCGGAAAACATTTCGAGCTCACCGGAGTTCTTTACATTCCAGATTTCCAGTTTAGTCTAGTCTCAGTACGCAGATTGGTGGAGCAGTATTCACGCAGCTTAATTTTTTTCTGGTTCTCATTGTTATGCTCATGCCTTGTTACAGGGACGATTAAGCAGTTGGGCCAGCAGCAAGCTGGACTTTACTTCCTGGATACCGAGAAAGCAGAGCATTGGCTGGTTGATTGGCCCAAGCGAAGCAGCGCAACGGTTGTTTGGGCTCAGTGGGCAGGGAGTATCTGGGCTTGGTCCAGCCGAAGGAGAATAATGATAGTTTGGCTTTTTTATCTTCTTTTAATTTACCAGCTTATGAAATTCATGTGGCACTTGGACATGTACCGTCTGACAAGCTTTATGATATGAGTTTAATAAAACAGCATGATCTTTCTCAGCAATTTGCTTGTGATATGCTATAAGGCTAGAGCTCAAAGACTTTCTTTTGGTAAATCGGCCATCAAGACAAAGAAACCTTTCGAGATGATACACATAGACGTGTGAGCCCCTTTTAAAACTGAAACGTATAATGGATTCAAGTATTTTGCTTGTTTTGTTGATGATTATACACGTACCACTTGGGTTCAGCTACTTTCTCACAAAAGCTTGGGGAGCTATAGTAAAATTTATCCGCATGGTTGAGAGACAATTTGATTCTAAGGTAAAAATTGTTAGAAGTGATAATACCCATGAGTTGGGAAATTCTAATGATGGGAAACAGTTTTATTCTCGTGAAAGGATCATACATCAGACTCCTTGCACTTACACCTTACACCCCTCAACAGAATGTTGTGTTTGAGAGAAACACAAGTATCTTCTTGAGACAGCCAGAGCCTTATATTTTCAGTCTCACCTTCCTTGCCTTTTGTTTTGGGGGGAATGCATACTTCATGCAGTTTATTTGGTAAATCGTCTCCCGACTAAGGCCTTACAAGGCAAGACACCGTTTGAAATGCCTCACAAGAAGAAACCCGTCTACAAAGATATTAAGCCTTTTGGTTTTCTTTGCTACAAAACTTTGGTGGTCCAAAGGGTGGTAAGTTTGAACCAAGGGCAGAAGCTTTTGTCTACCTCGGGGAAGATCCTAGGCGAAAGGGACACAAGGGTTGAGCATTAGTTCACAGAAAATTGAAGTTTGTAGGGATGTTCATTTTCATCTCAAACTCTTTCCTTACGGGGACAATTCTTTGGGTTGCACTGATGCGCAAGTAGACAATTCTGATCCTAATCCAGCTGATATTGATAATGCCCATGGTATGATTGCGACGAGCCTATTTTATACCATTCTCCTTCACCTAAACATGGCCATGCTTTGTCCCCTTCTTCTGACTCGCAGCTAGTTCACGAGGTAGTCACGAGCTCCAATGACGATGAGCTCAGACGTTCCACTAGCGAGGTTCATCGGCCTCATCATTTAGACGACTATGTTTGCACCACATTGTTTCATGACATATTGTATGATCAGGTTTATCGGAAGAAGGATGTTAATGTGCTCACTAATGTCATAGTTTAATTTAATTGATAAAAGGCCAGCGTATCGGTTAGTCTTGCTGCTCAACAATCTTACAAGTCTCACGTTCTCCTTTTAATATAGAGGAGCCCACCCATTATCGAGTGGCGGTTCAATATACACCTTGGCAAGAAGCTATGCAACAAGAGTTACGTGCCCTTGAGGACAATGGGACTTGGGAAATTGTTAATCTACCAAAGGGGAAGAAGACAGTTGGTTGTAAATGGGTGTACAAGATAAAGCTTAAATCGAATGACACTTCGGAAAAATAAGGCTCGTTGGTCGCTAAAGGTTTTACTCAGTGACATGGGATTGATTACCATGAAACTTTCTCTCATGTGGTTAAGATGACTATTGTTAGATCCGTTCTTACTATAGCTCTTGATAAGAGATGGATCATCAATCAGCTGAATGTTAACAATGCGTTTATTCATGGCAGTTTGGATGAAGAAGTCTATATGAAAATTCCTCAAGGTCTTGATGTTCTAGGCAGGAACAAAGCCTGTTTGTTGAAAAAGTCTCTTTATGGCCTCAAACAGGCTCTCATTAATGGTTTTATAAACTCACGCAGTTTCTCAAAACCATGGGTTTTACGCAGTCCAAAAATGATTATTCTTTGTTTCGCTTCAAGAATGATGGTCGCTATCTTTTTATTGCAATTTATGTCGATGACATGTTGGTTGTTGGGTCTCATTAGCACGATGTTGACAACATCAAGCATGAGTTTGACATCAATTTTAAGATCAAGGATCTTGGTGCTCTCCATTATTTTCTTGGTATAGAATTTGTGCCTACTGATCGAGGTGTCATTTTGTCTCAACGGAAGTTTTGCAAGGAATTGATTAAGGAGTTTGATTGTCAGTCTGCACGGGTGCTTGTTAGTTCGATGGTCGTCGGCAACTCCTTACATGTGGACGTGGGCACGTGTCTTAAGGATGCTGTTGTCTACAGATGACTTGTAGGCAAACTCAATTACCTCTCTAATACTAGACCAGATATCAGTTTTGCTGTTCAGGTCTGGAGTCAGTTCATGCAAAAGCCTTGTGACACTCACATGGAGGCTGCTTTGTATGTGCTACGCTATATCAAGGGAACTATGGGTTATGGAATCATGTGAATAAGACCCCTTCCTCACATCTTGAACTCACGGCTTATTGTGACTCAGATTGGGCAACCTGTCCAATACACGGAAGTCTGTATCCGGTTTCTATATTTTTCTCGGTGACAGTCCCATTTCTTGGAAGACCAATAAGCAAGCCTCTGTGTCTCTTTCTAGTACGGAGGCTGAATATCGTTCTCTGCGCCGGGTTACAGCTGAGTTAACTTGGCTCAGTCGGTTGTTGAGTGAGCTCAAGGTCACTAATATCACACCTATCTCTGTTAAGAGTGACAACCAATCCACCAATCACATAGCTCGTAATCTAGTTTTTCATGAACGGACCAAACATATTAAGATTGACTGTCATTTCATTTGTGAGAAAATTCAACAAGGGCTTGTTGATCTTTCACACACTCCTACCTCCACGCAGCTCACCGACTTGATGACAAAGGCTCTTCCGGGAACCAGATATCGCAGTCAACTTCGGCATATGGGATAAGCACGAGTGACGATCCAAGACTTGGTGAGCAAGCCCACCTTTGTCTTGAGGGGTATTGGACCGATCTATCTCCTGGTCCAACCCATGTTGACAGCCCAACATAATGACAAGTTTATCTAAAGTTAGTTAGTTAAGATACTCAAAGATGTTAGTTAAGATATTCAAGCTTGTAATCCTTATTTTATCTTCTATATTCCGCCTATATATGTACGGTTGTACAAAATGTAAATACACGATACATATATACAAAATAGTTTACATACTATATCAATCAAGTTCATCGTCTATCTTTTGTTTTTCAATCACAGTTCATCACATAAACACTCAAAACACATTAATGCTCTTCTCTGAGCTCAACTTTTGTTCGAGCTTTATTCAATGTCTCTTGCTCCTTCTCTCCTCATTTCTGTTCAAGCTTCGATGAAAATCTTCAGCGTTTGGTAAGTGTTTGTGTTTCACAATTGTGACCTCATCCTGCTTCACCATTCTTAGAGTTTATACGCTCTGATGAATTTAAGTTGATTGTACCTGTTTGGGGTGTTTGTGCGAACAGATTGTGTTGTCGTTGATTCAGCTCCTATGTCGATTGATGCGTCGTCCCTGTAATTCATATTCTCATGATTCTCTCGCATCTGGAATCTTGCTAAGGTACCCACTCCTGTAATTCATCCAGGCTTTATTCGTCTTTGACATATTTCATAGCAAATTGTGGCATAAATGGGTAGGTCCCGTGTGGGATAGGTCCCGTGTGGGTCCCACGGGAGTCCTACGTTCTACTCCAATAATATATTACCACATAGAAAACATTTGCAAAACAGCTAGATCAAAACAGCTGCAAAACAGCCATGCCGAACAGAGATCACATTTGTTCTATTGCTTTATAGCTGGTTTTGGACATCACTTTCGACTATACTCATATTTTTAAGAACTGTCCATGCATTTCAATGCTTGGGACACCGGTTGTATTTGTTGCCTTATTTTGGTCGATTGACAATTTGCTGCCCTGTTTTGGTCAATTGACCTATGCTTTTGATGGACTTGAGTCAAATGTGTCGCCTTGTTTTTGTTGATGACCTACATTTCTTATGGACTTGAGTTAAATGTGTCTCCTTGTTTTGGTCGATTGATCAATGCTTACGAAAAATTTGAGTTGAATCTCATGCCCTGTTTTGGTCTATGGCCAATGCTTCCGATGGATTGGAGTTGAATTGTTGATTCAGATGAGTTGTTACCATCGATTGAAGTGATTTCCCACTTTGATGAGTTGTTTTCAGTGGTTTAATTGATGAATTTGTCAACCATTTTGTGGGGTTGATTTGCTTGACAATTTGGTTATGTGGATTTATTCTGGGTCTAGTTTATCTTGACCTCATTAAGCTAAGTTAGTTGGGTTGTTGGTTTAGTTGATTAGATTAGTCTAATTAGTTTGGACCAATTTTGCTTTGGTTGTACCCAATTGACGATATGAATCATTTGAAAAATAAACATATTCGTTCTGTGTCGGATCTCTTACAAGATCAATTGGGATTGGCTCTGGTTCGTTTAGAAAATGTGGTTCGAGGAACTATATGTGGAGAAATTAGGCATAAAATCATACCGACTCCTCATAATTTGGTAACTTCAACTCCATTAACAACTACTTATGAATCTTTTTTTGGTTACAACCATTATCTCAAGTTTTGGATCGAACTAATCCATTGACACAAATAGTTCATGGGAGAAAAGTGAGTTTTTGGGCCTGGAGGATTGACGGGGTGAACTGCTAGTTTTCGTATACGAGATATCCATCCTAGTTACTATGGACTTATTTGCCCAATATACATCTGAAGGAATCAATGTTGACTTATTGGATCCTTAGCAATTCATGCTAAGATTGGTTTTTGGGGGATCTCTAGAAAGCCCATTTTTTGAAATTTATTAGAAATTAAAAAGGTACAGATGCTTTATTTATCACCAAGTAGAGATGAATACTATAGGGTAGCGACAGGAGATGCTTTGACCGTGAATCGAGGTATTCAGGAGAAGAGTTGTTCCAGTTCGATACCGTCAAGAATTCCTGACTAGTGCATGGGAACAAGTTCATTTACGAAGTATTTTTCCCTTCCAATATTTTTCTATTGGAGCTTCCCTTATTCTCTTTATCGAGCATAATGATGTGAACCGTGCTTTAGTGAGTTCGAATATGCAACGTCAAGCAGTTCCGCTTTCTCATTCCGAGAAGTGCATTGTTGGAACTGGCTTGGAACGTCAAGCGGCTCTAGATTTAGGGGTTCTCGCTATAGCCAAACATGAGGGAACGATCATTTCTACCGATACTGACAAGATATATCATCTAATGGGTATACTTTAAGCGTTCCATTAGTTATGTATCGATGTCCCAACAAAAATACTTGTATGCATCAAAACCCCCGGATTTGGCAAGGTAAATGCATTAAAAAGGGACAAATTTTAACCTAAAACAAATGCACATACATTACATCGTTGAACTGGGACAAATGATGATTGAGACGTGATTCGGTATTTTTTGAACGACGAAACACTTGGTTTCGATTTAGGTTGGAGGTGTAACCAACCTCCTATTAAAGATATAACAAAAAAAATAATAAAAAAGAGATCCAGTATAAATCTTCATTATGGCGTAAACCTATAATGTTGGTGTTCATCAAGAACTATATGTATCTTGCCGAGTTCAACGAAAATCGCCCATAGATTGTGGATTAATGTACGATACTCTAATGCTTATGTTAGTTAAGATTACTCAAACATAAAACAACCACCTCCTCTATAGTACTACCCCTCATGATCTGGTCCGATTATAAATTTTAAGATAATACAAAAGCTACAAAAAAGGTAGTGCTACTATGGCAGTGGGGGTAGTTACATTTGGGTTCCGTTTTAAACTTCAAAAGTGGTTGTTGTAAGCCTACACTAGTCACCTCAGCATATTATTTGATTTGATATTTAATTTATAAGATAATATATTTTATAAATATAATTTTTTTATTGATTAACTATTATTGTAAATTTTAGTTATAAATTTTAATTATTATATGTATTAATGTTCAAGTGAAAAAACTTAAAACACAAAATCATCCTATAAGATGAGGGAGTAACGTTTTAATCGTGTTATTTTACGTGTATAGTCTAATCTTCACGGTCTTAAATGGAAAGTTGATTGCAACGAATGCCCGTACTTTCTAACAATAAAAAATCTTCTAATATTTGCCCACCTCGAGGCTCGAGCAGTGGAAGGCCAACTACTGTCACATTTTTAATTTTGAGATATGTATCATTCTACGTGAAATATTTATATCCATTAGTGTATAATGTATATATATATATATATCATACACATTTATATCATTGTAAGATGTTAATTATTTAAATAATATAAAAAAAGAATTATTACAAAATTAAGATTGTAATTTTCAAACAAAGCCATTTTGATTAGAAGTAACAATCGTTCATTCGGTTATATTATTAAGTTTAAAACATGGGTTCATGGTCTAGAGAATGTATGTAGTACGAGTGGTTGGTATTTATGTTTGGTATAATTATGGGTGTTTAATATATTTGTCCCTGTTTGTTTCGGTGAGAGAATATTTTGCTCCAGGAAATTTATGTCCTATTTGTGTTATCACGAGCTTCACGTTGTGCTTCTTCGTTCTCCATTCTCTTTGTTGATCTTCATTCTTGATTTTTCTATGTTGATCTTCATTCTCGCCTCTCTTTCTTAAGGAGACCCGCATCTGCTTGGGTTATTGTCATCTCATTTGTTGACAACATGCACGCCCATAAGTAAAGGTTTGTGCTCTTCCTCTCCGATCTCTTCTTCCTCCATTGCTCACCGGTTGCTCTTCTCTGAGCTCAACTTCTGTTCAAGCTTTGTTCAATGTCTCTCTTGCTCCTTATCTCCTCATTTCTGTTCGAGCTTCAATAAAAATCTCCACGTTTGGTAAGTGTTTGTGTTTCACAATTGCGACTTCATCCATTCTTCACCATTCTTAGAGTTTATACCCAATTTTCGGATGAATTTGAGTTGATTTTGCCTGTTGGGGTGTTTGTGTGAACTGATTGTGTTGTCGTTGATTCATCTCCTCTATCATTGATGTGTCATCACTGTAATTCACATTCTCATGATTCTCTCACATCTGGAATCTTCTAAGGTACATGCTCCTATAATTCATCTATGCTTTGTTCGCCTTTGGCATATTTGATAGCGAATTTGTGGCATAAATGGGTGGGTCCCGTGTAGGTCCACATGAGTCTTACGTTCTACTCTAAGAATATACTGCCACATATAAACAGCTGTAAAAACAGCTAGACCAAACAGCTGCAAAACAGCCATGCCGAATAGAGATCGCATGTGTTCTATTTGCTTTGGTGTTGGTTTTGGAGATCATTTTCGACTCTACTCCTATTTCTAAGAACTATCCATGTTTTTCAATGCTTGGGCACTTATTGTACATGTTGCCTTTTTTTGTCAATTGACATTTGCTGCCTTGTTTGGGTTTGTTGACCTACGCTTCTGATGGACTTAAATCAAATGTGTCACCTTGATTTGGTTGATTGACCTATGCTTCTGATGAATTTGAGTTAATGTGTCTCTTTGTTTTGGTTGATTGACCGATGCTTACGAAAGATTTGAGTTGAATCTCATGCCTTGTTTTGGTCAATTGGCCAATGCTTCTGACGGATTTGAGTTGAATTGTTGGTTCTGATGAGTTGAATTGACTGAAGCGAGTTGTCGCTTTGTTGAGTTGTTCCAGTGGTTTGACTGATGAATCTGTCGACCATTTTGTGGGTGCTTCGCTTGACAATTTGGTGTTGTGATTTATTCCGAGGTCTAGTTAATCTTGACCTCATTAAGCTAAGTTAGTTTGGGTCGTTGGTTTAGTTGATTAGATTGGTCTAATTAGTTTTGACCAGTTTTGCTTTGGTTGATTACAATGTTAGTGTTCATTAGGAACTGAATGTCTCTTGTTGAGTTTACGAAAATTTCCCATAGATTGTTAATTAGTGTACGATACCCTAATGCTTGTGTTAGTTAAGATTACTCAAACATATAACGGCCACCTTCACTGTAGTACTATGCTCATGATCTTGGCCCGATTATAGATTTTAAGATAAGAACAAAAGCTACAAAAAAGGGTAGTGCTAGTAATGGTAGTTACAATTTGAGTTCTGTCTTAACTTCATAAGTGGATGTTGTGAGTCTACACTAGTCACCTCAGCAATGACGAGGACAAAATTACTCTGAGCAGAATAGTCTTGAAAACTCCACTCATCGATGATGAGTGTAAAATTAATCTGAGTTGAATAGTCCTGAAAAACACATTTGTTTGCCGTTTGTTGCAATGCGGTGATTGGAAGAGTATGAACAACAATGGCGGGCCAATGACGATCAGACGAGAATGAACAACAATGGCGGACAAGTGGCGATTAGATGAAAATGAACAACGGGCATTGTGTAGTACATCGATAGAGCTATAGTTATTTGTAGTCAAGCTACTTGTACAAACTTTTTTTAAACTTAACAAGTATTGAATGTATTAGAACTTTGTTTAGTTGTGTTGTTATTCACGAGAACATCTACATCAATGATATTTGTTACCTGTATATGTCTATTATAAAGATATTGAGATAAAACGAAAACACTTTAATATCCACCCAAATTTTAGCCTAATTTCTTTTCGTGTCAAGCCTAGAACACTTCGTCAAATTTGCAGCGGAATATACAAGAAAGCTTATCAGGTTACTACCGCCACACTCACTTAGGTGAGTGCTAAGGCTAGCACGTCATATTTAACCCATAAACCGTCCCTTGTCATATTAATATTAAGTTTACAAAAGAGTGTGCCGAAACAAAAAACCTTAGCGCCTATGACATTCACACGGACGCGCCAAAAGACATGCCGCCCGTGTCACTTACATGTCAACTAGTGTCATGACATATCAAAACCCATGCGCTCCTAAGACAACCCTCAAGGAGGCTAATATAAGTATAAACATATTCAAAATACAGCTATCTATGTGAGCGTGCCCAAAACCCTCAAGACAAGCCATATGCATGTCAACCTGCAGCCATAAAACCATGCACAAAGAAAGGGGTCACATACAAATCAGTTTTAATAAGCAAATTTATACTTGAACTTTAAATTTAAACAAAATATCAGATGACATATGACCAACACAAATCAAGAAGAAAGGGAAAGAAACCGTTGAGGGAGATAATGTCACATGGGACAATGAGAGGACTAGTCTGCTGATTAGGTTAATGGGTGATCAAAATGTGCACTCCCTTGGAAAAATGGTGAGATCGTCATAGAAACGTAAAATGGGTCAAAGTGGCTGAGATTTTCAATAAGATTAGTGGTACGACATGGACATACAACAACTTCAAATCAAAGAGGGACGGGCTAAGAAAACAATGACAAGATTGGAAGAACTGAAGAAAGGTACTACTGGCCTAGGGTTCAACAATAATACAGATTGTTGATACTAACGAGGAGTGATAGCAAGCCAACTAGCGGTAATGAAACAAAATCAATTAGCATTGTTACTAGGTTTTTTTATTTATGGATTGCTTAAATTTTGAACTTTTTACAAGGATTTATCATTTCACCGGTTCAGGACTTAGGGGTTCAATCCGAATGAGGAAGATCACCTCCAGCTGGTGTTCAACCGAAAGGAATAGAAGAGTTCTGTCCTACCAGTTAGGGGTGTCAAAATTGGTTTTTAGGTCGGTTGAGTGCAACCCGAACCCAACCTAAAAAATAATTTAGGCTAACCCGAACCCGGGGCAGGTTATATTTTTCAACCCAAACCCAGAGTGGATTGACCCGAACCTGACCTGACTCGACCCGATTTTTTTTTTATTTTAGATTATTTAATAAATAAATATAATACTTAATATTAATTAATTATTTTGTACTACATTTAATCATAAGTTACTAATTAAATGTTGAATTTAGTCATAAATTAATCACTAAACACTGACTTAGAAGGGGTGATTTATGACACCATCATAAATGATGTTAGGGAATACCGTCTGCCAAGAGACGGGTGGAACAACAACCCGGCTGCAAAATCTGGTTACACGGCAACAGAGAACCCGCCAACAACCAACAGGAATAATGTCGTTAACAATAAATTGGGAGGCGTAGCAACAACTTCCGAGGAAGTACGTGAACAGCTAGAGGAAATAATCCCTAGTGCAGATGCCCATGCACGTAATCATGTGAATAAGGAAACGGATGACAGTATTAACAAAAAGTCACCTAGAGCAACAACTCCTGAGGAAGTATGAGAGCAGCCAGAGCAATTTGTCCCTAGTGCAGATGCCAATGCACGTAACCACGTGAATTGGGAGGCGGACAACATTAGTATCAATTCCTAAGCCCAGCAGTGTATTGGCCCACTATGTTTAGCCCAGTTAGTGTCTAGCCCAGTCTCGTTGTATTTCCCTAGTATTCCAGTACCTCTGAGTACTATATATACACGACGATAGTCATGTAAGTCTCATGCAATTCAATACAACAGTAATTCATCGTCTATCTCTTTCTCTTTGATATGTCATAGCATGGTATCAGAGCTGCAAAGCTCCATCGAGCTACCATGACTAACGGCACGCCTAATCCAAACTCTCAAAATGTGTCATCACGTTGTCTCTAATACCTCCATTCCCAATTTAATTGGTCCGGCTGCGTCTTTCCATAAGCTCACGGAGAAAATTATCCTCTATGGAGAAAACAACTAGAGTCATATCTTCGGGGCTACAATCTCTTCAGTAATGTAGATGGATCTAAATCGGCTCCAGCTTCTGAGATCGATGGAGTCTCTAATCCAGAATATGTAACGTGGAATCAACAAGATCAGATGGTGTGTTCCATCCTGATGACATCTCTAACAGAAGATGTCCAAGGCCAGGTAATTGATTGCAATACTTCTCGAGAAATCTGGGACTATTTGTATGAGATTTATGCTTCTCAAGCGAATGCTCGCCTTCACAGCTGCGTTTTCAGCTATATTCTCTCAAAAAAAACTCAGATTCTATCTCAGTTTATTTCAATCGAGCTAGCGTTTAGCATCTTCCCTTGCTGCTGCTGGATCCACTGTGTCTGAATCAGATCTCTGTTATTGTATTCTTCATGGCCTACCTGATGATTATGAATCGATTTCTACTTTGCTATTAAGTCAGTCGACCGCGCTCAAAACTGCTACAATGATGAGTCAGCTTCTGGCTGTCGAAAATCGTCTTTCCCGTCAAAACTCTCAGGTGGTTACTAGCAGTAATCTGTCTGCTAATAATGTGTCTTTGCAAACCAACACTGATGCGTCTGTCGCTGCTAATAATACCTCTCGAGATCGAGGTAATTCTAATTACCGTGGTGGTCGAGGACAGTTACAGAGGTGGTAGATCTGGCCGGGGTCGCGGCAGATCTTCTCCAGGTCGTGTAATACGTCTTCTTCTGTTTTGTTCAATGGTAAACCAGACACACGACCTGTATGCCAGATTTGTGATAAACCAGGACACAAGGCTAGTGCATGTTATCATCGGTACAATCACACCTATCAGCCAGCCTATAACTCCAATTACAGTCTTAATTACACCACTGCTAAACCTAATCCTCCTGGAAGTGAAATTTCCTGGTATCCAGACACAGCTGCGACGGATCATTTACTCATGATCTGTCTAACCTTAACCTTGGACACCAACCCTACTATGGATCTGATGCGGTTTCTATGAGTGATGGCTCTCTCCTTCCCATTGACAATCAAGGACATGGTCATATCTCTCTCTCTGATAACAATTTTTCAGTTATCTCACATGTTACATGTTCCGGATATTTCCAAGAATCTATTATCTGTCCGTAAATTCTGTTGTGATAATAGAGTGTTTTTTTGAGTTTCACTCTACTCACTTTCTTGTGAAGGATCTGGATACCAAAGCTACTCTACTGAGAGGAGAGGTTGAAGATGGTCTCTATCGATTTCATTCTTCACCGGCGGTGTCTACATCAGCTCTCCCGCATCTCACCTTACTGCTAGAACA
The DNA here is from genome assembly GCA_023374045.1 of Limonium bicolor. Lineage (NCBI taxonomy): Eukaryota > Viridiplantae > Streptophyta > Magnoliopsida > Caryophyllales > Plumbaginaceae > Limonium > Limonium bicolor. The sequence goes on along the minus strand of CM041780.1, from coordinate 166,262,063 downwards.
GATGGTCTAACCTGGCATCTAGGCTGGGACACACAGCAGATAGAATTACCAATTTTGTCATTAATAAGTTTCAGTTGCCTTGTGCTACTAAACAGATAGTTTCTGTTAACTGTAATGGCTGTAAAGCTGGAAAACTCATTCCCTACCTCACTATCCCTCTCCCTCTCGGTCTGTTAAACCATTTGCATTATTGTTTATGGATGTTTGGGGACCAGCTCCTATTTTGGGTTCTGATGGATGTCGTTTTTACTTGTCCTAGTTGATGACTATACTAAATACATTTGGCTATTTACTCTTATGCCAAGTCTGGTGTCATTGTTGCCTTTAAGGAATTCTTGAATTTTGTCAGAAATCAGTTCAATACTTCGGTTCTGGCAATTCAGACAGATGGTGGTGGTGAGTTCAAACCACTATTACCTATATTACAAGCTCATGGCATTATGCATCGAATAACATGCCCGTATGCTCACAGTTCTAATGGTAGTGTGGAAAATAGACACAGGTCAATTGTTGATAAAGGTCTCTGTCTGCTCTACCATTCTTCAGTGCCTTTTCAGTATTGGAATTTTTCCTTTCAGACTGTGGTATATCTGTTAAATCGCACACCATCTACTGCTACTGATATGAAGACTCCTTATGAGCTGTTGTTTGGTCACGCTCCTGATTATCAATTTCTTCGAGTCTTTGGCTGTGCTGTTTGGCCCAATCTGCGTCCCTATCAACAACATAAATTTTCTTTTCGCAGCAAAGAATGTGTTTTCTTGGCTATAGCTCCTCTCATAAGGGCTACATCTGCTTAGATCATACTTCTGATTCTCGCGCATCTATTCTCCAGAGATGCTACGTTCAATGAACATGTCTTTCCCTTTGCTACATCTGCCCGTCCAGTGCCCTCTTTACCGCCACCTCCACTGATTAGTTTGCCTGATGAGCTCCCTGTTACTACAATCCCAACCACTACCACCACACAATCAGATCCTGTTACAGCTACTTCATCCACCACTGACACCACACAATCTCTCGACACTCCCATCTCTCAAGCCTCTCCTTCTGTTACACACATCACATACACCATTACATACTACCATTACTGCTCCTGATCCCCCTTCCACAAATGGCTTGCATCCACTCTTCTCCCTTACCTCTCCCACCCCTCATCCTATGACCACTCGCTCCAGATCCAACATCCATAAACCTTTAATCAGATCTGACGGCACTATAGCCTGGAGCACCACTGTCACTACCAACACTCCGGATACTCCTACATTCACACAGGCCCTGAGTATCCCGCCTGGTGTGCTGCTCTCACTGATGAATATAATGCTCTAATCCGCACAGGCACGTGGTCTTTGGTTCCTCCGCCTACTGACCGGAATATTCTCGGTTGCAAATGGATTCTTAAGACTAAACTCCGGGCAGATGGGTCTATTGAACGTCGCAAAGCCCGTCTAGTGGCGCAGGGCTATACTCAAGCTTACGGTCTTGATTATCTGGAAACGTTCAGTCCAGTTTGTCAAACCAGTCACAGTTCGGACTGTCCTTGCTCTTGCTGCGATGCGCAATTGGTCTATCCTGCAATTAGATGTCTCTAATGCTTTTCTCCACGGTGATATCACTGAGGAGGTTTATATGAAACAACCTCCGGGATTTGTCGATCCAGCCAAACCTGATTTTGTCTGTCGATTACACAAATCGTTTATGGCCTGAAACAGGCGCCCCGCTCTTGGTTTGAGAAGTTCAGTTCCACCTTGCTTACCCTTGGATTTACCTCCACCAAATCTGACCCGTCATTGTTTATTTTCTCATCTGGTCGTGATCTTGTTTACCTTCTGGTTTATGTCGATGACATTATACTCACAGGCTCTTCTCAGGCCCTTCTCTCTCAGCTTGTTGTTTCCCTCAAATCCTACTTTCCTATCCGTGACCTTGGCTCTCTATCTTTATTTTCTCGGAGTTCATGTTACTCGCACAAAAGCAGGCTTGTACCTTTCACAAACCAAGTACATTACTGATCTTGTTGCCAAAGCTCACATGACAGACTGTAAACCTGTCACTACCCCCCTTGCAACCTCTTCTACACCTTCTAACACTTCATCAACCAGACAGCCCTCCCTTTTCCGATCCTACACTTTTTCGAAGTCTGCTGGGCAGTCTTCAGTATCTCAGTTTGACACGACCAGATGTTGCTTATGCTGTTAATAAGCTATGCCAGTTTATGCACTCTCCCTCTCAATCTCACTGGTCTGCCTTGAAACGTATCATTCGCTATCTCAATGGTACAAAGGAGCTCCAACTGCATCTTCCTTGCAAATCGTCGGTTGTTTTAACCGGATATACTGATGCTGACTGGGCATCTGATGTTACAGATCGTCGTTCTACATCGGCTTTTGCAATCTATTTGGGATCATCTCTTATTTCCTGGTTTTCCAAGAAACAGGATACTGTGGCTCGTTCCACAACTGAAGCGGAGTATCGTGCGTTTGCTTCTGCTTCTGCAGCCTCTGAAATGATCTGGCTCCAACAGCTGCTTCGTGAGCTTCATACTCCCCTTCTGAGTGCTCCTGTTCTACACTGTGACAATCTTGGAGCAACTTACATGGCTGCTAATCCAGTACTTCATTACAAGACAAAGCATGTTGGGCTAGACTTTCATTTTGTTCGGGAACGGGTTCACTCTAAGTCTCTGGTTGTTGCTCACCTTGCCGGAGATCGCCAATAGCGGACCTACTACTAAGCCTTTGTCGGTCATCGTTTGGTTTTTTACTTCGATCGTTTTTGGGTCTCACCCATGCTCCGATCGCGGGGGAATCCTAAGCCCAGCAGTGTATTGGCCCACTATGTTTAGCCCAGTTAGTGTCTAGCCCAGTCTCGTTGTATTTCCCTAGTATTCCAGTACCTCTGAGTACTATATATTCACGACGATAGTCATGTAAGTCTCATGCAATTCAATACAACAGTAATTCATCGTCTATCTCTTTCTCTTTGATATGTCATAGCATCAATAACTCACCTAGGATCATATTCTAAAAATATATATATATCTAAACTAGTGCCCTCGTATGATAATCAAACACAGATACAACGACATGGGATGAAATCTACCTAATTGTAGAGCTTGTGCATGATACCACGACCCAAGAAAGGATTGAACAAGGTTCCATAAGCAATATTGAAGCCGAAGTTGATGCCTGTTTGGACATGCTATGTGACTTTGGCTGCACCATCCCTAATCCTAACTAGTCAAAAGACAACTCAGTAGATCAACTCGGAAGATACGTGGAGAAATGAGTAGCATCCAGATGGCAAGAATAGGGATGTTGAATGTCAGGGGACTAGGATCACGGAAAAAACCATGAAGATTAAGAGAGGAGGTTAAGAAGAGAGGTATGTGTATACTGGCTCTGGTTGAAACACACTAGCTACTCTGCTTCAAGAAAGTCTTTACTCTGTGGGGGAAAAAGAAGTCGAGCCTCGCCTGGGAGCACTACTATCTGATGGTCGATCAACAGGGCTAATTGTTCTTTGGATAAGGAATGCAAAAAGTAGAGAATGAGATAGATTGGTAAAGCTATAAGTTGAATTTGTGGGAGAAATGTTCGCTGGCACCGTTCTGTTTATCTATGGATCATGTGATCTAGGTGATAGGAGGACAATGTTCGATGATATCCTAAATGCAAAAGAAAATTAGGATAAACATGTCCTGGCTATTGGTGACTTCAACGAGGTTTTGGAACCTGGGGACAGACTAGAGAGGGTTTGCCAATTAAGGGGGTGAGGGATTTCAGAACTGGGTTGAGGAAATGGATCGCAGTGAGTTACCCCTACTTGATGCACAATACACTTGGAAAGGGAGAGGCTCCTGTAGTAAGATAGATCGAGCCTTTGTGGATGATGCATGGTATGCCATTATAGTGACCTGTGGTTATGCTAAAAGAATGGTTGGTGTCTGATCATCGCCTCTTAGGGGTGGAAGTTGGGATGATCAACTGAGGCCCAAACCTTTCCAAGCACTAGATGCTTGGTTGGAGTCTGAGATTCAAAGACACTGTCATCCGTGAATGGAACACAATGAAATTTAGATCAACGCATAAGAAATCGTAGGCACTGAAGGAGCACTAAGAAAATGGACTAGCTTGGGAAGGTAGGGACGTGGCTGCATGGCACCGCCCAGGTAATGTTGTATCCTTCTTTTATGTTAAACAACTATGTAACATAATGGTGCAGGTAGATGCTCCCATGATGGATAATATAGAATTAAAATCGATCCGGGAGGCTTATCTAAGCCTAGGTGGAGATGATGGTGTGGTTTCTATTGATGGAAAAGTTAATGACTAGGGAAACCTAGTTTGAGAAGAGTATCACCCTGATTGGAAAAAGCTTATGCCCATGTTTTTCTAGGGGATCTAAACTAAAGAACATGTTATGTTCTTCAGTGAGAAGGTGCTGGTTGTATGGAGCTCGATTATAGGGTAGTATAACACAAACTTTGTCCTCGGGTCAAACGCGAGTGAAATATTTCATGATTGGTAGCGGTTTCATTAAACAAGAAAGTGACTCGAATATGGAGATCCACATTCTTCTATGGAGCATGTGTATGTGGCAAGCAAGGAACAACCTTGTATTTAGAGAAAAGGCATTCTAGGTGGACATGGTTGTTAGGATGGCTAAACTAGGAGTCTGGCGGTTGACCCGAAGTTGGTGGAGGAATGCCATGTGAGAGATTCTTAAGTTTATAGTTGTCTTAAAGAAGATTTGTTGTACTTATGAATTATAGAGGAGGAGAGTTTGTTCGGTTAGAAATTAATCTGGCACCTTGTACTCTTTTTCCTCTCTGTGAAATTTTTCCCAATGGGTTTTGTCCATAAGGTTTTAACGAGGCAAGCGTCTAAATGTACCTCATGTTTCGGAGTGTGACGTTGTAAGATTGTAAACATTGGTTCTTGCTATTTGAATACAAACTTTAATTATAAAAAACTAAGTCATTAAATATAACATAGTTTCTATATTTAATTTTTTTTCATTTTTTCATTTTCAGGTTATAGGTTTGCAGGTTCAACCCGAACCCGAAATGAGTTTTAATGACCCAACCCAAATCCAACTCGAAATATTTTTGGGTAAAAATTCAACCCAGATCCAGATTTTTACGGGGAAGGAGCGAGAGGTGAGACAGCTAGACGCTGTTGCTGAGGGATTATGTAGGATCGGACAGTTGACCCAAACCAACTCAAGATGTGAGTCCGTGAGATGGTTTGACTCAACCGAACTAAGTAGAATTGTAGTCGAGATGTGGAAACACTCAAACAAACTCAGGAAGATACACGATATAAGTTATTTTATTTTCTAGTACAATGAACTTACACTACCCACTAAGTAGAAAGGGTCTACTCAATGGTATCTCACTCACCTATCCAACACAATTTCTAATTAGTACGATGATACGTGTGATGAGACAAAGACCTACCTAGAATGACTCTATTGATGTGTACAAACAGAATCTAGCACTTTCTCTCTCTCTCTCGATTATAAACACAACTCTCTAAAAATATATCTCTTAATTAATTCTCTTAGAAAGTGTAAACGACAAATGAGGTTTACAAGTTTCTTATATAAGCTCTTAGGATTTGGTTATTGTGGAAAGTTACTTCCTAAATTCCAAGAACTAACTCCTTCATGTTTCAATTGCTGGCATCAAGTCTTCTGATTATGGCCACGTTGCATGAATTTTGGTCCAAGTCTGAACGTTGATGACCGTTGCAAGGTCATTGTTGTTGCTTCTTAATTTTCACACCAATTGACTGACTCACTCAAACTTTCAACAGGACGGGCTCTCTCTTTTTTTTGAAGTGTAATTGACTTGCTATATCGGAGGAATATCTCAGCAACATCTTCATACTCCAACAGTTTCCCCCTTGTTGCTGATGATAGCAAAACTCTTGACGTGAATCCTGAATGAGTCAATCATGCAAAACAAGGCAAAACAAAAAGACTTGGGTAATCGACCCTGTCCAAGTTCCCCCTTAATCGAAGGATACATCGAGTAACTCTTTTAGAGTTCCCCTGAATCGATGAGCATATTTTGGCAGAGCACATCTACTAAGTGGAATCAAGAGAAGGAAATATATGCCTAAGTTAAAAAAAACTAAACCAACATGATGTAGTACCAACAGAGTTAAAAACTAAATCAATAAATACTCAAATTCACCTAAAACCTGGTCGCAACATAAACAATATTAATCTAGAACATAACCAAAATAACCCGTTCACAGAGACCGGATTCACTGCTTCCCCCTATTTGCAATCATCAGTAAGGGAGTTTCCAAAAGTGAAATACCCAACATTAATAACCTTAATTAATAAGAAATTAATAAATGAAAAGTTTAATCAAGGGTTAGCCATTGAATGATAAAGATTAATGATCCCTAATTCATTAAGGAATTATATAACCTCTAAACATACATACATAAATAATGGATAGTCCAAAATTGGCACTAAACCATATGAATAATGGACTAAAGAGGGAACACTATGAGGAGAATCAACTCCTAAATTTAATGTAACATGTTATACATGAATTAAGTACACAAAACCTCATGAGGAAGACTATGTACCTTATTTTCATATAGTCCAAATAATTTCCTAAGTGCAATAACCGCCACTCATAAATACACCGTAGGACAGGGTAACAAAATATTTACTTAAGAAAGTACCTTAGTCATCAACTTCATTTGACACCTTACATCCTTATCACTTAAGAAACCAAGTCATCTTCCTCCCTCCACTCTCTTGTTTGATTGAGACCCTCCTCCTTCCTCTAGTTATCTTCTTTCTCTTATTTTCTTCAAGAACACAACCATAACATCCATGGTGGATTGAGCTCCTTACACCCTTTTATTTATATCTTCCTCCTTTCTCCATCAACAAGGCAAGGAGAACAAGGAGCTACCTTATTCTTAAGAAAAAGCATAAAATCAACACCATTTTGGAGAAAAAATTCGGCAATAAACATGGATGAAGCCTAGCCAAGTTTCTACAAGCTTAAGGTATAAAAATGTTCTTTAAGATTCAAGAATTCATTTGACTTATATATGGCTGAAAATCTAAGATTTCCTAACTCATTTACTTCACGCTTTTCATACACAAAATCATGGTCTTCATCAAGGTTCATGATGGCCAAAATAGCCAAGTTCCTCCCTAAGGTAAAGTCATCAAAGTTAAGATTTTAAGTGCTTAAACCTTGTTCTATCCATAGGTCTACTCAAGAGCTCACTTCTTACATTTTTTTATGGTTGGCCGAAATTTGGAAGATAAAAGATCTCATTTTGTGAGCCTTAAGGTAAATCTCCTTCTTAATACATATTTTTGATGCTTTAAGCTTAGGATTTTTCTTGGTTATGTTATGGAGTCTAAAGACCATAACTCTGTGCTTCTTTTCTTCTTATAAAAATGACAAAAATGGAGCTTCAAACTCCTTAAGTGTTGGTTGAGAATCAAAGGGATAAAGAGAAGAAAAATCTACCTTAAGAAGGGTAAGTTGCTAGTCCAAAACTTAGTGCTTAATACACATAATAAACTCTTGGATTTGTGCCAAAAACTTAATCTTTCCCTTGTGTAAATATAGGCAGAGGGCTTGTGGGGAAGAAACCCTAACTTTGGATCTAAGGTTAATATCCTAACCTTAATGCTCATTTTTATGTTTTAAAGTTGTTTAATGTTACGGGTTATATATGGTCGAGAGTTAAGTGTTAAAAATGGTCTAATTTAACCTAAGGATGAACATAAACTTATATTAAAACACTTTGTTAAGCTGAGTAATGACTTAAGGACTTAAATTTCCATTTTACAAAGTTTAAGTGGATAAAATGTGATAACCAAAAAATTTGGGAATTGGTGGTAATTTGGTTGAGAGTGAACTTGTATTGTGGACATTTTGAGTACATTCAAAGTTGATATTATAGTTGGTAATGGCCAAATGTTTATGTAACACCCCAACTCGATCCAAATGTGGCCTCGCAACTTAACATCATATATATATACAATTCACAGCGGAACTCTTTACACTCCAAGACCTTGCCACGGTCTGACTACAGAATATACCGAACATTAGCACATAACAACCTTAACCAATACATATTCTTCTTACAATCCTCTCACATCCTATACATCTTACTAACTCGATAGCCATGCGAGTGTACATGCACAACTCGTAGGCCACACTTAATCCTTAACACTTGTATCCTCTTCTTACTCCCGCGACGGCCGCCTCCTGATGTACACCCGTGTAGTAAAAACAGCCCCCAAAGGGGGTCAGCACGAATGCTGGTACGATCCTCTCATGGCCCCCAAGCTAACGTGGCTACGACGACTAATTGTCGTTAGCATGGAGGTTGATTAGATGCACAACATAATAGTAAGTGCAGTAAACAACAAACCAACAATGAACAATCAAAGTTCACACACAATGAACGACTTAAATGCGTTCCCTTAATTAGAGAGTTATTTATTTAACTCCTTAAGTAATGTTCCATCTTAATCTTAGTCCATCCTTATCTCACCTCAACCTTAATCTTATCTTAATCTTAGAAACAACCACCCTTTAATAAGGAGTGGATGTAGCTTAACTTAATCTTAATATTACAAACCATCCTTTAAAGAGGAATGGTTGCAACTCATCTTAACCTTACCTTAATCTTAATCTCAACTTAATCTCAGTATACAAACCGTTCCTAGAAGGGAATGGTTGTAGCTTAATTCGAACCTGGGATTTAGGTGATCCCACCGCACCATCTTAATGCCACCTACTCTGGACGGGAGTCCAGCGTAGCTGAGCCGGCAACCGGCCCTAGGCTACAAGTCCGAAGACAAGTCCTTAAGCGAGGGCGGATCTGATTCAGATACCGTCCCCCTTTTTCCTTAGCATGCATGACTGGAGATCGGTCCCAGGTTTCCTCACTCAAGTTCCAGTTAGTAGTAGACTCAAGACCATGTTTGTTGGTTAACCTCTTTCGGTTTATATCAACCCATATTAGGGAGCGTTCCTTAGTCCCACTCATTTCCTTACTAATCTTTGGTTAGTAAGTTCTCACGGTATGTTGTGTTAGTTTTCAAACATCACACAACAATACAAATAATATAATATTCCGGTTGCATGCTTTATCTTGTTTAGTGAGCACATAAAAACAGATAGCACACAAGCCGAGGGACACCTCGTTAGCAAGCAGGTCACAAGAAGAACTGTACCGTTCACCGTTGGTCGTTCGGTTGCTTACTCTCCTCTGGAGTCCAAATTCTCAAACCCTAAAACATTCATTCAATTTTAGGTTGTTAATTACTTTTCCAATAAAACTAACTTACTTAACTCACTTAGTCACTAATGATCCCCATCTAACACCACTTAAGTTCTTATAAACTTAATCTTAAGTGAATCACTTCTCCTCATAACTTATACTTATTCATCCATTTAATTATCATTGTTACCCACCAAACATGTCTTAAACCACCTTATATCATCATTACATATCAATCCCCACCATTGGATATCATTTCCTAACCTTAAACAAAGTTTTTGATCAAAACAGCATCGCGTCCGAACTTGTGTCCGAGCTTACCAAGTTCGGACGCAAGTCGAGACTCAAAAGGGTGCAACCAGACGTGTGTCCGAACATGTGTCCGAACTTCCCTAAGTTCGGACATGGGTCGAGGAAAAATCAAAGGAAGAATTTCAGGTGTCCGAACATCTAAGTCCGGACGGTAGTTCGGACTCTAGCCGAGACTCAAAAATTCTAATCGCAACAGGGCATGTCCGAGCTTCCAAATTCGGACGGAAGTTCGGACAGGCCAGAATATTCATCTTCTACACCCTTAAACACTTATCTCCTTTCTTGCAAAAATGCCCAACTCTTCCACAAGTGTCCCATTATGTCTTAATACCATATAGGCTCTTAAACTCACCTTAGAACATCCTTTAAAACCTCCTTAACCATTTTCTCAATCCTTACAAGAATTTCTAATACTTGTTACTTATTTCATTATTTTTCCAACATGTAATTTTTGTCTAAAACTCTAACTATCCAAAGTGTTTCCTTCCCAATCAATATAACTCCTCCTTAACATCATTACATTCCATCTTTGCTTCGTTAAACCTTCCAAGGTCATCTTGCATGTCCATGCACAATTTCTCTTCTTTTCATTTGTTACTCATCACTCCTAAACTCTTGAGCTTACTTATACATTGCTCCCATTACCTTAACACCTTGACATGGTTCTTCATTTACCCTGACCATGTAACACCCTCCTTAGACATTTCCACCTCTTCTATGCATCTTATTCACCACCCTCATGATCATACTCTCTTTACATTCCTAGTCATTTTCCTTGACATTTGACAACATTCTCCCACACCTTTCTCTTCCATCACCTAAGTCCACTCATAACATCTAAACTAAACCTCATTAGTCCACTACTAGCATCATCACGCTTACACAAGGTTCTCAAAACTCTCATTGTTTACTCTCTAGTTCATACCTAAATCATCTCAAAGCATTATACACCTTCTCCTCCAAATTTGTACAAGTCTTACCATTCCTCATACCATGACTTTGGTGTGTTTAATACACTTACCAATCCTCTAATTCCTCTAGACATCTCTAGGTCATTCTAAACCTCAAGAACTCCTTAGTTAACTCATTTCCACCCAATTTTCTTTTCATGCTCCCTAGTAAACCCTAGGGCATATTAACTCACCACTACCACTTAAACACTTTGTTTTCTACTCAAATTTCGCCATAGCTTCTCTAGCATCTTATCATGCCCAAATGCATTGTTTTCCTCATTCAACCATCTCACACACATCAAGTTCTTTCTCATCATATCTCATCACCCAAACCAACTCATCACAACAAACTCATATATTGCAATAATCTTAAATTGCATAGCACTAAAGGCTCTTAAATGACATGGATCTTAGGCCCTTAAATAACTTAAACTTAAACACTGAATTTCCCACGTATAAAAGCTTTCAACCTGCAAATACACCCATCAATCTCATAGTAGTTTTAATGCTCTTAAATCCCTCTTAAACTTATATTTCTAACTCATTCCCATTGGCTCCTTAGTCACAAGTTCATAAGCTTATTTAAATTCTTTTTCTTAGGTTACATAACCCATTACCTAATGTAAGCCTTAGGCTACATTGGTACTCATCTAAAACTCATTCCTTAAACCTTAAACCACCATTAGGTAAGTAATTTACTTGTTTTCTCAAGCTTATCTTATCTTCCTCCTTAGACCTTCTTCTTGAATGAATATCGGCCACCACTTAAACTTCCTTTGCCAATGTTCTAACCAATATTAAATGACTCACATGAGTACTAAACAATACACTAACCTCAAGGAATGAAAACCTAGGTTAGAAATGTGTTCTAAGGCATAAAAGTGGATGATTACCTTTGAAGTCTCAAAGTAGACTTGGGCATTGAATGAAATAGGACATCCACTAGTCCTTGGTGAATAAATCAAGCTATAACAAGGCATAAAAACAAGGCCCCATGAGTAGTAATTTTCGGCCATGTGGAAGGAATGATGGAAACATGGTTTTTCTTACATTTTCTTTACCTTAAGAGAATGGAGAAGCTAATGAGCTCTTCAAACTTTATTTCCTCCATCAATGGAGTTTTCTCATGGCACCAAACTTGAGCTTTGAAAGATTTGAAAAGATAGAAAGATAGGTCTTGGCCTAACTAAGAGAAATCTATACTTAGTTTTTGATTTGGAGCAAAGATGAACACTTGGTGAGCAATTGAAGGTGGAGCACCCATGGATGGAGCTCTCTGGTTTTGGAGCAAGATAAGGGAAGAAGAAGACCGTGGAAAAAAGAGAAATGAAGAGAGAGAAGAAGAAAAGTAGGCTAATATAAGATATTTGCTTTATAAATGCAAATAGTAACTCCTTTTACTTATCTCTTCTTTCTTCCTTATTTGATGTAGTCTATGGTGACTCATCCTTATAAAACCGGCCCCCATCTTAAATAAGGCTAGTCATGGTCTTTGTTGACCAACTAATTAGCTTATATTGATTAAAACTTAAACTAGTCACTATTTGGCACTATTCACTAATTAGTGCACATATTTCTGAAAATTTTGATTTCCCATTGATTTAGGCTTCCTAATGTGATACTAATTAGTACACATGTTGATTAAAGAGTAATGATGGACATCTAGCCACTCAAAACTCAATTCTAAGACAATTTCTCAAAAATGTGCTTTAAGACTTCTTAAAGCACATTTTGTGTTTTAACTTGTTTTCAAGCTTGGTTTTCTTTGGTAATTGGTTTAAAATGACCATTAGAATATTACTAAGGTCTTGTCATGATATTTGGGTACTCACCCAAGTCTCTCCAAGCTTAGAGCACATTTTTGCCCTAATTGCCCTTAAGACACTTTTGTGTTTTCCTTGGTTTAAATTGTCTACCAATCTTTCTAAGGCATATTCTAGCCTTACTACATCATAATTTGATGTTTACTTAGCATACTTGGGTTTGGGGTATTTCAGTTTAGGCTAGTTTTATAAGCTTTATGATATATTTAATGCCTTTAAAACCATAGGTTATAATATTATCTTGTGAGATGCAAAAATATAGAGTTATAAGGGTTATTTGGATAATTTAATACACTTCAAGGACTTAGGAAAAATACCTAGGAACTTTGGAAGTGTTTGGACTAAGTTAAAGACAAAATTGACTTTAAATGAATTATAAGTTATTTAATGACTTAGAAAATGTAAGGATTAAATATAGGTTGTTTAATGCAAAAGAAATAAAGTATGGGGTGATAGATATTAAATAGGCCAAAAGTTTGAGGATTAAATTATTTAGAAATGAAAATTATAAGTTTACGTAAGTTTAGGAGTAAATTACAAAACATTGGGTCAATTCATAATTCTAGAAAAAATTAGAGGAGAATAGAGTAAATTTGGTTAAACCTGGTTGGAGTTATTGTGTTGACTAAAATTGGGAAAGAAATGTAGAAATTGGAATTATGTAAGAATTATTATATATTTGTAAGATTATAAAATCTAGTGGGGTAAAACCATAATTATGGGAAAATCAGATAGGAACCAAAAAAACAGGGGAGTGTGTTTAGGAATTTCCAAAAATATTAGGGAGAGTTTGGAATTAATTAAATGAAGAATTAAAATTAAAAGATAGTTAAATTGGTGGTCAATTGTAAAGACTAGAGAAGTCAAGGGGTCAAAATGTAAATATGGTTAAATGTAGGGAGAATTCAGAAATGGGCATAATGGGAGTTGTTTGGTGATTTGAAGAATTATAATTGAAACTTGGATATAATTAAGTGAGAAATTAAAACTATTGGATATAAAAGTATAAAGGGATTAAGTTGTAAACTTTGGAACATTTGGGGAAATAAGGTAATAAACAAAACATTAGAACATATGAAAGTATGAGCACGTAACACAGTAAATAAAAACCAAAGGAACTAATAGAATCGTTATGTAACATTTTGATGGATAATGACACACAAATATAAATAAATGTAAGTGTATGTGTATATATAGATGATAAAATAAACCAGGATGATTAATGTAATATAAGTGTAACGTTGAAATTTATGCGAACAAACTCATATATATATAATTAAAGGATTGGAACTTTGGTATAATTAAATAAGAGATTGGAGTTATATAATTGAGATTGAATTGTAAAGTTTGGAATTACTTGGGGGATTAATATAATGTTATTAAGAACATTAAAAATTATAAGAACAATGTGTCCATATGGATACACAAAAAATCAAGAGGATAAATGTAACATTAATGTGATATTCAATTAATGAGAACATATGCTATATATATATATATATATAAATAGTTAGTAAATTAAACTAAGAGGAATACTATTAAACAAAAACGGTTACATCCGAAAGTGATAAGGAATCAACGAACTTGATTGATTCGGTTTATAGGATTGGGATAGTCGGGGTGCCAGCCAGGATTAGGCTAGCGTCAAATTAGGCTAAGGTATGGTTTCTTGTGACCTACATGTTACAAAGGTTACCTCAGCTTGTGTGCTATCTATTGTGTGAAATGGCCAAAAAGATAATTGCATGGAAAATGGTTTATTGTGTTGTTTTGTGCTATTGTATTTATCTAAACTTGACCTTATCTGTGGTGTGCTACTAACTACACATTAGAGTAGTCATAAACACACATAAGGATCATATAATAAACAGTTAGAAGAACCAAGAGGATTAAGTATATTAACTTATCTAACAGTGGAGTTATATAAGAATTTCTCACTAACTTCCCCTCAATACTCAGTCAACATCTGAAACTGAGATGGTCGAACTAACTTACTAGAAGTAGGACAAACGTTCTAATACCTCTGACGAGCTTGGATTACTGGAGAAGAGAGGAGTCTGGGAAGGATTCGGCCGCACGCGTATTTGTTTTGGAGGACGATATTTGCATCAGATCCGTTTCTGTAGGACCATTGTCTTCAGACATGGTCATCCTTGAGTCAGCGACTGACTCATCTAACATGGTTCTTACATACCCAAATGAGTTACGAGTGATTATGAAAGAGAAGATCCCATTGTGTCTTATGAGGATTAAAGAGGACTTGTACGCTAAGGCCGAATTCGAGATTCTAATGAAATCTCAAGGCCTAGAAATGAACAGAGACTGTCTCATTATATTTGAATTCTTACTCTTGTTTAATGTAATGCTTGAATGAGTGATTGTTATTACATGCTATCATGTTGTGTGTTTACTGCACTTCTTATGTTGTTTAATAAAATCAACCGAGTGTACATTGACCAATTAGTCGTGTGTATCCGGGTAGCTAGCAGGTTCACGTTATCATACTCAGCAAGTTGTGTTGAGCCCGTTGTGACCTAACCATTTCAGGTACTTGATTAAAGACGGGACCCATTCGGAGTGTAGACGGGGTAGACATCATTTTGGTATACTTTTGGGTTTTGAATATACTTTAGGCGTTTGTACACTCATATTTATTGTTAGTTAAGTATGGATTACACTTGTATTTTGGACTCGGAAACTTAGTATGAACTCGGTATGTATTGTAATGGCGTTTTAAGTTAGAACTTTCTGGTCAATCATACCATAAAGTTTGTGTTTGATAGGCTTGTCAGTCACGTGGGTGACTGCCGGCGGTTACACTAAGAATTTGATTGAGATATCAGTTGTGAGTTAATGGGATTGGTGTTTAAGTTTACCGCTAATTAATTGGTTAAGAGATGGGGTGTTACAAAAAGAGTCTAAGTCAATCCATAGGCTAAAAAAACAAATAGATTTTATCCATAACACATACACACTAACATGCTCATGGACGACAAGGGGCAAGAAGTATAGTCATTTCCACAATACCTTTCAATGCCACTTACACATAACTTGTAATGATCGTTATTGCTGAGCATCGCAGTTTTGAAGAATTTATAACTCCATATGTGCAATTCATAAATATTTAACAAGTTAAGCACACAGGGACCATCTCCACCCCCCAGAATTTTCTCTCCACCTATGTAGCAGCTTTGGGCCAACTTTCCCAAGTTTCTCACCCTAGGAAATCAGGTGATGAAGCACTCTTAAAGGCTTAATAACCGAGTGGACGGGGTCTATTTTGGTTGAGGAGAAACAAGCTAGCGGAGTACCTTGCACTTGTCATGTCTTTTCTTTCAATGAAAAACACCTATGGACACAGTCTATCGATACGAGAACATGAATTGTTCAACATCCGGTAATTTGCATGACCAAGTTGAATGTGCCAAAGAAGTTAACTCTTGGAATGGACGTTGAGGCAGACTTGGTCATCCGGGTTTATATTTTCAGACACATCTTGTACATTTTTTCTCCCTACGTCCAGTGGCTTTTAAAGACCTTGTATGCTCATCAAAGACTTTACAATCGGAAAATGAGAAAAGTATTAAGTTAAATCTATCGCAAATTTGGTAAATACTTAAAAGACTATGTTGAAGTTCAGTGGCCAGATGGACTCCATCTACCTTAAACTTGAATGATAAAAGTATTTTCTTCCCACGATTTTGCCTTGATTGTTGTTCCCGAAGGTGACCTTATCTTCTTTGTAGGCTAAAAGCAAAATGAATTGATTGGGGTCTCCTATCATATGAAGGGAGCATCCACTATCTAAGTACCAGCAGTTTTCATTCGCCTTCACCTACAAAACAATAGATCATTTGTTAGTCTTGGGAACCCAGTTGTACTTAGGTTCCCTTTTTGAATCAGATTGTTTTAATTTCTCACGTGCTTCAAGAATAATTTAACACGTTCAAGATTAAAAGAAATATTTTCTCAGTTTTTCACAGGCACGATCTCGATTTCCTAGGCATCCACAATAACCACATATCTTTGTAGGAGGGAGATTGACATATTTCTTATTGTTTTTCCACCAGAAATCAAACTTCTAGTTGTCGCTTGTGTTTATTATTGGGTTTAGAAACATTTCTGGGAATATCAAACTTGCCTTTGTGCCACTTAGGCTTGGATTGAGTGGATCCAACTCCAGATCATAAATTGATTACCTCCTGAGAAAGTTTCTCAACTTCCTTTCATAGATTATCACGATCTTGACTAACTTCCTGGATCTCGGAGTTCGCCCACTCTGGCAGTTCTGATGGAGTGACTTGTTTGATGAATTTGACAGGCTTAAGAGAGAGCACATGTTCCTTCTCTTTATGTTTTTGTGTGACTTGATCAACGGAAGAGTTGAGAGAAATGATTTGAGATTCTGAAATATTTAACTCATTCTGTAGAGAGCAACACTTATCAGCGAATACAGTAAGATCTTTCCTAAGAGAATCAATCTAAGTTAGGACTCTTCTTGTTCCCTTTGGTTTGATTCAGTTAAACTTTTGGCTTTATCTAGCTCTTTTTTAGGGGAGTCGGCAGAGAGCTAAGAGTCTTGCAAATCCAATCTAGGTGAATAAGCATTCGTCTTGTGCTCCTCGGTTTCATCTACTAAAGCATGAATTACAATTTTCGATTCTTCAAGTCTTCTGTCAAATCAGAAATTTTTCTAGTGAGGTTATCTTTAAGATAGTTAGTATCTGAGACCATTTAGCAATCAAGGTAAGGAAACCCTTAGGAGATATACGATGAAGGTTTGTTTCTAAATGAGATCTCACTACCTCCTTGTCAGGTATCATGGAATGAGTCTGGTCATGTGCCATTATGGGGTGTCTTGACCTGCAAATCTTGATCATTAATTACAGGAATTTGACTAGAAGAAGAGCATGTATTACCACACTTCTTTTTGACATTCTTCTTATACTTATCCACCAATTGTAGATAAGAACCCAAGTCCTGACAACTCCACTTGGATAGATCTTTGCAAGCTTTGGTGGAGATTACAGCTTCTGCCCACTCTTCTTTGAGACTATCAAGCAGCATGTGCAAGACACTCCCCCTATCTGGTAGGGTATTGATTTCCTGCATAGTAGTGGTTCTTAAGTAAAATTGAGCAAGCACATATTCTAAAGACCCACCTGGTTTTTGAAGAAACTTCTCGTAATCCATTATGAGCTCTTGAGCCTCGCATTTCTTAAGCTCAGTAACTCCTTCATGAGTTTCTTGGAGAAGAGTCCAAATTTCATTCGTTGTGTTGTGAAGATTGACTCTTCTCTACTCCGGGGAAAGACATGTGTAAATGGCTCGGGAGGCTTGTCAATTTAGCTCATACCGCTTACATTCTATAGTGGTCCATGTAGATCAATCGGGATTGACTTGGAGGTCTCCTTAGATGACAATCTCCCATAGTTTGAAGTTAACTGACTTGATGTGTTGCTCAATTTCATTCTTCCAATGGTCCTAATTCGTGGATGTGAGTCTAGGATGCTCAAAGTGCATCTTGTTGTTTGGTTAGCGAAAAAATCTATCATTTCTTCTTGATGGAATGTTAGCTAAACTTCGCTCTGATACCATGTGTAAGATCGGACAGCTGACTCAAACCAACTCAAGGTGTGAGTCTGTGAGATGGTTTGACTCAATCAAACTAAGTAAGCAGAATTGTACTCGAGATGTGGAAACCTTGAAGAACTCAGGAAGATACACAATATAAGTTATTTTATTTCTTTGTAATACAAAAATAACTTACACTTCCCACTAAGTAGAAAGGATCTACTCAATGGTTTCTCACTCACCTATCCAACACAATTTCTAATCAGTACGATGATAAGTGTGATGAGACTAGGACCTACCTAGAATGGCTGTATCGATGTGTACAAATAGAATCTGGTACTTCTCCCCCCTCTCTCTCGATTACAGAAACAACTCTCTAAAGTAGGTCTCTCAATTAATTCTCTAAAAAAGCGTAAAAGACAAATGAGGTTACAAATTCTTATATAGCTCCTAGGATTTGATCGTTGTGGAAAGTTAGTTCCTAAATTCCAGGAACTAACTCCTTCATGCTTAAATTGTGGAAGTTGGGACCAAGTCTTCTGATTATGGCCACATTGCATGAATTCCAGTCCAAGTCTGAACGTTGATGACTGTTGCCAGGTCATTGTTGTTGCTCCTTACTTTTGTAACCAATTAGCTGACTCTCTCAAACTTTCAACAAGGACAAACTCTCTCTTGTTTTGTGAAGTGCGATTGACTCGTTCAATTGAGGGATTATCTAAGCAACATCTTCATACTCACACAGATTACCAACTACTTGTGTGGGGATTGACCGCCTGAATGAGTTGATGAAGACACTAGCACAACAACCAGTAGCTAAGAACAACACCTAGTGGACCAAGGATGATTTCGTGACAGCTCTATTAGATATGCCGAGATGACTTCTAACCCTTTGGTGCTTTCAGATGCCATAGCGTTCATGACAAACCCAAGCCATAGGAACTTTTTCAGGAGTGTCTTGAAGCGAGCATGAAGTGATAAAACTCTAAGATACATCAACTCTATTGTTAAGAGCTACCATGTTCTAGGAGCTAGTTATTTAGTTGTATGTTCTTTTAACCGGTTGACTGTGTATGAGTTAGAACTGAAGTTGTAGTACTAGTTTTGTAACTTTGCTTGCTGGACGCCTCATTTTGCGTGCTTTTTGTGATAACAACATGTGTTTGTAGTTTGGCACTAACTTGTGAACGATATGTGTGGAACAGATTATGCACACTTATTTTTAATAGTAACTATTTACAATATACATAGTGCAATGAACATGGCTAACGAAAACTTCATTGACCAGTTGTTAAACGATCCTGAAACTTTCTTAAAATTTGTTACCGCAACTAAAGGACAGATAGCTAGTGCCCAAAAAATAGTTAATGGAGCTACATTGCTACCAGTATCACGTCGACTTAATATTCCCCTTCCAACTCCTATGTACGATAATGAATTCAATAGAGAGATGTGGGTGAATGTGCTACTTAGGAGCAACCCAAAAAAAATTCTAAACATGTTAAGAATGGACCAAAATGCGTTCCTCCGTTTTGCAAGAAAATGGAAGCTAGGTACGGGTTAACACAAACTGTAAACATGAGCATTCAGGTTGACCTTGTGTTGTTCTTGTACATACTGGGACAAAACGTCGAACAAAGAGGCTTTTGAAAGATTCAGCCTAAGTCCCGAGACCATTAGTCATCACTTCAAGAAGGTCTTGAGATTGATGTGGGCATTCGCATGTGACTACATCAAGCCAAACCAACAACAATGGATAGATATTCATCCAAAGCTAGATGAAGTCTCTTGTCATGACCCGTACTTCAAGGAATGACATTCCTCGTCTCATTATGTAGGACACTATTGGAGCGTTGGATGGAACACCCATTGACGCCGTTATTTCGGGACCGCTGCAGTAAGAACGTGGGTAGGAGTGGTACCCCTACAATGACCGTACTAAGGATGTGAAACTGCAACATGTTAATCATGTACGTGGTTACTAGATGTGAAGGATCGATGCATGATGCATGCATTCTTTATGACGCACGAGCCGACCAAGAATTGAACTTTCCCAAGCCACCTGCTGGTATAACAATTTTAAATGTGATTAAATGTATCTATAACAAGTGTTCAATACTTTTTTTACCGATGACTAACAGTAATTGCAAATAATATGAAAGTATTACTCAGGGGACAAGGGATACACAGACCATAATGGTGTAATGGCACCATATTTTTTGGATGCATGTACCACCTTACATGTTAAGAGGAGCCCCGCCAACGTCCAAAAAGGAGTACTTCAACCGAGCACATTCATCGCTAAGGTGCGTCACTGAAAGAGGTATGGAGCGCTGAAGAAAAACAGAAAATACTGGCTATGGTACCCCTTACAGTGTGAATTACCAAAGTCGGATTGTTAGTGTGTGTTTCACGTTGCACAACTACGTGATGTTGAGCAAAGCATACTCAAGTAACTCGACTGTCCTGATGAAGTAGAACTAAGAGGAGGAGGAGCCAGTTCTTCTGAGGTTGAAGAAGAGGAGGATGTCCTAGATGAGATAGCAAATCCATTGAGCATTACAAATCCGCGTGATTAGATTGCTGATGCTATTACTGCTAATTTTAGATGTTGAATTTTGATCAAACAATAGTTTATGTTCTATGAACTTTTGTCATACTGATTTTATCAAGATTTGAGTATGTACAAACCTTTGGTGGTTGCAAAATACTTATCTTATAACATTTGTTATTAGTTATTTATTTATTATTTAACAAAATATTGTTTTAAACTGTAAGTTAATATTATAATTGTAGTACAGAAAATGATAAAAGTATTGCATGTAACTAACTTAACTAACTTATGCTATAAAAATGCCATATTGCCAATCAACATTTTCAAAACAGCTACAAATATGCTAGCACAAAACAATCATCAAATTATGCTATAAATATGTCAACACAAAACAACTACTCGAATATACCATAAAATAGCTACAAAGAAACCAAGCAAAATTTATCGCTAAAGAATATTATATATATATATATATCTTTAAATAAATAGTGTGGACTGTGGAGTGGGGTTAAATTAGATAAATATATTAGTTATCGTGACTAGCAATAAAAATAGTTAGATAATTAGATAGGGCCAATACTTCACTTTGATACACGGAAGTTTATACTGTTTTGTTAACTTAATTTGATTTGTGGGGAAATAGAGTTAAAAAAATCTCAACAAAATTTGTACGGTTTACCCTAATCATTCTATTTAACGTTGGAAAACTCATAGGTGATTTGTGATGGATGATTTAACTAACGAATTTTTTTTCAGAGTGGTGTTCTCAAACCCATATGATCTAAACTTTGTGCTCACTGAAGGTCCCTGTCCGATTATAGATCACTACTGTAATACCCCCAAATTTCTAAACTGTGATTAGGGCCTTACTTAACTGTAAACCTTAGGAAACCCTAATTTCTAAAGATGGAGAAGGTTATAATTAGTTGGAGGTGCTTGGTGAACATTAGGAACCTTAGTTCCCGGAGTATCACCCGGTAAACCTTAGTTTCGCAGAATTCCTGAAATTTCCGAAAATTACTAAATTCCTTAGGAACTGAGAGTGGTTATCAACCTTAGGAAGAGTGTAAGGTACTTTTGAGAGTGTTTTGAGGGAAGAAACAATCATATCTTTCTTCTTTTAATATAAGACAATCCAGTTACATTTTTCAGTATTTAGTGGTTCTGGGCAAACAAGGCTTTGGAAGAGCTCAGAAGTGACCCGAGGAAATTCCTGAAACTAGATAACCCACACTAGTATTAACATACCCACATATATAGTCTTAATACCCATGAAAAGCTCAAGCCAAAACATGGCCTAAGGTGGTGGCCTAAAATATCAAGGAAGGAGGAGAAAAATATCTCGGTTACTATTCACCACTATTCACACCTCCTTACTATTTGCAATGATGATCAAGGCAACTTGCCCCCTCCTTATCCATTCAAATGCGGTTATGTATAGATGGTTAGGATTGGTTTTTGACACTTGACACAAATCAATGGCTATGGACAATTCTAGAAGTAATGATGACAAGTTAAAGGATAAGGATGAAATTTAGTATAAAAGGGGGGTGGAGGTCGGCCATGGTAGGTGAGCAAGGTGGCCATTCTTCTTCATCTACCTTGCTTCTCCTAAGTTATAAAACACCATTGGAGCTTAGGCAACAACACTCCTCCATTGGAAACACAAATCTAAGGTAGTAATTAAGCTAAAATCAAGGAAAAAGGCAAGTTTAAGGAGTGGAAGCCAAACTCCAAGGTGGGCGACTTGGTTGGTGGATATTTTGAGCTCAAGCAACTTATAATCAAGGTATAAGAACATAAAAATGTCTAGGAGAGGACAGGTAACATCTATGCACATCACTTTCACCCTTTAAGCTTATTTTCCTTCTTAAGACATTCTATTTGGTTACCTACGAATCCTATGTCCTATTTTCTTAAAATTTTTACAGTAATCTAGGGATGAATATTTAGTGATTATCCTAGAAAATCAAGTCGAAATAAGGTTGGGAAGTAGGAAAACTCTAAAGAATCTTGAAAATGGGAGAAAAATGAGCTTTAAGCTTTAGGAATTGTTTGGATGGGTTTCCGACATGAATTTGAGCTAAAATTTTAGGGTAGTCTTAATAGTGAATATATGGTTATGGTTGAAAAATCAAGTCGAATGGAGAAATTTAAGTCGGTTAGACAAGGTAAAGAAGCTATAAATGAGAAAATGTGCTTTAAGCCTTTCTGAGTGGTTGAATGGGTTTCCGAATTGATCTTGAGCTGAAATTTTGGGGAGATACTTGTTTTGTTGATATTGGATCATGGTTAAATTTTTAGGCCGACAATCCTTTGGGAAGTTATTTAAGTTGGTGAATAGTGATTTTGGTCAAAAATAAGAATTTAAGCTTTCTAAGGCGGTTTCTTGGAAATTGTTTGATTCTCTGATTTATTGGAGCTTGAATGGTATTTTTATGATGTTATTGAGGTTATTTTACAAGTGGTGAGCTTGATGTGTGAATTACTACTTGTGTAAAGCTTGGTTATGATATCTTACTTATGGTTTGTAAATGTGTTTAAGGATAGCCTCTTGTGGTGGTGGTGGAAAGTATTGTGTGATGTTGATATCATGGTTATCCTAAGGCTATGCCTCTTGTGAGAGCCTTTAAGGCCAAGCCGACGTTCCGGCAACAATATAAGCTCCTACTAATGAATTGGAGCTGCCACTATGATCTACTCCTATTGGGCAGCAGTTTTCAATAGGGGGTGTGCACACTTAAGGACATAGGGTGGGTGGTGGTGGGTGGACTTCATTTGGAAATATCTTGTTTATGATATTAATTATCTCTTGATAATTCTTGGTACAGGTAAATGGTGTATGATCTATTTCTGATTTGTTATATATTGTTAATATTTGTTGAAAACAAAGGTTTTAAAGAGAAAATAAGTTTTTACGGGGTGTGGTGGTAGTGTTACTCAGTTTTTACTGATTTTATTTGTTTGTGTTTTTCTGTGTATATGAACTCTGTGTGTTCAGGGTAACTGGGATGGTCACCTTCTCTGCACTGAGGACGAGTCCACCGATACTTTCTATATTTTCATGTTTGTCACCTATCGTAGAAGTATACAGCTGGGGTCACCGAGATAGTGCTTGAGGAGTGGAACAAGAAGATACAGGGTTTTAGGCACCCGGAGAATGACAGTAGTCAGTCCATCACCTATGAAGTTTCCACTGTTTATGAGTACATGGAAGTAGTCCCATGCTAAGATGCTAGTGATGTAATAGTCTTTGATACCCCTTGCTTTTGGTGTAAAATAGGAGTAGGAGCTAACATAGTAGTTGGCTGGAAGGGGTCTTTTGGTACTAAGGTGTGAAGTAAAGTGGGGTGGTTGGGTCACTCTTTTGGTAGGAGAACGGCGTTGTAAGATAGCTAATGTAGGGGTGGTGGTGGTAATAGCCTTACACTTACTAGTTTCTAGTAAGTGTGGCGGTAACCCCCGGGGCTGGTATTAGGGGACCTTATGTAAAAAGGACTGACGCATGTATAATATTAACGTTTATGGTGCTACTTCAATTATGGTATGTTCTTAAGAAATTAAAAAAAATGACTAAGTAAATGGTGGTGGTAAACCGGGGCGTTACAACTACTTAACCATTCGTAGATGAAGGCCAAATTTCAACCCAAACACAGAGGCTCTGTCTAATCTTGAGGTTCTAGTTCTATTTCCAGACCTCCCAAGCGAAAACTACAATGAGGTTTTCTGTCAATTATTGGGTCAAAAGTTGGGAAAGTTAAAAGAGTGGATTTATCTTTGTCTTATTTCGGCAAATCAAGACTTGCAAGGGTAGCAATTGAAGTGGATCTAACTAAACCTCTGTTGGCCAAATATTGTTTCGTCGAAAGGTGATGAAGATTGAGTATGAAGGACTCCATCTTGCCTGTTTTAACTGTGGTTGATATGGCCACAAGGATTCTGATTGCCCTTTCCGTGAAAAGACGGGATAGTTCACCAAGAAGAGGGTGTCAAATTAGTCCAACCTAGTAGCTCGAATGACCTAAATTACATCCAAGAAGATTTTGGAGAGTGGATGGTGCCAAAGAGAAAAAACATTACCAGGTCTTCTCGGAAACCTCTCGCCCACTCTAAAATCCTATTCCTGATGACAAGTTAGCGATTCACCTTCAGAAACCAAAAGAGAATAACGAATCGATACGCGCAGCCCCTTCAAAGTTTCTGGACTTGGATGTAGATCAACACCAAAAGGCGGGTGTCGGCTCTCGAAAAACCCTAACCTCTAATCAAGGTAATAGTCTTCGATATCCCAGAAGATCAAAAAGGAATTAAGAATAGAAGAAACCCAGAAAGTGGTCAAGATAAAGGTTCTCCTAGAACCAGCTTGAGGCAAGTCCAAGTTGCGAACTCTGGAATTTCACATCAGTGTGTATTGGCGCCGGTCAACAGCGCTGAGGTACTCCGGCCTGGTAAGCCTCCCGATGGGGTGGCTCCTAAGTAAGTTTTTCTTCTCTGATTAGCTTATTAATGCAGGTTGATAAGATTCTTTTATGGAATGTAAGGAGTGCTCTTAAGCCCAGCTTTCTTCGTTCTTTTAATGATCTTTCCAGAATGCTTAGACCTGACATAGCTACCTTGTTTAAGCCCCGTATTAGTGGTGTCACTATGGATGGTATTTGTGCTAAACTGGGTTTTGATGGGGTGTTTAGAGTGGAGGCTCAAGGTTTTAGCTGTGGGATTTGGTTGTTGTGGAAAAATCTTGTCAATCTCAGTGTGGTCTGCTCTGACTCTTAGTTTGTGCACTGTAAAATTGTTGGGGAAAAAACAAGTTTCTTTCTTACGTTTGTGTATGTTAGACCTAATAAGAATATGAGGAAACTTCTTTGGGATCAGCTTGCTAGGCTTTCTATTCCTTCAATTCGGGGTGGATAGTAGGGGGATTTTAACACCACCTTGTACCCTTTAGATAGGAGTAAGTCTAATAACTCTAATTGTAGGGTGGACAACGAGTTTTCTTATTGGTTTCATGGTTGTAGTTTGGTAGATATTTGGAAGTTTGGTAATAGGTTCACTTGGTCCAATGGTAACATTTCTGCTTGTTTAGATAGGGTCATTTATAATGTTAGTTGGAGGAGATCCTTTCCTGATGCAGCGGTTGAAGTCCTCCCTAGAACTGCGTCTGACCATAGCCCCCTGCTGCTGTCTTTAAATTCTGTCTCTGATGGTAGTAATAGAAATAAACAATTAAAATTCTTGGTCGCATGGTTTTCTCATCCTGAGTTCAAATCTACGGGTATCCAGAATTGGTGTAAAGATGCTAATCTCAAAGATGCCATAAATGGGATGGGTTTACACATAAGGGGCTGGAATTGAAACGTGTTTGGTCATATAATTATGTCTAAAAAGAGGATTTTGGCTAGAATCAGAGGCATACAGAAAGCGATTGACATTGGTAGAGGGGATCACCTTAAAGACCTAGAGGGAAGATTGTTGAGAGAATTAGAGACTTGGGAAATCCGAGAGGAATCCTTGTGGATGCAAAAATCTAGGGACAAGTGGGTTACCTTGGGTGACAAGAACACCGCCTACTTTCATACTAAAACCACCATTCGGAGAAATAGAAACAAATTTTGTAAGCTTCTAGGTCCTGATGGGTGCTGGGTTTTGGGTGATGATAACCTGGGATGTTTGTTAAAGATTCATTTTAGATCCCTATTTAGCAGAAGAAACTGTCCCCTTCTTCTTCTTGAAGGCCATGATTTTGTTGTTCTTGATAGTAAGGAGAGGGCTACCCTTAGCTGTCAGGTTTCTTTAGATGAAGTTTGGTACGCTTTAAAAAATATGAAAGCATTAGGTGCCCCTGGTATTGACGGTTTTCCAACAGGTTATTACCAATTTTTCTGGAAATTAATTGCTGATAGTGTTCTCAGGTTTGTTAGGAGTGCCTTTTCTTCTCAGCATTTTGATCCTAAATTGAATGAGATTATCATTACTGTGATCTCTAAGGTGGATACTCCTATTGACGTTAGCCATTTTAGACTTATCTCTCTCTCTCTCTGTCAAGTTCAATACAAAATATGGCTAAAGTCATTGTTAACAGGCTGAAACCATTCATGAATAGATGGATCTCTAATAGTCAATCTAGTTTTGTCTCTGAGAGAAGCATTATGGACAAACATCATATTAGTCCAAGAAGCTATTTATTTTAAGGATCATACTAAGGCTAGAGATGGGTTTATAGCAATGAAAATTGATCAAGCCAAAGCTTATGATTGTCTAGCTTGGGATTTTATCTCCGATACTTTGAGCTATTTAGGTATCAGTGATGATCTGAAAAATCTAATTATTTTCTGTGTTACATCTGTTTCTTTTCAAGTAAGTTGGAATGGGAATATTTCTGAATCGTTTAAAGTAGGTAGAGGAGTTAGACAGGGGGATCCCCTCTCCCCAATATATTTGTGTTATGAATGGAGTGGCTCTCTCAGCTTATTCAAAGGAATGTGGACTCAAAATCATGGACTCCTCTAACAATCAATAAAGAGGTAACATATTATCCCATGTATTTTTTGCTGATGATCTAGTCTTGTTTGGATCTGCTAGTCCTAGGCAAGTTATATCCATGTGTGAATGTGTTGAGGAATTTTGTGGTGCATCTGGTCAAGTGGTAAGTTTTGAAAAATCTGTTGTTTTTCTGTCCAAAAATATTAGTGCTTAGAGAGCTAGAATTATCAGGACTGAATTTGGTATGCCTACTACCATGAAATTTGGGAGGTATTTAGGTGTATATCTTAGACAAGGCAGGCTATCTAAGCAAGATCATAATCTGATCATTTCAAAGGTGAGGGATAGATTGGATGGTTGGAAAAGAAAAACCCCTTTCTATGGTAGGTAGATTGTCCCTAGTTAAACGTGTCGTTGCTTCGATTCCTATCCATACCATACCATGCAATGCCAAATTCTCCCAAAAGGAGTATGTGACAAAATAGACAAGTTATGTAGAGATTTTATATGGGGTCATGAGTCGGGAGAAAGAAAATTCCATGACATTGGTTGGGATACTATGTGTCTTCCAAAAGATAAAGGCGGTCTAGGCATTCGGAGAATGAGAGAGACTAATAGGGCTTGTTTTGGAAAAATAGTGTGGAATCTAATTAGTAAACCCCCTCGTTTGTGCCAAAAAATTCTCTTGAATAAATATATAAATCTGAATTCCAACAAAGGTTCTTCTAATTGGAAAAACATCCTGAAATGCTCCGATGTGATTGAGCAGGGTGCTCGATGGGTGATTGGTAATGGCACAATGGTCAAATTCTGGTTGGATTATTGGTGCGTCCACCCTAACTTGGCATCGATGTCTATGGTGACCATTCCCCCCAATATGATTAATGATAATGTATCTACTTATTGGCACCCGCATGAAGGGTGCAATTGGGATTGTTTGTCTAATTTTCTTCCTCCCAACTGCCTTGATTCTATAATGAATGTGAAGGTGACTCCTGATGGGGTTGCTGATTTTTAACTTGACAGTTGAATTCTAGTGGCGACTACAATGTTAGTAGTGCCTATAGTCTACTAACCAGCAAGGAGACATCTCCTTTTTCCAATTGCTCTAATTCTAATTTGTTTTATAGAATATGGAAACTTCAAACTCAGGAAAGGATTAAACTCTTTTTATGGAGAGATGGGTTGGGTAAGCTTATGACTAATGCTCGACACGCATATTTTGTTAGAGTTATAATTGCCCACTTGACCGTTGGTCATATGCCTGTCATATACAACAGCTTAGCATAGGCATAGTCTATAAATAAGAACAGAAACAGCAGTAGCAGTCTCTGTAACAATCGTTCTATATAGAACAGTCTTGTACATTCATTCCTTAATAGAGAAATACAAAACATCGATTCTGTTTGCTTTGCTCTCTTCGTTCTACTCTTCTATCCCTCTCTCTCATTCACACAAATCAAACATGGTATCAGAGCATTAACACCAGGCAACTCGTTTGATCACTGGGAAATCAAGAAAACTCAGAGATGGAGGACGACAGTAAGAAAGAAGACAACGATGAGAATGCGACAAAATCTATACAAGAAAACTACAAAGAAGAAATCACAGTAGACCTGAATAGCGGCATCGATTACAAGGATCCCCTCTTCCTGCATCCGGCTGAACAACATAACCAGCTTCTTGGGCCGGAAAAATTCGATGGCATGGGATTCTTATCTTGGAAACGATTGGTGACAATTTCACTAAAGACGAAGCACAAGTTTGGATTACTCGATGGGACAATCCAGTAACCAGAGATCACCTCGGAGCGGTACGTACAGTGGGAGAGATGCAACAATGTAGTAATGTCCTGGTTGTTGATGTCTCTCAGCAAGAATATCGGGGAAAGTGTTCTCTTCTGCGAAACTGCTCGAGACATCTGGTTGCATCTATGCGAGTGATTCGATCAACCCAACACAACAGAAATTTACGCCATAGAGGATGAACTGGCGGCGCTGAAGCAAGGAAACAATTCTGTCGCAGCCTACTACACCGACCTAAAGAGGCTCTGGGATAGATTAGCATCGTTCAAGGGAAAGACCAAATGCACTTGTGCCTCAACAGCGGAACTCGAAAAGGAGCGCAATCATGAGAAATTGATGAAATTTCTAATGGGGCTAAATCAGGAATTCAAGAATACAAGAGGAAATATTATGCTAATGCGACCCTTACCCACTGTCGGTCAAGCATATGCATTCATTTCTCAAGATGAAAGGGAAAGAAACCTCCCTAAGCGGAAAACGAGTGAAATAGAAGGGGTTACCTTCGGGTCAAGCACGACGCCAGATTCAAAGGAGAAACAAAGAAAGTTCACCAATCCTGGAAAAAGAACCAACAAAACAAGAAAGACACCACCCAAATGCACAAACTGTGTAAAGATTGGGCACACGCGAAGCGAATGCTGGTGGCTCATCGGAAGACCTGAAGGAATGAAAAGCAAATCTGAACAAGGGGGTACCAATGCCAACACAGCAAACGCAGATGGTCAAGAACCCACAAAGGACAGGTCCCCGTCACATGAATGACAGTAGAGCAAATTGATCAGCTGGTATCATACTTGAAAAATAAAGGACAGATAAGTCGAACAGAGGACAACACTTCTGTAACACCCCGGATTTTCTAGCATTTTATTTGGTCAATTTTTTAAACAATATAGGTTGGATATTAATACGCAGCAGAAATAAATCCTAAATCTGGAGTATTATCCACACTCGCAACTAACGAGTGCTAAGGCTTTAACCAACATTTAAATAATCCAAACCAATATTATTAATAAAAGGAAACCGCTAAAGTTATAACAGTCCTCAACAAGAGAGTCTCAAAATTTAAATAAAATTATTCATAAGTACTTAGTCTAGCAGGTCGTCGTCCCATCCCTTAAACTTTATGAGGACCTGTGACAGAAATCCAAACAAACAAACAAAGAGCCACGATAAAGTCAGAAAAACTGAGTAAGCTACCACTTCACTACGTAAAAATCATTTTCTCTTTGAAAACAATTTTACAATATTGCAATGCACCAACATATAATCATCATCCATAAGCATAAAGCAAACTTTGTATAATATTTCATATTTGCTTCCTCAATAACTCAAGAATGGATATCCAGATTAATTAAATTATCTTCTTTGTCCCAACGCGCAGCCAGGACAAAACAACATCTCTCACATTTGGGTACAACACGCAGCTGTAACCCGGACCCCAACACGCAGCCGGGAATCCAACTCACAACTAAATCCTTAAGTGTACACACCCCTCAATAGTTCAAAAGACTACGGAGTAGATCTAGGGCTAACTGTGTCCTAGTGCGGCCCATAGTATCTCAAACTTACGCGTCCTAGTGCGGCCCGCATATATCATCTTATCCATGTGTCCTAATACGGCCCACATGTACCATGGTATAATCTTCCTTATAATTCCTTTATTCATTGATATTATTCACTTTATAATCTCTTTAATTTCCACATATACCACCAAAATTCAGTCATGCCTCAACAATCGTGACTAAAATAATTGCAATCTCACATAATCATATCATTAACATTTACTCATTAATCTTTCCTCTAAAAATAATCTCCATTTATTCACCAAATAATAAACCGCACACTTAAATATTTCCAGGAATCATTATCATAACCAATTCACTCCCGAAAATAATAGTCACTCACAGATAACAATCATAATCACCACAAAAGATTTATTTAACGCAGTTAATACAAAGCTAGTGAACGCAGTAGTAACTTACTTGGAATCTATAAGAAATCCGCACAACCAAATACAGCCTCAATTACTGTTCCTCGCTCCCAATTCGGAGCCTTTACTCTACTGGTTGAGAGAAGACGCAACAGAGGGTAGCAGGAGTGAGGGTTTTTTTCTGTGGGAGGAATAGAGTACCGAGAGAGAGGGAGCAAAGTGAGAGAGATGCAGAACAGAATTTTGTAAAGATATTCGGGAGAGATGGCAAAGTGAGGGTGGTAGTGCACTGATAAAAGAACTGGGTGATTTCAATTTATAGGAAGCCACAGCAAAACCAACGGAGCTAGGGAATACCAATCAAATTAATTAATGGATTCAAATTAAACTAGTTAAATAAATTACAAAAAACCAATGGTTAGGAAATATGGAAGGTTAAAAGTATTCTTACTAAATAAATTTGGAAATGTGAAAAATTATAAATTATTAACTAAATGAAACAAGGAAATACCAAAAGGAAAAATCAATTAAAAATGATTTACTTAATGTAGTAAAGTCCTAGTAGTATTAAAATCATAACATGATTATTATAACTTAATCTTTAATAAGTAAATATATCAAAATAACTAGATAAATATGATGATCATTACTACTACATTAAAATCACAATTGACTTCTTTCTAAAACATGTTATTTTATTGAAACAATGTATTAAATACTATATAATATGCTCGTATATAATATAATATATTCATAAACTATATAACAAATATATTTTGAATCAACGGTATTATTTGAATCATATCATTATTATTATAACTTCATTTTTAATAAATAAATATACCAAGTTAACTAGAGAAATACAAGGATAATTAATATGAAGATAAAAATCACAACTACCATAAAATAGATTATTTTATTAAATGCATATCTTTATTAAATACTGTATAATATGCTCGCAAACTATATAATATACTCGTGAATTAGAAAATAAATATATTTTAAAATTTAGGGGTATTTCAACTTCTTTTGGAAGTTTCGCTAGTAAGAACATCAATCTGTCACATGATTCTTTATCTTTGAACTGCAAAGAAAATAACTCTATATGCATTCCAAATAAACAATGAATCATTGACTCTGGAGCCAACGACCATCTGTGTGGAAACAAAGACTTGTTCTTTGATCTGAAACCTCTTAGCTTTACAAGAAAAATCACTATGCCAGATGGGCACAAACAAAACGTTAAGTTCATTAATGACGTCTTGTTTATACCAAAGTTCGAGTTCAATTTACTGTCTGTCAATAAGTTCATTCAACAATTTGGCATACATGTTGTCTTTTATGATAAGTGTTGTGCTCTGCAGGACTTTGACCGCAACATCCAGGACATTATAGGAACTGAGCAAAATGGGCTATATGTCCTCAAAGAGCTTGCATTAAAAGGTTGGGAAATTTCACCAAATACCACTGAGTTTTTGCTTAATTCACGATATATCACTGTGTTTTTAAATTACACAGGATAACACTAAGTTTTTACTTATTTCATCAGATAACACTTTATCTCATATTTTGTTAAATATTCCGTTAATATTACAGGAAAATGACTAAATTACCCCTGTTATTAATTATCAACTTGAAAGTGATTTGTCATATGATAGATTTCATAAGACGCCACTTTTGTTTAACTATTTATATGGGTAGTTTAGTCTTTTTCTAGGGATATTAATGGAACATTTAATAAAATATGAGACAAAATGTTATCTGGTGAAATAAGTAAAAACTTAATGTTATCTTGTGTAACTTTAAAAACACAGTGGTATATCATGAATTAAGCAAAAACTCAGTGGTATTTGGTGAAAATTCCCTAAAACGTTTTTTTTGCAGAAAAATTCCTTGAAGAAACAAATATCACTTGTACTTCTCAAAGAACTGGAAGGAACAAAAAATATGTTCTCCTGTGGCATTTTAGATTAGGACATGCCCCCATTAAAAAGCTCAAGGATTTAGGTGTTTTGTCAATTCCCAACGATAATGAAGTCTTACCTTGTAGCATCTGTTATCAAGCAAAAGGAAAACGGTTAGCTTTTCCTAAAAGTGAAATAAAAACTACTGATTCCTTTGAGCTTTTACATATAGACGTGTGTGGCCCTATGCAGGTTGCCTAATCAGAAGGATATAGATACTTCATGACTATTGTGGATGACTATTCTCGTGCCACTTGGGTACACTTGCTACACATAAAATCAGAAGCATTCGAAAAGGTGGTTGAGTTCATTACCTTTGTACACAAACAATATGAAAAACAAGTTAAAAGGGTAAGAAGCGATAACGCCAAAGAGCTAGGAAGTAGTCTAGAAGGTGTGGCATACTTTAAAAGAAATGGCATCATCCATGAGCTGTCTTGCCCATACACCCCACAGCAAAATGGGGTAGTAGAACGCAAACAAAGGCATATCATGGATGTTGCAAGAACATCATTATATCAATCTGGTTTAGAAAAGCATTTCTGGACATATTGTGTAAAATATGCCACTCACCTCATCAATGTCCTTCCTAGCAAAGCAATAAAAGGGAAAACACCATTTGAAATCATTTTCAACAGAAAGCCAAACTACTCAACACTGAAAACATTCGGCTGTCTATGCTATGTAACAAACGTGGGCATTCACAAAGGGAAATTAGATCCACGTGCTGCTGCTGGTGTCTACCTAGGCCCAGCTCAAAATAGAAAAGCATACAACATTCTTTCTATTGATTCTATGCAGCTAACAACATCAAGAGATGTAGTTTTCTTCGAATATGTCTTCCCTTTCAGAGATACAGATTGGAGTCTTAACAAACTCAACAACAAACCTACCAAAGCCACCATCTATGAGCCCAGTCCTTTCAACATCGATCACAACATGCTGGATTTGATGGAAACAAAGAAGCACAATGCTCCACCAATCTAGGGGGAGAACAATGTGATCAAACCCAATCCAAAGACTAGCAAATGTATCCAGAGAACTCAGCAAGCCATGAATCAGGTAACACCCCACATGGACATACAAACATTCCCCATTCTAATCAATTTGACACTGTGCAGGAAGAAACCCAAGAGACTCAACCATAAGACACAAATTAAGGACACACTGATCAAAGAACAACACATCATCATCAAATAAGAAAGTCAACTCGCACCCACAAAGTACCAGAATATCTCAAAGATTATCAGTGTGCAGGAATTTTAGAAGAACCTGGCGAAAGGTTTACTCAAATTCTCAGTGAAAGTCTACAAAGAAGGGAAGTTTATTGTAATCAATTTTCTGATGCAATACCAGATAATAGCATTATGGCATATATACCAAATCACACCCTTCTGACTTGTTGCTTAAGCGCAAATACTAACAAGCTTATGCAGGCTATTGAAAACTTGCGCGAACCCAAGAACTATGAGGAAGCAACAAAAGACCCGAGATGGTGACAAGCCATGAAAGAGGAGTTCCATGCACTAAAAATCAACAACACCTGGAATCTCGTCAAGTTACCAGTTGGAAAGAAACCAATCGGGTGCAAATGGGTTTTTAGAACAAAGTTAAGAGCTGACGGAAGCCTCGAAAGGTTCAGAGCCCGCCTGGTTGTCAAGGGGTACACACAGAGATACGGGCTCGATTACGAAGAAACGTTTTCGCTAGTTGTAAAGATGACGACCATAAGAACCCTAATCGCGTAGTGACATGATGAAAAACAATGGATTCTGGATCAACTGGACGTAAACAATGCGTTTCTGCATGGGGATTTGGACGAAGAAGTCTACATGACAATTCTAGAAGGACTTAACAGCACAAACGAAGGAGAAGTTTACAGATTGAAAAAGGCGTTGTACGGTCTCAAACAGGCGTCGCGACAATGGTTCGCAAAATTAGGTGACTTCCTGACATCTCTCAATTACAAGCAATCTCTTAACGATTACTCTTTGTACTACAAAAAACAGGGAAACAAAATCGCTTACCTAGCTATCTACGTTGATGACTTGCTTGTTGTTGGAACAATCAAAATGAAATTGACAACCTGAAAAAGAAACTCCATGAAATGTTCAAAATAAAGGACCTAGGAAAGCTGAATTTCTTTCTGGGAATGGAGTTCCTTGAAACAGAAAACGGATTGGTAATGAGTCAGAGAAAATATATAACAGATGTCTTAGATGAATATCGAATTTGGAACTGTCGTAGTGTTGTTTCCCCTTTGCAGATTGGCGTCAAACTCTACAAAGACTCAGACAAGCAGCTGGAAAATGCCACAGAATATCGACGCCTGATAGGAAAGTTGAATTACCTCACCAACAGCAGGCCAGATCTATCGTTCGCAGTACAACATCTAAGCCAATTCCTGCAATGCCCGACAACAGAGCACATGAAAGCAGCATTCCATGTTCTTCAATACTTGAAGGGAACGCTGGGCTTTGGACTTCTCTTTAACAAGAAAGCTGACTTGAAACTGGAAGCACACTGTGACGTTGACTGGGCATCTTGCCAATTTCCAGAAAATCTGTCTCGGGTTTTTACATATCACTTGGAGGATCACCAATCAGTTGGAAGTCCAACAAGCAGGCATCCGTCTCACTGTCTTCCACTAGTAGAAAAATGGCCATTTTCGGCCCCCCATTTTCGGCGGTTTTTAAATTTTCGTCGAAAATGTGTATCGGGTCATGCTATTTTCGGCGGTTGTATATAGGAACCGCCGAAAATAGTCAAGTCGAAGCATTTTCGGCGGTTCCTATATACAACCGCCGAAAATAGCCAAATCGAAGCATCATTTTCGGCGGTTCCTATATACAACCGCCGAAAATGGTCTTTTGAGTTGGCTATTTTCGGCGGTTGTATATAGGAACCGCCGAAAATGATGCTTATTTCTAATACCCTAGCGCCCCGACTCGACATTATCGAAGCTCTTGCCTCTCTTCTTCCTCGACGCTCTCTACTCCAGCTCGCCCTCAAATCGCCCTCTTCTTCTCGGTCGCCGCGCACCGCCAGCCTAACGCCGCCCACACCGCCGCCTCCTGCCGCCCCAGTCGCGCCGCTACCCCCGTCTGCTGCTGCCAAATCCAACGCAACAGAGAATCGGGGTTAGTTTTTCTCCGATTCGAAACTTTTGAAATTTTGTTGAATTGGGTCCTAATTTGTTGTTTATATGTAATTGTTGATTGATATATGTATTCTGGAGTGTAATTGATTGATTGGTTTGATTGGAAATACAATATGTGGGCAATTTTAGAAAATAAACTATACGCTCGCAAGGTGTTCGATGAAATGATTTAACCAATTTTTTTTGCTATCTTACCATTGTTTATGTGAATTTTTGAGAAGTAAACGACCTTGGTGAATTGACGTATCAATTGTACTGTGTTTTCTTCATTTAGATACTACACAAGATTGGCAGTAGTAGTCGCGTTAGCTAGCTCCTCGTGTCTTCACTCGCCACCCGCTTCCCTTGATCCTCGTCCTTCCAAATACCGGTTAGTTTTTTTTTCAACCTAAATCAATTTCAATTTATCATGCATAATTGTTTGTATAATTTGTTGATTTATATAAATAGTTAGTTGCAGGATTATAATATATATATAACACGATAGAATAACCACAAAATAATGTATATGCCAGCAAGGTGTTCTATAAAATGTTTGTGTAGTTAGTTTATTTATATTTAGTAGCTAGTTAGTTGAGTAGATGTACATATATAAATATAACAAAATAAAATAACCAACTATATATATATATATTATATATATATATATATCATCAAGTAGTATATATTATAGATGTGTATATACATATAAGACAACCAAGTAGTATACATATATATATATATATTATAGATGTGTATATACATTATATATAATATGCATATAACACAACCAAGTAGTATATATAAGATAGCGTATTATATATATTATACAGACTCGCCGTGCGAGAACCATATCGATATATATCCTTTTCCGAAGATAGGTTAGTTATTGTTATTTTTTATATTTAATATTTTAAATGTTAGTTAAGTTATTATACATTATAACACTTTTTTCTAAATATTTTTAAATTTTGACTGGTTGTTTGTAGAATGGACCGTGAATGGATGTACGGTCTGCGAGGGAATTATTTTGAATCGAAAGTGGAAAATGAATTTTGCAAAGCAGCTCTCTATCATCAGAAAAGGATGAACGACACTCACATTCCCTGTCCATGTGCACAGTGCGAACTTCGCAACAAATTCCCTAACCTACATGCTATCAGATTTCATCTATCACGACGTGGATTTATGCCAAACTATAAGATATGGTTTTTGCATGGCGAGTCTTTAGAAGCTAGTAGCAGGGTGCATACTTCCACCCAGCAGAACAGTGAACCAAGAAAGGTTACCGATGATACCACATTTCCTGATAATGAGTGTGATCAGAGTGACACTGAAATCAACGATGATAGTGAAAAGATTGAACAACTGAACTCTATGCTGCAAGATGTTGAGGATAATTTCACAGACAAGCCCGATGAATATCAAAGATTAGTTGACGCATCACGGTCCCCTTTGTTCCCCGGATGCACCAAATTTTCAAAATTGACATCCGTGCTACACTTGTTCAATCTGAAAGCAAGATTCGGCTGGAGTGATAAGAGTTTTACGGCAATACTAGAACTATTCCACGACATGCTTCCAGATGATAACAATCTTCCTACATCCACTTATGATGCAAAAAAGTTGATGTGTCCTATGGGTGTGGAGTACGAAAAGATACACGCATGTCCAAACAGTTGTGTATTATACAGAGGAGAGAATAAACATTTGAATCAGTGTCCAAAATGTCATTTGTCACGCTATAAACATAAGGACGGCCAATCATCCAATTCTAAGAAAAAAAGTCCTCCAGCAAAAGTCATTTGGTATTTACCCATAATACCAAGGTTCAAACGTCTGTTTGCAAATGTCAGAGATGCCCAAAATTTAAGATGGCACGCAGAAGGAAGGAAAAATGATGATAAGCTGAGACATCCAGCTGATTCACCAGTGGAGGACTATCGATAGAAGATTTGAAGATTTTGCCAGTGATAATCGAAATTTGAGACTCGGGCTATGTACAGATGGGATGAATCCCTACGGCACTCTAAGTAGTCAACACAGCACTTGGCCTGTTCTATTGGTGATTTACAATCTTCCTTCGTGGTTGTGTATGAAGCGAAAATACATAATGTTATCATTGTTGATTTCTGGTCCTAAACAACCCGGACATAATATCGATGTATACCTTGCACCGCTGATTGACGATTTGAAATTGTTATGGAATCAGGGGACAGTGGTTTATGACGGTTACGGCAGACAAAACTTCACACTTCGTGCCATGTTGTTTTGCACAGTGAATGACTTTCCAGCGTACGGGAATTTATCTGGATACACGGTGAAAGGCGCATTTGCTTGCCCAATATGTGAGGACGACACTTGTTCTGATCGTCTAAAGTTTTCTGGCAAAAACGTGTACATGTGTCATCGTAGATTGTTGCCATCAGCACACCCGTACCGTAAAAAAAGGAAGTTATTCAACGGAAAGACTGAAACACGTGTTGCTCGTATACCTTTGAGTTCTCAAGAGATCTATGAAAAGGTGAAAGACATTGAGAATGTTTTCGGTGTTCCGTCCAAATCTACCCAAAAAAACATCTGGAAAAAATCTTCAATATTTTGGGAACTTCCATATTGGAGACATTTATCTGTTAGGCATTGTCTTGATTTTATGCATATTGTCAAAAATGTTGGTGAGGCTGTTGTTGGGACTTTGCTTAACATACCTGGGAAAACAAAAGACGGAATAAAGGTTCGAAGAGACATGCAAGCTATGGGCATACGTGAGGAGTTGCATCCTCAAGAAAGAGGCAAACGAACATATTTACCTCCAGCATGTTACACTTTGTCTAAGAATGAGAAGATCAGCTTCTGCAAATGTCTTCATTCCCTTAAGGTTCCTACGGGTTATTCATCTAACTGGAAAAGTCTTGTGTCAATGAAGGACTTGAAATTGGTCGGGTTGAAATCTCATGATTATCACGTTCTGATGTTGCATCTCCTTCCTGTTGTCATTCGGTATATTGCCGAAGGATGTGCGAAATGCAATTACAAGACTATGTTTCTTTTTAATGCAGTGTGCAATAAAGTCGTGGATGCTGATACACTTGACAGTCTGCAACGTGATGTTGTTGTTACGATCTGTCAACTTGAAATGTATTTTCCACCCTCTTTTTTTGACATCATGGTTCACTTAGTTGTTCACATTGTTAGGGAAATCAAATTATGTGGTCCCATATATTTGAGGTACATGTATCCGTTTGAGAGATACATGGGAATTTTGAAGGGAAGGATGAAGAATAGATATCGACCTGAAGGAAGTATTATAGAAGGGACAATAACCGAAGAAGTGACAGAATTTTGTACTGAATACTTAAAGGGTGCAGTTGCTATTGGAGTACCACAACCTAGACACACGGGAGGGACAGAAGGTCAAGGTGTTACTGGGAAAAAAATTGTGGCAATTGATTCATCCTCAATGGAGTTAGCACATTTGTTCGTTTTACATCACCTTGAGATTATTGAGCCATTTTTTGAGAAACACATGACTACACTAAGAGGTCAATATCCTGGGAGGAATATTGTTTGGTTGACAAAAGAGCAAAACAAGACCTTTTGTTCATGGTTTAGAGACCATGTTATGAAACTTGCATCACTAGCGCCTGATAATGTAGGTGAAGAGCTCCGTTGGTTAGCTTTGGGACCTGGTTC